>JAWNNP010000926.1:0-31763 GCA_035044805.1 Leucophenga maculata | reverse complement strand
TGCAATAATGCTTGGTGTGTCCATAGCGTTGACATCGAGTGCACTGGGGTATTTCTCGTTTTTTTCTTGGGGGCTCAAATGTTATTTTTGTAGACAAAAGTGAACTGCAGTTATGAATATTTTTGATGGTTTTATCTGGTTTTAAATTAACATGGAAGAGGGATAGTGGTTTTTTTGTGACAGCCTGTCTGATATTGTGTACATTCTCTACTGTTAGCGCCAAATTTGAATTTGTGGTGTGTAATGTTTTTTACCACACCGCGCTAATTTGCTACTCGTCTTGTTCATCTACTCGAACACTAACTCTGAGAGGAGAGAGGAGTTAGTCAGTTATCAAACTACTGCAAACGCGTACGCTACCACTTTGTGCTGTTAATATTCGATTTTTGAATTTTGCGCCAAGTTGTTTATACCCCGTTTTATTATACACTAGTGTTGTATTCAATAAAAGCGAGCGCGCTACAATTATTAATTTTAAATATATAAACGCGTTTTATTTATTGTTTTTCGTGTGAGTGCTTTACAGGCACTGACGACCCACCCCCACCTGTCTGCGCCAGCAACTACAATATTTATTTATTGGGTGTTCCAAAGCCTAAGAGCGGCACAGCGAACATCTATTGTAAAGCCAAGGTCATTAATAGCCTCTTGTATCTCTTCAATAGGGGTGGAGTAGTGTATTCCTTTAAGGACTACATTAAAGCTTCGTTCCTGATTCAGCTTGTAAGTATGAAACTCGGTGTTAATGCTTTTGTAATTAACGAGTATTTTTCAGGCGTTTTTGGTTGGATTTTTACTTCATTGCCATTCAAAATTTTTAGTTCATATTCATTATATGCAATTTGCTGCAATAATGATTTTAATGGGTTAATGTTGCTCACTCCGTAAACAAATATTGGTGGTGGTTTAGGCACTTTGGGTTCTATTTCTGGTTCTGGCTGGTCCAGCAGAGCGTATCTATTTTCGCTGATTGGGTTTGGCGTTAAAAGCCAGTATTCATCAATTTTGGATTGCTTTGGTCTAACGTTAGTGCTTCCTAAGCGTTTAACATTAACAGCCGAAGAGGATGATGAACTGTTAGTTGCTGGCAACATTTGGTTCGTTGCTGACATCATGTTGGTAGCTGCTGGAATCATGTTGTTTGTTGCTGGGTAAATGTTGCTGTGTTCAAGATGTTGCGGAGTTTGTATTTTTATTATTAAAAAAAAATGCGTGCTGGTTTTAAGAGTGGTAAAGAGTACCAAAGGATAAAGGGAAAGAAGCGACAAATACACAACAGTACATCCAATCAACACTGCTAAACTATGCGAAGAGACATTGGCGCGAAGATGTAACGCGCCTAATTCGCCCACCCTACCTTGGTCCATAACATCCATGAGGAAAGTTATTTTGATAAGTGGACCCCTTAAACTAACTCACTTCCTAAGGTACCATTCTGTTATCGGCATCGGGCTTACGTAAATTCATTAATACATAATATTTGAAAAATATTTTTAATATAGAAAGTTAACTTAATTCTCAAAAAATTTAAATTCATTGTGAGTTTACACTTATTCTAGGATTATAAAGGGACATTAAGTTAATGTTTAACTTTTAATTAAAGGCTAAATTCATTTAAGCGATTAGACCGATAATAATAATAATTATTATAATAATAATAATAATAATAATAATAATAATTGCAGGAAAAAAATTAGCAAAAGGGGAAAAATACAAAGTTATTATGACTCCCCTATAACTGATTCGTTTCGTTTCTTTTTTAGGCAGAATATTTTTCCTTTTGGCAAATAAATAAGAAAAAAAATATGAAAACTTACGCGTTTACAAATTTGTTACCTGCTACTGACGAGCGTCTTCTCCATTATCGGTCCTCCAGCCATAGCTCAGCGTCTCTTCAGGGATGGGACCGACCACCGATAACAGAAAAGATAGATGCAACCACAAAAAATCAATTTATGTTACTCTACCGAACAGAGAAATATATCAATACGTTTGCGATGGTGATGCTGAGAAACCTGAGAACAAAAGTAGCGAGATCATACGTGTTACGGATCCCTCGTGCCCCACCCTTCCTGAAGTTGCCTACAATATCCGTTATGGCAACTCCCCATTAATAATGCTCTAAAGCATTACCCGCGAAAACTAATGTTGCATATCGTCTTACCCATAATTCTCGAGTAATCCACCATTAAGAACTAATTCATTCTTTTTTCATTTTTTTACCAAATACAAACTTTTAATATAAATTTCATCTATCCTAATTTTATAATAACTTATATTACAAGTTGGAAGATTTAATAAAAAAAAAAAATACTTATGACAAAAGAAAAAAAACATTACGAGAAAAAAAATAATTATTGGCTGCGTCGCCTAATTCACAATATTTGGACAAATGTACTGTATCAGCCTAGAGAGTAGGATCGACGTGTATACAAAATTTCATTATTCATACACCTGCTCAGAAAGATTTTCCCTACCTATCAGAGCGCTCTTAAGGTTTTAGGGCCAACCTGTCCTGACGTGGCGGTAATGTGGCTTAATTATTTTTTGCTTTGTTCTAAATTGTTTCTAACATTTATATTTGCTATCGGATTACGAATCTAATCGTACTCCCTGGCTGCTCCTTTTTTTATAATAACCCTTATATCTCTAAGATGAGTAGATACTAACTTTAAATTTATAATAAACTGAGAAAAGGTTACGTAAATATTAGTCTTAAATAACTAATAGGCAATAATTAATGCAATCGAAACAAAAAAATATATAAAGTTACAAATAAGTTATAAACGCCGCAAACTTGATCAAAAGCAGCGGTAGGGTATCAACAAATCAACCAAAAAGCGGTCATCCACGCGATGCCAACCGACTCCAGTTAATGACCTTTAGTCTAATAAAATTAGGCAACATTGCCTCAATTTAAGTAGGGGCAATGGTACTCGTCTCTTTCCTTATAACTGGTTGTTGCAACTCCTTTAGAGTTCAAAGGTTATGTTCGGCGCTTGCGCGTAGTTGATACCCTCGCTTGCTTTAATTATTCGCTTTGTTGAGTTTGCGGAACAACTTCGGCTTATGACGATAAATTATATTGTATAAAAACCTTCCGCCAACAGTTGGTCAGGTGGCACAACGTCCTTCCGCTCCTTCTGGGCCTCAGGTAATCTGTATGTAGGCATCACTGCCTGGTGTTGCTCCAACGCTGCCGCCTCGTCCACGCCTGCGATCCGCCTGCGAAGACAATGTCCCTGCTGTTGTGCCGATTCGGTATTATGCCGCTGTAGTCTGCGCCTGCATATAAGCTGACGACCACTCCCGGTGTTGCTGACGGCGCCGGTACTGACACTTCAGGTCGTTGTTACGAATATACTCGGTACCACGCTGCTACTGATTATCCTATAGCATTCACCGTGGGTAGTGTTCCTTGGATTTTTTTAGGCCCTGTACCGAAGGAACAAGACCCTATTGGTTTTGTGCAAATGTATGTAGGTAGAAATAATGGTCGGAGACCCCCAAAGTTACCCCCATTAAGGTCAGGAGTGATAGAGGAGTCGATATAGCCATGTCCGTCTGTCCGTCTGGCCGTCCGTATGAACGAAAGGATCTCGGAAACGGTAATATATAGAGACTTCGTATTTTTTGCATTTGACTAGGACTTCTCCGGAATTTTACAAGTTTATTTTAAAATATTGCCCCTCCCTCCCCCCTTCCCCCTAAAATCACCCCTAAGGCTAAAAATTTCTTCGGCACAAAAAAAATGGAGTATGCTAGTATAGAGAAACCTTCCTTCTAAGCCAAAATCCAAAAAGTTCATCAAAATCAGTTAATAATTAACGATTTTATAAGCAATTGAATTTTGCTCAACCAACAACAAAATGCAAACTTCAGTACAAAATGTGTCAAAATAGATAGATATCCGACTACGAAGTCCAAGGTAAATCGATGCGAATTTTGTTTTATAAATTTAAGTATCAATAAAAAAAGATATAAAAAAATATATTTTTTAATTTCTATACGCCTCATTAATGTTTTCACACATATTACGAAATGGTATATTCGATATGTCATAATGTTTGTATCGCATTAAAGATTCGTCATGTTTCATCACTCGTCTAGGCAAATAGATAATAACTCATAAAAAGTATAGAAAATTCTAACAAAGTAATAAACATGTGATTCTTTCGTATGAGCAATAAAATTAATTGTATAGAAACTCAGCTTGCGCGCATGCGCATTAGCAATAAAAATATTTTTATGACATTCGGTCATTATGAAAATGCCGAACAGGTGCACGCCCAGATAATTATAAGCTTATGTTGTAACAATTTTATGACATTCGGTTTTTCCGAATCTGTTGACATGTGTTGGAATAAGGAAGAATAGAATAATTAAGAATAGACTAAGCATAAATATAATATTTTAATAAAAATAAAGGCGTCGAGCAATCGACGCGGCATTCATAAAACAAAGCCAAATACTGCGCGTCTTTTATTTCCGAATAGTTCGAGAAAGTGCCGTATACTAATATTGGTGACCCAGTTTAGTTCACGTGAGTTAGAAAAACATAAATAATAAGTTTATCTTACATTGTTGTGCCTAAGACAACATTTTAACAAAAAAAAATTAATCTATTAAAAAATAAGAAAAAAAAAAAAAAATCATCAATTAAAAAAAAAAAATTTAACAAAAGTGTAAAAAAAAAATTTTACGAAAGTGCAAAAATAAATCAACAACAATATAATATAATAAATAATATTATAATAAATAATAATAAAGTATTAAGTTTTTTTATTAGTTAGATTTTCAATTGAGAATAATATTTATAAGATTTCAAATTATAAATCATGCCGCGTTTAAGACGTCAAACAGCTAGTACTAGGTCTCAAAGACTTAGAAATAGAAATCAGCGGAATAGAGAAGATATAGAATATTTGGAACAAGAGAGAGAAAGAAATGCCCAGTCGCAAAGACTGCGTAGGGAAAATAATCAACATAGGCAACAGGAGCAGTTAGCAAATTCTTCGCGTCGGCGTACGCGAAGGCAGGAGTTAGAATACCGTAGACATGAACAGGAGCAAAACAGAATCGAGCACGCACGCCGGCGTACAACTCAGGAGGTGAGGGAACAAGAGCAGTTGATAAATTCTTCGCGTCGGCGTACGTGAAGTAGTTAGCATATCGTAGGCAGGAACAGGAACAAAATACTTCAGGCAGGTCAGCCCGACGACAGAATTTAGAGGTGAGGACTTTGGAAAGAGAGATTGATAGAATAAGGAGATCCCAATCTAGGATGGATCCAGTTCGTAGGATTATTGAGCAGGCACATAATACTAAAAATAGAAGAAGTGCTAGAGTACAGTGCCGTCGTTAACGTCCCTATTCCTGTTGCGAATGTCGTAACATCTCTTCCGAGAGCATTTGATGAAGCTGAGGTTGTGCAGCTTCATCTTAAGCGAAGAATGGAGTATAGGCAGGATTTTATGGCTGAGACCATTAGACTGTCTAAAGTGGCTGATGCAATTAGGTTCTTAATAGATACTGAGCTTTATATCAGGAGTGGATGACTTCATATACATCGGAAGTCGTTCCATTTATTGCATCAGCAGAAGATAATAATTTAGTTAGGGAATTAGTTAACACATACGCAGTCTCTCGTTCAGAGCAAGAGGAACATAGAGAATTAAATCCAGGAGGTGAGCAGACATTTCTTAATAATGAGCCAGCAGAAAATGTAGATATTCGTAAGGTAGCTATAGCTCCTGGGGAAGGACAACGACCTCTGGATATAATTACAGATTGTGATTCAGAGGAGTTGTCGTTTCCCAGTATTTCCTGGCCATTGGGAAGGCGAAAAAAAGAAGGTAATGGCCATGATTAGACAATTCGGCCTACCAACTTTTTTTTATAACATTGTCGGCTGCTGAAACAAGGTGGAAAGAGTTGTTAGTAATTCTTTCAAAAGTTGTAGAAAAGAAAAGGCTTGTTTGATTAGGACAGATCCAGTGACTTGTGCTAGGTATTTCGATTTTCGGTATAGGGAACTTTTAAGATTGTTAAAAAAGGAAGGAGGTATTTTTGGCCGTCATTATGTTACTAGATATTATTGGCGAGTAGAGTTTCAGCAAAGAGGTTCACCACACATACATGGTATGTTTTGGTTAAAGGACGCCCCAAAATTAGATATTAGTGACTCTTCCTCAGCGTTGTCATTAATAGAATTTATAGATCAATTTGTCACAACTGATGTAACAAACAATGAACTGAGTCCGTTCATAGAATACCAAAAACATAATCATAGTAGGTCATGTCAGCGAAGAGTAAAGGAGTTGGTATTCCATGTCCCCCTATGCCCAGGACAGAAATTTTATTTCCTCTTCCAGAAGATTTTTTAAATATATCACTTCATAAAAATAATTTTCAGAAAATTAATACTTTTCTAAATTGTCCCTTAAGTAGTGAAGAGGTAGAGCTAGTCATTAATTTTGAAAATTTTCTTTCTCATAGTCATATAAACCTGACTTATGAAAATTATGTCTATGCAATTAGGTCGAGTCTGAGGAAGCCAAAAATATTTTTGAAAAGAGATTTCAATGCCATTAAGGTAAATGTCTATAATACACATATTCTAGCATTGCAGAGAGCCAATATAGATATTCAATATATTCTAGATCCGTATGCATGTTGCAGCTATGTTATCAATTATATTAATAAGTCGCAAAGAGGCATTTCAAAGCTTATGCGAGAGACTGTTGATGAAGTTCATAGGGGAAATTTTACAATTAGGCAGAAGCTGCAGCATATAGGTCATAAGTTTATAACTGGCTCAGAAATTTCTGCACAGGAGGCAGTTTATTGTTGCTTAGGTATGTCTTTGTCCGAATGTAGCAACGCAGAAATTTTTATAAACACGTCTTTGCCAGAGCACCGTGTTAAAATGCTTAAATCCAAAGAAAAACTTAAAGAGAGGAAGAGATTGCAGAAAATCTTGAGGTAGATAGTAGATATAGAATTCTAGGGGTCCCAGAAACAGGCTCTCAAATGAGCATTTTAAATTTAGACGTAAATACAGATAATGTTCCGATTTTTTGAGCTGACTGAAATTATGCGTCAGAGGGGGGATCAGACTTTTGCAGTAGCTTTAAATAATATGGCATCAGGCCCTATGACTGCACAGGACATTGCTTTGATTAGGTCCCGTATAGTCCGAGAGATAAGTGTGCCCGATGATGCTATTCATCTCTTTAGCACGAATGATGCTACCAATTCCTATAACACTTTAAAACTAAATTCAATTCCGACAGATCAAATAATTTCATTAGCTGAAGATTTCATTAAGGGAAATAGTATAGGAGAATCGAGTAGGGCACGAATTTTAGAGTCGGTTAAAGGATTTAAAACCGCAGAAACCCAGGGACTTTGTAGTACGTTGATCTTAAAAACAACGGCAAAATATATGATGACTGTTAATATAGATACTTCAGATGGGTTAGTTAATGGAGCGACAGGAATTTTACGGCAAATAGATTTAGACAGAAACAGTCATCCAATAGTTCTATGCATCGATTTTAGTGAAGATAATGTAGGAGCAGTAGCACGCTCAAAATGTAGGAATTTTGTCGATCCATCGTGGACCCCAGTTCCGAAAGCTCTTAGGAGCTTTCAGTATAGAGATAATGATAATATTAATATAGATCGTAGGCAATTTCCAGTTGTACCTGCAGAAGGTATAATTATTCATAAGAGTCAAGGCGCTACATACAACAAGGTGGTGGTCCACACTAACGGTCGAATGGATCGATCATCAACTTATGTAGCATGTAGTAGGGCAACTAGTGCATCTGGGCTGTATATTGTAGGAGAATTCAACCCCCCTGCACCACCTCTAGAAACAAATAAAGTCATAAAAGAAATTCAAAAATTGCGATCTATCAAGTTACTGAAAACACATTTTGAGTATTTAGTAAATTAGCCCAAATTTAGAAATTATTTTCCATAATACACAAAGCCTTCACGACCATATAAGGGATGTTCAGTCCGATAAGCTCATGCTTTGTGCTTCTATGCTATGTTTTGCAGAAGGTTGCACCTACTCAAACGAGTCATATGAAGTTCCCGGTTATAGTATAGTAGTTAGATTAAATTGTTATCAAGTAACTGATAGAGTTCGTCCAAAATGAGGCATTATAATTTTTGTTAGGAATGAATTATTAGAGAACGTTTGTCTTTGTTCCAGTGGTCGCTACAGTAGTGGATCCGAGGATTTTGAATATGCAGTTTTAAAATATAAGTCTTTAGGTCTATTAATTTTATATAAGAGTCCCCGATACCCTGTAACTAAATTCAAAGTAGAGTTTGAGAATTTATTTACTACATTTAGCAACATTTTAGGAGACCAGGCAGTTGTATTAGGAGACTTTAATATTTGCCTACGATCTGAGGTAGAAGCTAGGGAAACATTTAATGTCCTTGGTTCAAAAGGATTTAGATCCTTAATAGGTTTTCAAACGTCCACAACTAATAACGATACACATATTGATTGGGCGTTTTGAAATATTCCGGACGGTCAAGTCAGCTCGAAAGTCTACTACACAGTTTACAGTTACCATAATGGTATAAGCGTAAGTGTTACGCAGAATGTGTAGGCGCGAACACTAACGTAATAGTTAACTGTCGTTTTTTCATTTATATTTTTTGTGGGGAAATAGGAGATTGTTTTTGAAAGAATAATCTCAAGTCGGCTCAAAGGTTTTATTTTGAGACCCCATTGTCACAACAAGGGGCTCCTCGTGGTGTTTCCTGGATACCGATTTAAGTTTCCATAATCGGGAGCGGTGACCTGTACTGGTACAGGGCCTCTTACAGTCGGTTACGACCGACTGTAATTTTCTTACTTGTTTTCTTTTGTAATAGATATATGTACTTATTAAAATTGAGCAGAAAGCGAAAGGGCACAAAATATTTATATGATAGAGCATTATTTCAAAAAATATCATATTAAGTATATTGATTAAGTATCAAATTAAAACAATTAAGCATTTATACGGAAAAAAAAAATCAAATATATGGTGCACCTTTACTTTATTTGTTGCAGCATAGTCGTTGAAGGCCTTCCACGATGATGCGCTGGTGCAGGTTGATGCTAAATAGGAAAAGATTACATTCGCTGGCTCTTTTTGCATTTATTTTGACATAAAAACAATCTTTCCTATCGCTTTCTCGTTTAAACTGTACTAAATTAATTTTCTTTAACATACAAACAAAAATTAACTATAGATAACAATTTCATCAATAAAACTAAGCAGCAGAGCTAGCGAACACCATTACTTTCTTACAAATCAAGATATATTTCTATACATATTTACGCTTCATTATTCTTAATCATTGTAGGGTAGGGTACCATTACGCTTCAAGAAAACAACGCTGCATACATCACTCTTTTAAATAGAAAAACCATCGAGGGCGTTGTCCCCTTTTTCTTTTACTCGTCACGTGTTGAGCTCGCGTATGTGTTGAACCTTTATAGGTTATGCCGGTCAGGTATTTAGAACTTAACCGCACATGTGATGGACCTTTATAGGTTAAGTATACATGCCGGTCTGATATATAGAACTTAACTGCACATGCCGCGCAAACGACGAAATAGATGAGTTATAACTTTCCTTTATTTCTTAAAACGTCTCTGCCCACCCCCTGCAAATTTAAAAAAAATCACAATTACTACACATTTTTCAACCTTTTTAATTTGATTATTACGCTTACCCCAACGCCAGCGGCGTTTTCAGCTAAATAAGACAATCGGCGCATGCACCGCGTGCTTTGATAAGCCAATTTCTTCTGCTAAGGCTTTGGCTAAAGAGATCACGGGCACTTTATATCGTGCACATTTATTTTACTTTAGGTAATTTTATTTTTTTCCCTCTTGGAAATAGCAAATAGTTAACCTTTTTTGTTTTAAATGAATTTGCACATTCCTCTCGCTATTGCTTTAATCAACTGAACGAGTTAAAGAAACTGCAATGAAGGTATAATAAAAATGCACTCAGCTTTTCTCCTCACTACTAATTGGTGAAAAGCACTGCTTATAATTTTGAATACAAGCTTTCCCCAAATGATTATCGGTTATGGTCATCAGTTTTGCATTTCTTTAACGCATAATCCTAATCTGTCATGTTCTCTTATACGCACCCTGAAGTATGCTTTATAATTTTTTTTTATATGAGTATAAAAGTACAACTTAGGTGGGAGTTGAACTCTGCATTTTTATAAGCTCTAATGGTTTGGCTTAACGTACTAGAGATTTCATTAAGCTTTGATTTATCTCCTGGATACCTTTTCATTTGCCACCTTTTGCGAAGTTTTCTTTTTACCCGAATAAGACTTAAAATTTCTTCAGGGTAACTATTTCTTTTTATTTTTAGTCTGGTAACTGGAGTACTATCCCATGCTGCATGTTGTTATATTTCAGTGAATGATCATGCTTCTTTCTCAACTTGAGTTGCATTGTGCATTACCGAGAATATGTCAAATTTTTCATCTACCATTTTTCTGAATACTTGCCAGTCTGTCAATCTACTGTATAAAAATTGTGTAGGTTCTATATTAACTGGAGACTCACACAAAGTTAAATGGTGAGTGATCCGAACTTAATTCTGCTCCATCATCGATAATAAGATTCTGACATGAGATTTTTCTGAATACAAAAAAATCAATCAGGTCAGGAACTTTTTGGTTGTCAGTTGGCCAGTATGATGGATTTCCCGTGGAAATATGACTAAAAGCAGTTTAATTTATAGCTTTCGTAGTCGTCAGCCGTGACCCCCATTGCGTATTTTTAGCATTAAAGTCGCCTGTGACAGTGCGGATCGATTAGTGCTATATAATCCTCACATTTGACTTGATGTCGTGGAGGACTGTATACAGCAGTGAGAGAAATTTTTGTTGGTGTTTGTATTGTGATTATTATGGCTTGAAATTTTTCAGTCGACAGTTTGTTTTCTTCATGGTGTCGAATGCTATTTTTAACAATTACTGCAGAGCCTACGCGCGCTGTATTATTGGGATGGATGGTGTGATAAATTTTATGGTTTTTTAAATTTAAATGAGATTGCTTCGTTAGATGTGTCTCAGATATTAAGCAAATGTCTATATTTTTATATTGCTTCCAATTTGCTACACTGTTTTGACAGCCCGTTAGCATTCCAAAGCATAATTTTGAGACTGTTTGCTATTATTTTAACTGCATAATGCTTTTCTTGCGTATTTAGTTTGGGTAATACTTGTGCCAGAATGGACTGATTATTCTTATGGGTGGTATTATTAGTTAACACATTGGCATACGTTTGATTTAGTATTGGCTTTGAAGATGACAGTTTTACAACGGGCACATGAGTATGTTCGTATGATTTTCCTGGTTTGGTATTGGCTTTTATTTGATTGTGTGTGTTACCAGCCGTTGGAAACATTCCAATCGTTTCATTCCTCAGTACAGACGGACATGTCTAAATCGACTTCTCTATCATTCCTGACCATAATGGGGGTAACTTTGGGGGGTCTCCGACCATTATTTCTACCTGTTACATACATTTGCACAAAACCAATAGGTTCTTGTACCTTCGGTACAGGGCCTAAAAACGACATAGGAATAAGCAATGAGAGCATAAAGTGATCAAAGTAAGAGCAAACACAACAATGAATATACGAAAGCAAAACATTTGCCTCACCAACAACAAGCAATATCATTCATTGCTTACATTATTTTTTGTTGCTGGAGATTTTAATATACGCTTATATTGTTCATGACGATATTAGATAACTGGAAAGAAATTAATTTTTTAACATTTTACGTTAAGTTTGCTGTAACTTTTGTTTACAAATTTCAGATATTTGAGACTATTGTCAAAGCAATTACAATGTCGCGCACGTGTGGATACATGTTGGTCGAATTTTACTTTAAACACCTGTAAAATTTATAAAGGGCCTATACATATTCGATTCCTGTTGAAAAATGACTCCTTCTTTCGGACTTTTCACAAAATCGGGTAAATAAGACTCCAAAATATTTAGATACGGCTCATTTCTCATGTTTCCAAATAATTTAATCAAAGTGCCACCAAGTGAAACAGCTTCCATCAACATACCACCACTGTGCTTCATTGTTTCAATCACTTGGTACTTTTGCAACATTTCATGTAGGATTCCAGTCCAATGGTTAGAAACCATCGGACTCGAATCTGTTTAGTTTGGTCGCGTCTGACCAAACTACCCACTTTCAGCCCTCTTCGCTCCAATTACTGTGTTTCTTGCCAAATTTCAGATGTGCAGTCGTTTTTGCCAAAAATAAAAAACCTGCAAAAGTGCACACATTAGTATTTTTTCATTTTTGCTGGAAAAATTAAATTAAAGGAATAAGTTCTTTTTAAAGTGGAGTAGCCTGACTGCGGTTCTTCAACAGCCGCGATCAATGCACGAAGTCCTAATTTAATTCGCAGCTCAACAAAATAAATCAACTGCTCTGCTGGCCTTACAGTTTTCTACTGATTTATTCATATCTTCTTTTTGTCAATTTCACTTACATGCTAATATAATACTAATGTATGTATAAGAGTTTAAAAGAACATAATGAGAGACGCAAAGTGCGTTCTCTGCAGTTATATTAAGTTCAGGTAAATCCATATAGACTTATAAATACTCTACAATTTTCATAGCTTATTTCAACTAAATAAACAATTCATATTAATTAAAATCAAAATCACTTATAATAAACATAAATGGCGCGAACATTCTCCCCGCCTTAGAAGCTCCTTCCAACAACAAATCCCAACTAGCGACATCATTCGTCTATAGGTAGCGGGCAGATTTTATGTATATTGCGATTCATCTCGCCAGATTTAGTTCGTAAAGTTACGACGCGTACAAGTCCGTCTATTCCAGCATGAACTTCCAATACACAACCAAGCGACCACTGGCTAGGCGGTGTATTGTTTTCTGCGATGAGAACTAAAGTGTCCGGCTTAATATTTTGACTCGCTGATGACCATTTAAGCCGCTCTTGCAACAGTGTCAAATATTTGGTAGACCAAAACTCATGTTGAAATAGCAAGATGCGCTTCCATCGGTTTACCGCAGACAACTTTAGCACGCTATCTTCATAGGGTTCTGGAAATGAATTTAACGGCCGACCCACCAAGAAATGTTCTGGCGTCAGAGCCTCAAGGTCATTGGCATCAGACGACAGAAAACACAAAGTCCGCGAATTCATAATGGCCTCAACCTGCGTAACAGCAGTTGTTAGTTCCTCGCCGTCCCATTGACGTGATGTACCAACAAACGGCGCTTTCCCACAATCCACCAAAATGAGGTGACCGGGGTGGAATAAAATAAAAATTTACTCGCCGCTGACTGCATTCCTTTAGAATACGATTTCGGGTGCTGAAGAATTGATCCGACAGCTCCTTTAGCACACGACTAGTGCCGACAAAATTTGTCGTGTTGTCACAGAACAAGTCCGAGCTGAGTCCTCTTCGCGTGAAAAACCTCTTCAAGGCAGCGATAAATGCGTTAGTGCTCAAATCCGAGACGATTTCTATGTGACACGCTTTCGTCACAAAGCACACAAATATTAAAAAACCAATCACCCAATATTTTTGACGCATAAATGCACATAACGCATGTGCACCTGCATGTGAATTTACTCGATGCATATATGTAATTATTGCCTTAACGGCTATATGATTATTTGGCAAAAGTATAGGGTGCTTAAACGGAACTTCGGCCTGCGATCAGCACGGATTCATTTATATCAATAAAAGGATTCAGTCCCTGAATTTTAGCTGATTTTATAACAGCTCCGGCTTGAATGCATCTCATCTCGTTAGAAAAACATACATTCTAAATATTATATATGGGCAAATCTCGCGTGACGCACGTTACATTCGTACGCTTTTGTAGATTACTTTATAAAATTTTTTTGGGTTTTTAGAAGATATACCGTGAACTTTAGTATAGTGCATAGAGGGATTGAAGTGTACTTTCGAATGACATGTAATATAGCTTCTTTACTTTTACCTTTTCCGAAATAATTGTTCATAAAGTGTTGTGACGCACGCTACACAAAATGGAAGTTACTTTTAAATTTTCAATTTCATTTGTAATTTTTAGCGAATTATGCATAATAAAGTACACAAAATCCAATATCTAAAATAAAGCTGAGAATAATAGAATTAAGAATTTGCTTATTTGGAGTCGAAAAAGTTTATGGTTTTTTAGCAAACACCGTGAACGATTGTGACGCACGTTACGTGACGCACGCTACATTTTTTCCATGGTAGAAAAAATGTAGCGTGCGCTACGAAAATAGAACCAAATTTTTTTTTTTGTTTGGGTAATAATTCTTTAACTCTCAATTTTGTTAACCTTTTTATTTTTTGAAACTTAAATGAAGTTATGAAATATGTTATGAAATATATATTTTTGTTTTAATGAATTTATGTAATATAATATGTTCACAATGAATTTATATGAAATAATGAATGTTTTAAAAAATGAACAATTTATAAATTAATTTTTTTCTTAAATGAGTCTACCGTAAGGGCCATTTCGAGCTCATTTTCATTAAATGATGCAAAATAATAATTGCTTTTTATTCCTGTTATGCTCGTTATGTTTGCCCATCTCTCCGAAAGAAAACCAGTAGTATTTCTTATATATCGGCCACTAACATATAAAATGGAAATGCCATGTATATGTTTTTTTGCCAAATTAAAAAAGTCGTTGGCGTTACTCAGAATTAGATTTTTAGCTTTAACCATTTGCCACACTTTTCGCTTTACAATAGCTCCAATTCCATCAACTGCTCCCTTTCCGTGGGAAGTTGCAAAAAAATTCCACTCAAAGTGGCTAACGTTAAACTCTTTTCTAAAATGCGGTAGACTTGACATTATAAATTTGTTTTTAAATTGACTTGCACAGCCATCGGAAAATATGAAGATTTTGGTAACGGAATGCTTTTTATTTATTTTTTTGATTATTAGCTTAAGGAAGCAATATACATCAAAGGCCATTTCCACTTTTTTGAATGCCTTGTAAAGGGTATTCTTGCACTTATACCCACTGTTTAGTGATGTTAATTGTTGCTCTTCTATCACTTGCTGTTTTTGTTCTTTTAATTTATTTATGTATGTTTGCATACGGTTTCGGTTGTACTCCTTTAATGTTTGATTTAACGCCGGATTTTTGTCCAATTTTTTTTTGTGCCGAAGAAATTTTTACTCTAGGGGGTGATTTTTTGGGGAAGGGGGGAGGGGCAAAATTTTAAAATAAACTTGTAAAATTCCGGAGAAGTCCTAGTCCAATGCAGAAAACACGAAGTCTCTATCTATTACCGTTTCCGAGATTCTTTCGTTCATACGGACGGACGGACTGCTGCTCTTTTTAGGCAAAACTGAAATCGTGACGCACGCTACAGAAATTAAATTGCCAAAAAAAACAAAAAAAAATATGTAGAACTTTGTTTTTAAATAAACTTAAAAGTAAAAAATAGATATGATTTAGAACTATAGACGACTTAAAAAAAAAAATTTTTTATACTAACAATATAAAAAAACCTTAATTTCCGTGACGCACGCTACAACGCTTGGTCTTGACGTTTCATACCTAATTTTAATTATTCCAAAATAGAAACATAATAACTGTTATACAAAATTTGAAGAGAATTAAACAAACCTTAATATAGCTATCTTTCCGATCTTCTATGTTAACAATAATGTTATATTATGTATACCGAAAAAATTTTAATTTTTGGTATAAAAGTAACAACACCGAGGTTGGGTTGGGTTTGGTAATAACTTTTGTATTTATAAACATCGAAATGTTTTTTTTGTTATAAATTTTTAAAATTAGATATCTACTCTATTGTTCTACATAAAAGAAAATAACAAAAGGCTCATTTCAAAAATTGTTCGCTGGTGGACTGTTTCTGGGATTTGCCCATATGACAAAAAGTAAACCACCTCTCATTTCTGCTACTGTTCAGCCAGTGAGAAGGCTGCGTTTTTCTTTTACCCTAACGTGATGTACCCATCTAAACACAAAACAAAAGACCCTTTGTAATTTCAAAAAATCATTAGCGAACGAACACTTGCTAATAAAGTCAACTGTCTCACTTTGACTTGAAATCATACTAAACATAATTTTTCTTTGCTCCGGTAAAACTTCCGGAATTTTACATTTAAATGTAGGCCAATCTCCCTCTTACTGCCTCAAAAAATCTGGAACATGTATCCACTTTGGATCGTTTATCAACTCATTTGGGTACATACCCCTTGACACTATATCTGCAGGGTTTGTCTTCGATTCGACTTTAGACCACTCAATCGCTCTTGAAACCTCCTGAATTTTAGCAACCCTATTTTCTACGAATGTGGCCCACCGACTAGAGTGAGAAGAAAGCCAATTTAAAACAATAGTCGAATCAGTCCAGTATCGTACTCGCCCTATTTGTTTTGGTGCGCATGTTCTAATTTTGCTCATTAATTTAGATAGCAAAAGTACTCCCTGCAATTCCAACCAGGGAAGTGAAGTAGCTATAACTGGTACAACTTTGCTTTTTGATGCTACGAATCTAACTTCAACTTTACCTAATGCATTCACAATTCTAGTATAAAAAACGTGCAAATCAATGACTACCTAATTTTTAAATGGACCAATAGATCGTGGAATTTTAACCTTGCTTACTGCATTAAGTTCAGTACGAAATCTTAGCCACTTCGATCGTAAGTGCTCAGGAAGCTCCTCGTCCCATTCAAGTTTACACAACCATAATTCCCCCATACAAATTTTACCTAATACAACTAATGGACTCAGCATACCTAGCGGATCGAATAGTTGAGCTAATTCTGATAATACCACTCGTTTCGTATTTACTTCAGAATTACACTCCGATTCATAACGAAATTTAAACATATCTTCCTTGGCATCCCACAGTACTCCAAGGGTTTTTGCACAATCTTCTGTTTTAATAGTTAATGGGTTTTCTTCGTGGCTGGAAGCATCACCTAAAACCTGCTGCAAATTCGATCGCCACTTATGCAAATCGAACCTACCCAAATTCAATAGTTCAGTCACTTCAGACTTCAACTTCATTAACTCTTCAACACTATTTGCGCCAGATAATAAGTCATCCATATAAAAAATACTTTACAACGCTTTATAGCCCACTGGATACTTTTCTTTATATGTATCTGCCAAATAGTGCAGGCACCGAACAGCCAAGAATGGCGTGGAACTTGTGCCATAAGTAACCGTCTTTAATCGAAGCACTTGAATAGCATCCGTTTCATTATTTCGCCATAGTATAGCTTGATAGTTGCAATCTCTATCATCAACTAACACCTTTCTATACATTTTTGCGATATCTGCGGTCAGGGCGTGTTTATGAAACCTCAATACTAAAATAAGTCAGGCTGAATTTTCGGGCCTACTACTAACATGTCATTCAAAGAGTGTCCATTGCTCGACTTGCACGACGCATCAAAGACCACTCTTAATTTAGTTGTCACACTATCCGGTCGTATGATTGGATGACGCGGCATGAAATATTGAATGTTCTTAATATCATTGGGCAAAACTACCTCCAAATGACATAAATTCTTGTATTCTTTAATAAAATCTGAATATTGCTCCTTACTGCTTCTTCCTAATTTTCTTTCTAATCCAAGAAAACGATTTAAAGCAATTCTATATGTCTTACCCAACTCCATAATGGACCAGATGACGTACGTTTTATTTTGTTCACGAAATTATCTTCGCAGAACTTTTCTTCTGCTGTATAGTTTTGTTTTAGTGGAGGAAGCTCTTCCATCTTCCACAACAGTTCACGGCAGTTCAGTAGTCACTGAAAGCGAATTATTAATAGTTTGCTTACACTCTCCCACAACGATCCAACCTAAAACGGATTTTTGCAACAATGGAAGATTTTTACCCAATCTAATTTGACCAACTGAGAGCATGCGAAAGAACAAATCAACGCCACATAACATGTCAATCTTAATTAGCTGGATCAGCTAATTAGAAATTGGTTGGTATATGCCAGTCCTTAACGCTAATTGGCGTATCAGGAGCATAACCAGTAATATCTTCCATTACCCAAAATGTTGCAGAAAAATTTGTAAGCCGCGACTTCAATACAGTATCAACCTTACCAAGCTCTTCAGCCTTTGACTCACCAATCCCATTAATCGTTAACGTCTTACAACGTTGACCACTACAATCTTTTGTTATATGTCGCTTGCTAAAACAAACTAAGCGATTATTTCAAAAACTCCTCAAAAGCAGACAACCTATGCGTGTCAAACTAAATTAAAGTTTTTCAATGCAGTTATATTAAGCTGCAGGTAAATCCATATAGACTTATAAATACTCTACAATTTTCATAGCTTATTTCAACTAAATTTACAATTCATATTAATTAAATTCAAAATCATTTATAATAAACATAAATGGCGCGAACACAAAGGTTGTATTTTTTCATAAACATGTTTTTAAAGAATATAATATCTGCTCGCCACTGTATGTCAGATATCAAAGATTTCCAGATTTTATGTTTGAGTGCTCTGATTATAAGTTGGTTTCAAGACTGCCTCTACATAACGCGTTTAGTAAAAAGTCTTAATCGTAACTGAAGATCAATAATTTAAGCTCACAAAAAAAGTTTATATTGAAATGAATCAATAATATCTAGCTTCAAGAAAGGTTATTGGAATAAATAATAAATGCTATTTATACATGAGAATCGAAATATTTGTATACATATGTATTTATTTGCTAGAATAGTGTGATATTATCCTACTCCTACTAATATTATAAATGCGAAAGTTTGTATGTATGTATGGATGTTCCTCTCTTACGGCTAAACCGCTCAACCAATTCGTCTGAATTTTGGAATAGAGATAGATGGGATGATGGAAAAAAACATAGGCTATGTTTTGACAAAATCGGTGGTGGCGATGCCCCACCCCCCATATAAGCGATATTTAAAATTTGTAAGCTATAATCAAAATTTGTCATATCTGTGCATCCATTTAAGGTACAGAAATAAAATTTAGTATTCATTTGAAGAGGATGAGGAGAAGTGAACCTGTTAAGTTTGGACAAAGTCGGAGGGGGCGTTGCCCCACCAGCCCTATTAGCGATAATCAAAATTTGTCATATCTTTGCATCCATTTAAGGTACAGAAATGAAATTTGGTATACATGTTAAGAGGATGAGGAGAAGTCAACCTGTTAAGTTTGGTCAAAATTAGAGGGGCGGTACATTACCCCCCGTATAGTTTCACAAATGAGGCAAAATAAGAAAAGTAATTTGATATGCTATTTTTTATCGGAAGATCCGCGGACCAAGTCGCGGGTAAAAGCTAGTAACTTAATAAAAGCCTTTTGATTTAAATGCAAAAACTTACGAAGAAGAAAAAGAAAAGAAAAGGGAGGTCGGAAGTATCATAGGTCGTTCAAATTCAATTGCTTATAAAATATTTTGGAATATTGGCTTAGAGAGACGTTATCTCTATACTGGCATACTTAGTTTAACTTAATTTGTTTGTGCCGAAGAAATGTTTGTCCTTGAGGGTGGTTTTATGGGTAAGGTGGGGAGGGGCTAAATTTGAAAATAAATTCGTAAAATTCCGACGAAGTCCTAGTCGAACGCAAAAAGAACGAAGTCTCTATCTTTTACCGTTTCCAAGATCCTTCCGTTCATACGGACGGACAGACGGACATGGCTATAACGACTTCTCTATCACTTCTGACCATAAAGAGGATAACTTTGCGGGTCTCCGACCATTATTTCTACCTGTTACATACATTTTCACAAAACCAATAGGCTCTTCTACCTTCGGTACAGGGCCTAAAAAAATTGTAGAGAAAATATCAAACCCTTTAAGAACTTACAATTAATTTACGTGCTAAAAATTGGCTTGGTTAAACTTGCTATTAATGATCGAAGGCTAATATAATGATGTGAATGTGCTCAGATCCAAAGCATTGTGAGTAAAATTATTCACCAACTACATTTAAAAGGTTATTACCCAGCTCATTATCTGCAAGTGAGTGCAGAAACTTCTCTGAGTAGAACCATGGTAAATTAGCAATGTTCCATGTTAATAGCTAAGACATCTTTTTTAAACTTTTTGATACTGTCAACCCGCAGTTCCTTCTGTGGTTGTTTCGAGTACCTATAACTCTTGTAATGTATCTACGAATTTTTCAAAAAATGTTATTTTGATTGGAGATTTTGGTACGGTAATTCAATTCCTGAGTCAATTTGATGTAAGCATTCATACGTTAAATATATGGTTCAACTTGCATTGTTATTATATACAATAAAAATTATTTTTTTTTTAATTTAAAAAATCGAAGTAGAAAATTTTATTAAAGTAATTCTACGTAAACTAGCAAGCTGTGCCTCTGTGTTTTTCATTAAGTTTAATGTCATTTTTACGGAATTTTTTTTTTAATTGAATTTAGAATCAGAGATAATATGATAAACTTACATATGAAATCATAAAACGCAAAAGTAAAAACGAGAGCACGCCTGATTGTATATACTTTTTCCCATACGTTTGTCTTTTATGTATTGCTACACCCACGCAGATTTTTGAAATTGTATATCTTTACCGCGATCCAGATTTTTTAAGTGTAAACATCTGTAGACTCAGGGGCTAAAAATCTCGTTTCACAATACAATTACAAAACTGAGTAAGTCGTAATTGGAGTGAGGTAATTGAGGTATTAGTGCAAAAATCAATTTTAAATGAAATATTTGCCTACGTTGTATTTAGCAACATACAACATTTAAACGAACCGAAGAAGTCAAAGTCAAGACAAGCAAGTCTTGAAGTACCTATTGGTTTACACATCTCCCCTGTGATCCGACACACATTGGTTTTTTTTTTATTTTTATAGCAATTATAATTCTCAGATAACCTGAACATATTTCATATGAGTATCATAACATTGTGATAGGTGGTCGTCTAAGGGGTATGTCACGGGAGGGTGAGTTCCCAGGGATGGAGGGTGTGATAGTAGGTATTAGGACTAGTATTTTTTACTTAAAAGTACCTATTATTCGTAGCAGTTTGAGAGAGGAAATATCGAGGAAGGTGGTGAGAAAGAGCGTTATAGACGCAGAGTGTGACTACGAATAGTATGCTGGGTTATGTATTGTAAAGTTTGCACCACAAATTACGCACTAGAAGGCAACCACAGGTATCAGTGCAATCTAGACTCACTGGATGTGATGTGAAGTGGTGTCATAAAAGAGAGATACAGAGGAATGCGTAGCAAAGCACGACACAATGATAACCAACAAGCACACGAACAATCGCTGAAAGTGTGGTCTAGATTTAGAGTATTCGATCTTCTCACATGGACAATTGTATGTGGTCAATTCGCACGTCAGAAAACCTTCAGATTTATTCGTCTGCACACCAGAAGGTATAACAAAAAATATCGGTTATGCAAGACCACTTAAATGAGTAGAATTAAAACGAAACTTTGAAATAAGTTTAAAGAAAAAAAAATAGCAAAATGTAATTTTATTGATATCATAACGAGTCCTATTGCAAATCACTATCATCATTTGTATCAATAACATGTAACACAATTTGTAATACATTTGTATCAATAACAATTGTGCACAATTTCTTAAACTTAAAAACTGTGTATCGTAAAATTTTTTTAAATTAATATTTCATAGAAAAAATTTTAAAAAACAAATTTTGTTTCAATTTTAACCCTTTATGCCCTTTATACGCGGATCTTAAATCATATTTTTTATTTTAATTTTCACATATACTACAAGATATAAAATTGCCAAAAAAAATAATGGAGAACTTTTTTTTTAGGTGGCATTTTCATTATGTTCTACAACAGCCAAAACTCACTAAAGAAGACTCGACGCGAGCGTGTCGTCGGCGTCATCGAATGCATTGGTCAAGATATATGCAAATTCCATGAGTTCGCATACACCTGTCCGCTAATCGCGTAAAGGGCATCAACATCTGGCGATTAACGGAGGATTTTGCGATACGCATGGGAAACATGAGACAGCGGAGCCGAAACCGAAGCAGAATCGCCAGCAGAGCAAAAGGTTCGACTGGACATAGGAAAAAATGTTCTGGGAGTCTTTGGTGAACCAGTGATCCGAAAGGTCGAACTTCGGAACAAGTGACAAGTTAAAAAAGTCTGCCGTTGGCTGCAGCCAACGGTGCCTATAGAACGAGGCGACAGCAACCTGAGGACAGCGGAAAAACCACAAGGAACTACAGCAGCAACGAGGACAACAAAAGAAGCAGGAGGAACACACAAGGGCATACGATTTCGGCGGAATTAAAGCGGGGAAACTACAGTGAAAATTAAAGAAAAAGTGTGCAACATTTAGTAGAATATTTGTTTAAAAATACATTTTTGTGACAGCATCGAATATTTTTCTAATATTTATTAAATATCTAGGGCGCGTCTACTTAGTCCGCCACATCAGCGTCAGCAAGAAAAAAATGCAAGTATTCTTTCGATCAAACATACAGTGGCGCCCGAGCAGGGACCCTGGCATCCAGGACATCCACATGGATGAAGTCGGTCTAAAAAATCAAAATTAAACGTGGTTTTGAAATAATAGAAATAAAATATAATAAAAAAATAATAATAATAGAACATTAAAAAAGAAAGAACAGAGAGGGTCATCGGAACAGAGGACAGTGACAACGCAGCGGCAATTTGATAGCAGCGAGACGGCGGCAGCAGTGACAACGTAGCGGCATAGAACAAATTTTTTCCGAGCAACCTCAGCGTGTTTCCAAGAGCCCAGCAATAGGACAGCAGCGGCAGCTTACCCACAGCAACAGTAGCAGCGATAGGACCACAGCAGCAGCGACAAAGTACCACCGTCGACAGCAGCAGCGACAGTGTACGATCAGCGACAGGCGAAGCGAAAACGTACCACCAGCGACAGCAGCAGCGACCACGTATTATCAGCGACGGCTACAGCGATAACGTATTATCAGCGCCAGCGGCAGCGACAAAGTATCACCGGCGACAGCAGCAGCGACAACGTACCACAGCGACAATGTACCATCAGAGACAGCAGCGCGACAAAGTACTTTTAGCAACAGCAGCATGACAAAGTACCACCGGCGACCGGAGCAGCGACAACGAAAGCAAACCATATTTTCCCTCGAGCAACCTCAGAGATAGGACCAGAGCAACACCGACAAAGTATTCCTAGAGACCAGACCAAGACACATGAGCATTCAGCGAATGACTGTAGGACAGCAAAGTGAATCAGAGTCAACCGAGCGTAGAAAACAAACAGGCAAAGCAACAGCAGACCAGAACAAAGAGGAAGCATACAAACGACAGAGCGACAAGATGATAAAAGGGCAAGGCAAAAGGATTCAGGCGACCAACAGATGAGCGAGAGGACACATGAACATCACCGTACTACGACACACGAGACAACAGCGAAGTACAGCAGGATGATAAAGACAACCGAAGGCAACAGAACGAGACACAGGAATTCGAGACAAACCAACCTATAGAACTACGTAAGCTTACAATTCATAGCAGGAAAACTCCAACACATCCAGATACAAGAAAGCTACCCAACCCAGAGCAAAGTACTTCAGAGATGTGACCCACGCAACCCGGGATAGTCCTAATCACTACATCGTCGATAAAGGAGTCCGACAGGGAGCTGGTATTCACATCGCCTGAAGTAACTCAACAGGAAGGGCAAGAAGTTTTTACGCAAATTTTTCCGAGCAACCAGAAATCTACAATGGTGTTAGCACACGACTTCCGGGACCGTCCTACTCACCAGCGTCGTGCAAGGAGTCCGGCAGGAAGGGTGCAACCGACATACTTGAGATATTTCTAACATCTAATCGAAATCAGAATTGTAAGCCGACAAAGTGTCTATGGAATGGAGAGCCACCCCTTTTTCACGCAAATCAGGGGGAATGTGACGATGGCCGCATTTTTGTTCTCTCGATTCGCTGCCGCTGCGGCAGCTAATCGTTTGGAAACGAACAGGACCGATCGTCATCAGAGACGCAATGCGTTTGCGCATATTCATGTGCGCTCCTACGCGAGCGTGGCGTCGGCGTCATCGAATGCATTGAATACAGGTTCGACTGGACATTATTAAATATCTAGGGCGCGTCTACTTAGTCCACCACATCAGCGTCAGCAAGAAAAAAATGCAAGTATTCTTTCCATCAAAAATATTGCCAATATCATATATTTTATGAAAACCTTGGGCGTGTCTTCTTAGTCCGCCACACACGTGTTAGAATACTTTTCACAGAACTAGGGCACGTCTTCTTTGTAAGAAAAGAAATCTGTTAGCACCTAACGATCCTAGTATGTAAGGAAATAAATATAATCCCAATAAAAGTAAAAATAAATCAATTAAGTAAAAGAAACCGCGTTTCAATAAAAACCTGGAAAAATTCCATCGCCAGAGGTCACTGAAAACATAAATTTTCTGTGACGATCGCCTGGGCATCCGACGAGGATACCCCAGCCTGTGCGACATCGTTACATGTTGTCATGAACTTATGCCTTTCTTGCGTCTGAAAACGCGTTTCTACATTTCTCTCGATATCGCTCTCTAAGAGCTCTCGTTGTTCGCACTTCCAACACGCTAGATACACGCCTTCCTTCTACAACATGATCAATTTGGTTTCGTGTAATTTGATCTGGACTCAGCCATGTAGCATTTTGTATGTTGGGAGTGTTGAAATCTGGTGCTGCTAACTACCATATTCTGACCTGCGGCGCAGTCGATTAGCCTCGCACCATTGTTGGAGATAGTGGCGTGAAGGATAAATTATCCGACGGTTGGACTAAAAAATCCTTCCTTCCCAATTTCGGCGTTGAATTTGCCAAGCACGATGTTGACATCGTGTTTGGGGCAGCGCTTGTATAAATATTCCAAGCGCTCTTTAGCATCGTCGTCTTTCTCTTGCGAGCGCACAAATCAAGCTTACATTAAAATATTTAGCCTTGATGCGTATCGCGGCTAGGTGATCAGTCGTGAAGACGAGGCTACGTAGTGTCTTACTCACCTCTCATGGCAGCTATAGTAGATAGTAAACGGTTTTCAGTACAGCCCAGTCCTATCCATCCCATTTCGTGCATTGCAGTGATGTCAGCCTTGAATATTTCGATAACATCAACCAGCTGGAGAATCGCATTATCCCTATTAAGGGTGTGGACATTCCAGATGCAAATGCTTAATTCGTGGGCCTTTGCGGGGTCGTCATCCATCTGATGCTTCCTTTTTGTTTTCCTAGGATTTCTTTATTGTACAGTGGGGAGTTTCAAGCCCAGCGCACCAATACCTTAATAAGGGGACTGTTTTTCGCCTGCTATTCACTCAGAGGTGAAAACGGTCAAAGATTATATGGGCGCACATTTGTTTAATCCTTTAGCTTTCCTACTCGGATTTTCTTTTGCTCATGGTTTTCAATATTTCAATAAACATAAATTTTGATTATCTTTTATCTTGTGTCATAGCGTTGCAAAATAGTTGTGTTATTTACCATTGTCAATTATTAATTAATTTTTAATTTTTTTGTTTTCATTGTTCTTTATTTCGCACTTATATTCTGCTATGGAGGTTAAAAAATAAAAAAAATTATGAAACCATTGTATTTCAACAAGATAAGCCGCATGCTATAACAATAAAGTGACTTTCAAACTGTATGCCTAAATGTATACAATGCTTTTGCATAATCGGCGCGATAAGGAAATACAACATACGACATGATATGCTTTTCAGAAATCACAAAGCGGTGAGAAGTAGTGCTTATAAATATGTTTTAAGACTAAAAAGAAAAATAAAACTATAGTTCCAGAAAAACTAAAAAACACGCTTTAATGATCAATGGAACGAAAAAAACCAAAAATAATTTTTAATATAGGCAGAAAATATAAATGAACGAATAAGATTAGTATTATTGTGAAAAAAGCGTGTGGGGTGCTTGTGCCATATTTTTCATTTATCGAGCACCCCACTTATAACGCTTGAACATAATTTCTTTCAGTGTGGTCGTTACAGTATCTGCGACAGATAAAACGAAGAATATCTATAGTGATATGCTTGCCTGTGTCGTTTGAATGTTTGGGTCGTAAAACTGCAGTTCACAGCGATAGCAGATTAAATAGAAATAATAAAACAGTATCTTACAACTACTCATACGGTGTATGTCGGTTTAATCAAACGCATATTCCCTATTACATTTTGGTCCTTCGAGCCGGATCAAAATGTAATAGGGAATATGCGATTGAATAACAAAAATTGTAATACCTACTGAAATGAGTATCAGTGATGAATGCCCACTGATTGTATAAAAGTGTAAGTCTTCGATATGAACTTTTTCTTTGTTGAGATTATCAATTTTCTCGTCAAGTAGTTGGAGCTCTGCTGTGTTGTTTACCACCAGTGATCCGACCGGAGCCAATTTATCATGCGCCGTTATATTAATTTCTTATAGGAAATATTCTTATAGGAAATGCACCGGATACGAAGTGCGCACTGTTGAATGTGCTGTCTGATGTGCTTGTAAAGTTACTCCAGAGAGTCTTGCAGAGCAACCTTCTTCCTTGTAGGACGTGATTTTGTGGCAGCATTTGTGATATTTTGTTTAATTCCTCCAGAAGTTGATTTGGTTTGATTAACATTGGATTAATTTTGCCCAATTGAATCTTCTCTGCTTCATCAATCCATCGTTACAGTTGATTTGTGAGGTGAAAAAAACTTAATAGATTCACGATAAAACAAAAACTCCTCGTTGACCGTATTGGTTATGTTGTCCATTTTTGAAGTCATTTTATTGAAGTTCGCATTGATTTCTTCAGTTGTTACTTTGACCAAGTTTTTCGTAGCATCTATACCGATGTTTGCTTGTCTGAATATTGTTTTAATTCGTTCTACTTTTTTAGTAAAGTCTTCATATTGTACATGTTTATTACTTCCAAAGATATGTCAAAAATTCCTCCAGGACATACAAGAGGCGTTCTACATGACCTTTTATACCTGTGTGTAGTTGGTGGTACAAATAGTCCGTTATTTTCTTTGATTGTTGCCAGCTGCTTGGCAATGCTACTTGTTGCAGTATTACAATTTTCTTCAAATTCCTGTAGTTTTGGACAAACTTTATTAGCTTTTTCCAATAAAGGCACAGCTTGCTTTAAAACGTCAAAGTATCCTTGCATGTCGAACAAAAATACAAATTGACAACTAGACGATATCACCCCCATTTTTCCAATTTTATCTGTTGCATCTTGTCCAATTTCGTGTATTATTACTTTCGTTGAATTTTGTATTGGACTCGCTGCAGACACGTGCATCATCATTGAAAGACAGAGCATTGTAACCGTAATAAATTTGCCACCTAAAGATCTTATCTGCCTTCATCCTGGAGTGGTCAGCGTCTTTTCAGCGAGTCCAAAAATCAGGTTGTATCTTCTGTACAAGTTTCCATTTATCTAACGTCGATGTGTTGATATATTCTTCACAAGCTGGTATTGAATTCATCGGTTTCCCAATCAGAAAATGGCACGGTGTTAATGCGTCTTCTCCACAAGCATCATTCATCGCATATAACGGACGAGAGTTTAATACCGATTCGATTTGCGCCAATACTGTCATTTTTTTTTAAAGTAAGTGTAGAGCTACATTTATAAACGCGCCAATAATGAGACGCGTATATTTTGAGTGTTCATTAACTACTGAACCGCTCTAGCGAGCGGCTCCCTTTTTATTCATAAAAACTTATTCTATTTTTAAACTATTGTAATGCTATCGCTGAGGTTGTAGGCCTCAGCGGAATCTAAAACTATTTATAATGTAAAAAGAACGCGTAGCAGAAACTATTAAGCCAACGCGGACAAAAGGCTATTAAAATCGTTATTGATCATAAATTAAGTCCCTGCACTTGTCAATGTAGCACTTGACAACGCTTAGATGGAGCTATTAAAAAGACGACGATTATAAATACACACGCTGCACTTATCAAGTGCAGCTCTAATGCGTATGATAACTGCACTGTGTGTGCGTTGTTCTTATCGGAGAGAGTTTTGCCTCATATCACATGTTTAGGCTTCATGCCTGAACAGTAAGCTTAACTTCTCCAATTGCCCTCTTCAGATGATATTTCATTGCTTTTGCACCAGCTTCCCATATACTACCAAAATATGGTCCTGCCGGGGGAATAAAGTGTAAGTAATATTTTCATTGGTCAGAATTGGAGCAACTTCAGAATTATTTTTTATGCATTTTTAAAAATAATTTATTTATTTGTTGACTAATTATAATATACAAAAACTGTTGACAATTATAATATATAATAAGAGCTTAGGCTTGTCTTTTCTTCTTAATTAAACAATGGTTCTTATGATCTAGTAGGCTTACTTAATATATATGTAGTATAGTTGAGGGCAAAATTGGAAAAACCCATATAATAAAAAAAAAAAAAAAACCTTACTAAAAATTTATTAAAAGCTTATACACTAGAGTTATGAGACAAGTTCATTAATATGATGATATACTGAATTATAGTATTTGGAGTTGTTGGCAAGAAGGTGAAGATTCACAGTGGAATAGTGCCATGGGAGATTCAAAATCATTTTTAAAAGTTTGTTTTGCATCACTTGTAGTTTTTTTAAGTGACAATTAGAAATGGTGGCCCAAGCTGGAGCACCATAAAAAAGATGGGTTGAAAAGTTGACTTAAAGATAAGCAGTTTGTTGTGAATGTTTAAACCAGAGTTCCTATTAATAAGAGGGTACAGAGTTCTAATTAATATATTGATTTTGTTTAAAATGTGCGAAACATGATTTTTGTAAATTAATTTGGTATCAAGAATAACTCCAAGGTATTTTACTATTGCATCCCAAGGAACGGTGATATTATTAAGTACAAAGCAGCTCTGGGGCAAGTAACATGCTTTACGTTTTCTACTAAAAACAAGTAAGAAAATTACAGTCGGGCGTAACCGACTGCAAGAGGCCCTGTACCAGTTGAGGTCGCCTAACAATCACATTAAATGTTTCCCGAGCTTATGACCAAGCTTATGATCACTTCCTACTGCACGAATAAGTGCCTTATAAAACATTTTTTTATGTATGAAAAGAAATAGGGGGGTCGTTCAAATTCAATTGCTTATAAAATCGTTAATTATTATTCGATTTTGATGAACTTTTTGGATTTTGGCTAAGAGGGACGTTTTCTCTATACTGGTATACTCACTATACTTTTTGTGCCGAAAAAATTTTTACCCTAAAGGGTGATTTTATGGGGAAAGGGGGAGGAGCAAAATTTTAAAATAAACATGTAAAATTCCGGAGCAGTTCTAGTCGAATGCAAAAAACACGAAGTCCCTATCTATTACCGTTACCGCGATCCTTTCGTTCATACAGACGGACGGACGGACAGACGGACATGTCTATATCGACTCCTCTATCACTCCTGATCGTAATGGGGGTAACTTTGGAGGGTCTCCGACCATTATTTCTACTTGTTACATACATTTGCACAAAACCAATAGGCTCTTGTACCTTCGGTTCAGGGTCTAAAAATAGCTTGTGTTTTCTGCGGGTTAACAAGAATTTTTCACTTAGAACAAGTAAGAAAATCACAGTCGGGCGTAACCGACTGTAAGAGGCCCTGTACCAGTGCAGGTCGCCTAACAAACACATTAAATGTTCCCCAAGCTTATGACCAAACACATGACCACTTCTCACTGCACGACTAAGTGCCTTTTAAACCATTTTTTTATGTATGAAACGAAAAGGGGGGTCGCTCAAATTCAATTGCTTATAAAATCGTCATTTATTATCCGATTTTGATGAACTTTTCGGATTTTTGCTAAGAAGGACGATATCTCTATACTGGCATACTTACTTTTTTTTGTGCCGAAGAAATTTTTAACCTTGGGGGTTATTTTTATTTTGTAAAATTCCGGAGCAGTCCTAGTCGAATGCAAAAAACACGAAGTCTCTATCTATTACCGTTTCCGAGATCCTTTCGTTCATACGGACGGCCAGACGGACAGACGGACATGTCTATATTGACTCCTCTATCGCTCCTGACCATAATGGGGGTAACTTTGGGGGGTCTCCGATTATTATTTCTACCTGTTACATACATTTGCACAAAACCAATAGGCTCTTGTACCTTCGGTACAGGGCCTAAAAATAACTTTGCACGGTGTTAAGAGCTCATTGTAGATTAGTTATGATAACCAAAGTTCCCCAGAAGTAAAAATAGCAGTATCATCGGCAAATATTGACGTGGTGCATACAACCATTTGGGGAAAATCTGCAGTAAAAATATTGTACAACAGTGGAGACAAACAAGCGCCTTGAGGACATCCAGCCGGAATATCGAAGTATGGTGACTGGTTACTACTTATATGAAATGAAAAAACTACGATTTTTTTAAAAATTTTGAACGATTTTAATTAGTTCAATTGGGAAGTAAAATTGGTTCATTTTGTAAAGGAGCCCATCATGCCACACTGAGTCAAAAGCAGCCTTGATGTCCATTAATACCATGCCCGTAGATTGGTTCCTTGTGAAGTTGCACTTAATGAATTTTGTTATCCTGACCAGAGGTTGAACAGTGTTATGATCATTTCGAAAGCCGAACTCTTGCACTGGAAGAATCCCATTGTCTTCAACAAAATTTTTTAATTTTTCTTTAATAACCTTTTCCAGAATTTTACTGATTGATGGGAGCAAACTTATGGGAAGGTAAGAATATGAGTCTTCTGGTGGCTTATTGGGTTTTTTTATTGCTATGATTTTAGCTTTTTTCCATGCATTAGGTAAGTAACTCAACCACAGACAAGCATTAATTATATCTACAAGATGCCTTATTCCTTTTTTGGTAGAGCCTTTAGACAACTATTGTTAACACCGTCAATGCCTGGAAATTTTTTAGCTTTTAAATTCTTTAAAATATTAATAATTTTTGCAGAGTTGATATAAAAACTATCAAAAGGAAGAGGAACTTCTGCGTTAAGTGACGAAATAAAATTATCGACATCAGCTACAGTAGTAGAATCACTCAAATAAGCAGATGCAGTGTGATTCCTACTGAAAATTTAACTAAGAACCGCACATTTTTCGTAAGCAGTAATGTAATAGATTGCATTATCTTTCAACGTTGGAATGTTTGAAAGTTTCTTCATTGAAACTTTTATTATATTCCAAAAGGGGGAAGATCTTATCTCCAATGTTGAAAGTAGATTGTTCCAAACTTTGTTGCGAAGTTTTAACATTTCGTATTTTATGCATCTACTGAGTACATTTAACTGAAATTGATCAGCGGTTAACCTGAATCGTTGCCAGTTCCGTCTAGTACGATATCAAAATTGCATTAACTGTCGTATTTCTATTGGTAGTGGTTTGTGAGAAGCCCAAAAACTTAAATCGAATTAAAAAAAAAAAAACGATTTGTCAACTCGCTCAATCTAAGTTCGTTTAGTACGGTCGTGTTGGATATTAAAGGCGCAAAGTTTGTAAGAAAAATGTCGAGCGTTTAACTTTGTCGTCCTCTGCCAGAAGGAATGTGGGTGTGATCACAAGGAAAAACAATATGAAAATTGTATGGGACCATTTTTTCGTGCAATATATTTCCCCAGCATATTTCCAATACAACCCCAGAATTGATTTCTACAATTGAAGTCCCCACCAATAATATAGTTATTA
>JAWNNP010000925.1:0-64753 GCA_035044805.1 Leucophenga maculata | reverse complement strand
CGGGAATTGGAATTTGGTTGGAATGAAATGTTCGTGACATGCCCTTATAACACAATTTTGTCATTGTTATTTTTATCACGTATGTGCGCTCCCGCACACACACACGTTTTACGATCATTTCAGTCAGCTCTCACTGTACACTCAATCAGTGCGGTCGTCTGTTTTTTCATAGTGCGCATTTTTCACAAGTTTTAAAAAGTCTTATATTTACAAATTATCAATTTACAAATTTGCAAAATTTTTTTTAATAATTTCGCGTTTTAAAAATATTGTTTTATTATAAACCATAAAATTAAGTATTAATATTTAATATTAAGCGTAATTTTTTTGTTTATTTTAATATGTATCATTCCACTTTCACTTCTTCATTCTTTACACTTTCTAGTTATTTAAACAAACTAGTGTACTTTGTTGTTGTTTATTTTTAAGGAAGTTAAGTTTATTGCGGGAGTTTCAATTTGTTACTCTCTGGTGCGCTCCATTTCTTGTGCTTTGTTGTGTCTGTTTCCTATTTTTTCGGAAGTTGTGTTATTGCGAGCGTAATAAGTGTTACTCTCTAGTGCTCACTTCCTCTGTTTCTAAAGCTTTTATAATTATATTTTATCAATTTCTTGACTGTCACATACTTTTATACACACTATAGAAAAATGGCCTGTTCTTATCCGCGCCGCCAACACAAAAATAAAACTTGTACGGATCAATATTTAGCTTCCTGGCTTTGCGCAATGTTTCGCACTTGTTTTGTGCTGGTTTAAATGGACGAATTCTCGACGCCATTGATGATCGTTAGGGTCTGCGTTGGACTTGCAATGGACTCCAATGCAGATCCACTGAGATCATGAGATTTATGAGCCAGACTAGGTCTGGTTTTTCGGAACTCAGGCGTGGTTCTAAACGCATGAACGATAAGTTGGAAGAACTTGAAAAATAGTTCAATGATTTTAAATGTATTCATTCGTCCCCTAAACGATAGAAGAAAAATTCACAAAATTGTAATTCTTCTCTCGTTGTACCTTCTCAGGTTGAACCTGTTTTCTCGAATGTACCTGCTTATGCGTAATCTTCTCTCAATGAACCTGCAACTTTGAACGTGATTACTAATGCGCCTGTATTTTTGTCGCCGATCGACAAGAAAGCAGAAGTTATTACAGCCAATCCCTCTCCTAAGCCAGTGGTGTCAGCTATGGTTTCAATGCAAATTGACAGTGCAAAGACTCCACTTAACTTTGAACTGTCAAGAAGTGGTACCTGTAACCCATTTTTGGTAGTAGAAGACTCCTCCGTTGCGTTACACATTATTAACTCAAATGTTAATAGCCGGACCGTGTTTATATCACGTCTGTCTTCTGATACGACTGAAGACAATATAAAAGGGTACATTAACTCGACCGTTGAATACTCAAATAATATTTCTGTGTCCAAGTTTAATTTTGATTACTTCCGCTCTATTTCCTCTAAAGTTATTGTTCTTGTGTCTATTTTTGTGACAATTCTTTCGCCCAATTTCTAGCCTGCCGGAATCGCAGTGCATGAATTGTCTATAAAAATAAACGATCTTCTGCAGAGAATGGAGTTGAATTGCCATCTCCACCAACTGCGCCAAAAAACTAAGTCCTAATTCTTTCCTAATCCATTATCAAAATGTGAGAGGGTTAAGAGCTAAGCTTATTAATTGTTTTTAATAGTTTTTATCTTAACGGTTTTTTTTTAGTGCTGATATCATTGTCTTCACTGAAATTTGGCTTCAACTTCACATCCTTAATTATTTAGTGATAATTTCGTATCTTTCAGAAAAGATCGTCCTATTCCCTCTGGTGGTGGTGTACTAATCTCGGTCAAATCATCTTTAATGACAGAGAAAATTAGTATTCTAAACCAGGACATTGAATTTATATGCGTTAAAATTTCTCTTCGTAGTTTCTTCATATATTCCTCCTGCTGCAAAAGTCAATATTTACTGTCAGCATGTCGCTGCTATCTCTTACATTGCTACTCTTCTACATGAAAAAGATCTTATTGTCATGGGTGATTTTAATGTACCAAATATAAGATGGTTGCATATGATAGACTCATCTATGCTAATTCCAGCTGAAAATAAAGAGTTTCTTAATAATCTATTTGAGTTGTCCTTGCAACAGTATAACAATGTTCGCAACAGTTCTGATGGACTTCTTGATCTCGTTTTTGTTTTGACATATTTATCAATATCTCCTATAAGTTTCATTAGAGGTTGATACCATTTTTTGTTCACAGGATAGTAATAAATGTCTTCGACGTGTCAGATGTTTTATGAAACTTGACTACGTTAAATTAAATCGCCTACTTTTAGTACCGATCGGTCTGCATTGAATTGTTGTTCAGATATTGAATTGGCATTGAATATTTTTTATTCTACCATTTTCAATTATTTTGACAGATCTATTTTATATACTTTTATTTCAAGTTCAGTAAAAAGACAGCCTTGGTTTTCTCGTAGTCTTTGTTTAAAAATATAAACGCAGTGGCTCTAAGTATGATTTTTCTAAGTATTGTGTTGCACGGTCTGACTTTAACGCATTAAATCGTACGTGTTAAGCTGACTTTTCAATAAAAGTTAAACAAAACATGCGTCGCAATCCAAGATCTTTCTTTAATTTCGTAAAAATTAAACGCAGAACTGTAGCTTACCCAATGACATGGCTGCATCATCTGATCCGCTGATATCAACTTTGGTTCCAAAGAACGTATCCTAATTGGTCAGTTAATCCTACCGATATATATCCTTACAACATTTCGTTATATGACTTCATATATCCCCCTATGATCACTAATTAAACTATTTTAACAGAACTTTTATCCATACAATTTTCCTTCCTGCCTGGAGCTGTTATCATTCCCAGTAGTATACTAAAGCAGTGTTCTTCTAGCTCCATTTTATTCGCTTTATATATTCTTTTCAACTTATCTATAAGGTTTTGAATCTCTTTCGAGAGAATCTTCATAAAAAAGGCAGAAAATCTGATATATCGAATTATAGAGGCATTGTTAAGCTGGGTGCTATACCAAAACTGTTTGAAAAAATCATAACGGACCAATTGCAACAGTCGTTAAAGTCCGTTGTTAGTCCTTACCAACGTGGTTTCGTTTGAGGCAAATACATTTGCACAAATCTGTTTGAATTTTTTTCTGTTCTCTCTTTGTTCTTGGATTAAGTCATACTTATCCTGTAGGACACAAAAAGTTTTATTCAACAATTGTTTATCTAAAACTTTTGTCGCATCTTCTTGTGTCCCCAAGGGAACCACCTTGTTAAAGTTTGTTTAGTTACTTAGTTATGTGGCCGTCAACCGTCTGCCGGTCATGGCCGCGTCCAGGAAAGCGCGACAGCCTCCATAATCTAGTGCGCGCTGGCGCCAGTCGTTTTGAATGCCAAGTACAGAGAGATCTCTCCATACCTGGTCATTCCATCCAGTGCCCGGTCGTCCTCTATGTCGGCGTCCACCAATCAAGTTTGGGCCCCCCATGTAAACCATGCGTACTGGAACCATGAGCCGAGACTGTTTTTCAATATCCGAGAACGCCTTGCTGACTCGCCGTTCCTGCGTACCGATGATATCGATGTCATCGGCGTAAGCGAGCAGCATCACTTCCTTTTGGAAGATCGAGCCCGACATACTCTGTATGTACGGGTATTGGCGTAGGATGTATTCCATCAGGAGATTGAAAAAATCGCACGATAGAGCATCGCCCTGCCGAAAACCTCTCTTGGTATCAAAGGGGTCGGAGAGGTTTTTCCCCATCCTGACAACGCTTTGTGTGTTAGATAGCGTCGCCATGCAAAGACGGACAATCTTTGCCGGGATACCTAGTGCAGACAGGGCGTCGAAGAACTTCGCTCTTATCGGCGTGTCGAAAGCGGTTTTGTAATCGACAAATAGGTGGTGAGTGTCTTGGTTGAACTCACGGGTCTTTTCCAAGATTTGGCGTAATGTGAATATTTGGTCACTGGTCGACCTTTTTGGTCTGAAGCCACACTGATATCGTCCTATCAGTGAGTCGGTATATGGCTTCAACCTATTACACAATACGCCCGACAGAGTCTTATATCCAATGGAAAGGAGACTTATTCCGCGGTAGTTGGACAGATTGGACAGAGAACACTGAGATTCCAGTCATTGGGTATGCGTTCATCGGACCATATTTTGCATAAAAGTTGGTGCATACTCCTAACCAACTCTTCGCCGCCGGTCTTAAATAACTCAGCTGGCAGCCCATCAGAGCCTGCCGCTTTGTTATTTTTCAGCTTTTTAATAACAGAATCGACCTCGTTATAGTCCGGTGGCTCTACAATAGTGCCATCATTAACTGGTGGCTCCGGTGTCATTTCTCTATCGGCGGTATTGTGCGCTTCATCCCCTCCGAGTAGGTTGGAGAAATGACTCCTCCATAATCTCAATGATTCCTGTTCATCCGTTACCAGATTTCCGTTTTCATCTTTACAGAAAGTTACTCCGGGCTTAAAACCTTCAGTCAGACGCTACGTAACATCTAAACATCCTCAAACTCCCGCCTTTCTTGCTCCTTTTTCTTGCGTCTGAAAAGGCGTTTCTCCTCTCTCCGTTTCTCTCGATATCACTCTCTAACAGCTCGCGTTGCTCCCGACTGCAGCGTTCGCTGATAGGAAGCGTTTTTCTCTGCAGTAGCATTGCGACACTCCTCGTCGTACCAAGAATTTGTCACAGGTTTTGTATAACCAATGACATCCTTGGCAGCCCTATCCATGGAGCGGGTGATATGTGTCCACTGCTCACATATATCTCGAAAAGACGGAGAGGTTTCCCGGAGCAGTAGGGAGAGAGTGTAGCCTTGTGGATGTTAAGATGTTGAAATCTGGTACTACTAACTACCATGTTCCGACCTGCGGCGAAATCGATTAGCCTCTCTCCATTATTGGAGGTAGTGTCGTGAAGGCTAAATTTTCCAACGGTTGGGCCAAAGATTCCTTCCCAATCTTGGCGTTGAAATCGCCAAGCACGATGTTGACATCGTGTTTGGGACACAAATCAGGCTAATATAAAAATATTTAGCCTTGATGCGTATCGCGGCTAGACGCTCGTCAACAGGTGTGAACCTAGAGACGAGGCCACGTAGTTTCCTACTCACCACGAAACCACATCCAAATTCGTGCTAACTCGCATGGCAGCAGTAGTAGATGTCACAGGATGCTTTTTTAGAGCAACCCTGCCCTATCCATCGGATTTCTTGGATTGCGGTGATGTCAGCCTTGCATTTTTCGAGGACATCAACCAGCTGGATATTTGCACCATCCCAATTAAGGGTGCGGACATTCCAGGTGCGTATCCGTAAATCGTGATCCATATAGCGTTTGCGGAGGTCGTCATCAAAGGGGTCCCTCCGATGCTTCCTTATTGTTTTCATTGGGGGGTTATTTTTGAAGTGGCGGGTCTCAAGGCCAGCGCACCAACCCCTTATTAAAGGAGAGGGGGCCCCTTCGCCTTCTCACGTTAGCTTACCTCTGAACTGATGTTCAGAGGCTACCCAGGAGATACGTGTCCTAACGGACGTGTGAGTTGCTTTGACCGTTTGGCACAAGAATCATTGTTGGCCATTCCCAGGTGAATGGCAGTCAACAACTTTTCCCACAATGTGCACTTGAGCAAACGATCCGAATCTCCCAATGTTTGTTTAATATTTTTATTAATGATCTTCACATTGCTATTAAATATGGTCATACACTAATGTATGCAGATGATGTCAAATGATGTTGTCATTGTCCCAACACTGTTTGCTACAGGTTGATTTGAACTCACTACATACATGGTGTCTTAATTATGTGAACTTTAATTTCTCAAAATGTAAATGTATGACATTTCATCGTAGAAATCCATTTATAGTAGATTATTCTATAAATGCGGTATGCTTATGGAACCCAAAATTATTTATAACAAACACATTGGATCAATGGTAAACAAAGTGAAATATATTCTTAGCTTTTTTAAGCGTTGGTCCAAGGAGTTTAATGATAATGTGTATGGAATCCTTAAAATAGTATTCATCAAGACCGTATTGAATCTGTTTAAAAACAGTTTCTTCTTTTTGCTCTTCGCATTCTTAATTGGGATACCCATGCAAATCTTTCATCTTATAAGGACCGATTTAAATTAATTGATCGTCCAACGCTTTCATCATGCAGATCTATGCTCTCTGTGGTTTGTCTCCATATAATTCTTATTGGTGAAATTGATTCCCCTTACTTGCTTCCATCAATTTCATTAAATGTCCCCTTTCGACCATTTCGCCATTTTGTGCCAATAAAATTATCTTTTTGTACGACTAAATACGTTCTCAATTACTCAATACGAGCTCTCTGTTCTACCTGTAATAAATTCTTTCCTATTTTCTCTGTTCATTCGTGTTTAAATTATATTAATAATGCCAAACACTTTTTAACCAACATGTAATTATCATTTTCTTAAAATTGCTATATTTTTCTAATTACGCCCGCTTGGACCACTGCCAAGCTGTGAGTAGGGACACAGACGGTCAACCAGGCGGCCCAAAAAAAATTTTTCCACCAAGAATATCCAACGAGATAAAAAGATGTTTATCAGGTAAAAACAGCAGGGTACTGACCTGTTCCTAGAAAAAATCACTTCGAACGCGAGTACGAACTATTCCCTGTGGTCTCTTACAAAACACCACCAAAGTTCCCTATTCACAAAACAGATGGGAGCTGTGCCAGATCCCCCCGAGATCGTTCGGAAATTTTTACCGAGCACTTAGACGCTAGGTTCCAACACTTCCACATCCGAAAGTCGCATGATGAGTTCAGGGTACTGGACAGCCCTGAAAACTGCCACTCCCAGGCAATCCCATTACTATCCTTCTACATCAAAGAGCTAAAAAATAGAAAGGCCCCAGGTGAAGATGGTCTCAATAACAGGACTCTGAAAGTGCTTCCAGTCAAGGTACTCTTTTTGGTTCATCTTTTTAAAGGTACATTGAGACTTGGACATTTCCGAAAACGCTGGAAAAAGGCGCATATCATTATGATTCACAAGTCCGGAAAGATCCCGTTGGACGTTGACTCATATAGACCCATCAATCTGCTGTCATCCATTGCTAAGCTATTCGATATTAGCGGTCGATGAAGTCAACCAAAAGTTACCACAATTTCAGTTTGGCTTCAGGAAGGCACAAGGAACCCCTGAGCAGCTGAATAGTGGTTAACTTTATCTAAGATCCAGACAAAGGAATATACAGTGGCTATTAACCTGGACATACGAAAGGCTTTTGGCACGAAATGGCACGACTGTCTATTATATTATTGTATTGCTAAGTTCACTTGAGACATGCTCACTGAGCGTACCATCCTGATGGTAGATCTCCAGGACTTCCTCACTATCCTTGCTGAAAACGATTGCGTGTACAACGCCACTGACATGCTCCATCTATACCATTATAAATTTGTCAAATGGGCTGAATGGTGAAATATAGCGTCAGCAAATGTGTATCAGTGACATATATACTCAGACTAGACGAATGCCCTGGGATCTTCCTCCCTAAAATTGGGGATGTCATCAATACATAGAACGACTTAATAGTCACCAAAACCAAAAGGCAGGGTTTAAAATAAAACGACGCCTAAAAAAGATTTTTCATAAAGAGTTACATTTAAGGAGTAAATAATATTTATTCCTCTGTAATCAGCATCATTAATTCTTTTGTTTTATATTAATATTTTTTTCACAAAACTTATTTGAATAAGCTTATCTGTAATTTTTATATATTGTCATTGGCTTAAGTTGTCTGGGAGATGGGGATCGTTTGCAGAAGTTCACATTGTGTAAATGTATGACATTTAATCGTTGAAATCCATTTATAGTAGATTATTCTATAAGGTATCCTTATGGAACCCAAACTTATTTATAATAATCACATTGGATCAATGGTAAACAAACCGAAATCTATTCTTGGCCTTGTTAAGCGTTGGTCCAAGCAGTTTAATAACCCAAATACCACTAATCTTCTCTTTACCTCACTCGTCCGCCCAATTTGAGAATTTGGTATTCAAAATATAGTATTAATCAAGACCGTATTGAATCTGTTTAAAATCAGTTTCTTCTTTTTGCTCTTCGTGGTCTTAATTGGGATGCCCATGCAAATCTTCCATCTATTAAGGACCGATTGAAATTAATTGATCTTCCAACGCTTTTATCACGCAAGTCTATTGTCTCTGTGGTTTGTCTCCATAAAATTCTTATTGGTGAAAATGATTCTCCTTATTTGCTTAAATCAATTTCATTAAATGTCCCCTTTCGCTATTTTGTGCCAATAAAATAGCCTTTTTGTACGACTAATTACTCACTCAATAACTCACTTCGAGCTCTCTGTTCAAACTATAATAAATTCTCTCCTTTTTTCTCTTTTCATTCGTGTTTAAATTCTGTTAACAAATCACTATCCAACCATTTTGCAATTATCATTTTCTTTATTATATTTTTGTAATTGCGCCTGCTTGGACCACTGCCAAGCTGTGAGTAGGGCCACAGTCGGTCAACAAAAATTACTCTACCGGGTCTGAGTGGTCGCAACTTTCCTTCTTTAGTTTTAAGTAACTTTATGTAAATATATATTGTTTTAAATAATTAGTTTTAAGCGACTGTTTTGTTATCTTGTTACTTATATCAATACATAAATAAATAAATAAATTTCCATTTTTCATAACACAATCAATTTGTTTGTATGTATATAACACCCAACGAGGCAGTATAAAATTTTCCATACAAATGAATTCACTTATGTGCTCTCTCACAATCACAAGCACGGAAAGCCATACAAAAAAAAACTAATGTTGAAAAACTATTACAAAAAACTAATAAATGATGATACTTGACATTATTGTTCATATATTATATCTTAATTTATCATAATTATTATTGTAACATAGGTACGCACAATAGGTACGGGTTTTTTGTAGTATATGCTCCCTCTCCAATTCAGACTACTTCGTCTCTTGTTTTAACCGCGACTGATTGGAAGGTTGAGATTCGTTTGCGGAAGTTCACATTGTAAGGAAAGTTGTTGACTGCCATTCACTTGGGAATGGCCAACAATAATTCTTTTCAAACGGTCCAAGCAACTCACACGTCCGTTAGGACACGTATCTCCTGGGTAGCCTCTGAACACCCATGCAGAGGTGAGCTTACGTGAGAAGGCGAGAACACCTCCCCTTAAATAGGGGTTGGTGCGCTGGGTTTGAGACCCGATACTGTAAAAACCAATCTCCAATAAACACACAAAGAGAGCCTCGGAAGGATCCCTATGATGACGACCCCCGCAAACGCTATAAGCATCACGATTAACGGATAAGCACCTGGAATGCCCGCACCCTTAATTGGTATGGTGCAAATGTCCAGCTGGTTGATGTCTTCGAAAGATGGAAGGCTGACATCAACGCAATCCAAGAAGTCCGATGGATAGGACAAGGTTGCTCTAAAAAAGAATCATGCGACATCTACTACAGCTGCCATGCGAGTAAGCACGAATTTGGATGTGGTTTCGTTGACGAGCGTCTAGCCGCGATTCGCATCAAGGCTAAATATTGTAAGCCTGATTTGTGCGCACTCCCCGACGGAAGAGAAAGACGACGATGCTAAAGATGAGTTCTATGAGTGCTTGGAACGTTTGTACGAGCGCTGTCCCAAACACTATGTCAAAATCGTGCTTGGATTTCAACGACAATATTGGGAAAGAAGGAATCTTAAATCCATTCACTTCAAAAACCAAGTATGTACATGAAATTGCATATCTAGAATGATTTCGATCTAGGCAAAAATATCAGAAAACGGCCCTAAATGATCAGCGTTCGGCGGCGGATATTTTCGTGCCGCCTGGGCAACACTTACATGTGTATCTTTATTAGATTTGAATTTGCAATTTATTTTCAATATAAAATGCTACCAACAAAGTATTATAATAACCATTTCAAAATAAATATCATTTTGATTTCTGACTAGGGCGCACTGAACTCATGCCGACTAATTTAAGGGCCATTTTCTGATCTTCCCATTTTTGCATAGATCGAAATCCATCTAGATTTGCAATTACATGTACTTGGTTTTCTGAAGTGCACGGATTTATAAGTTCACAAATTTGGTGCCAGTGGGCCAACGCTACAGTGATAAAGTTGGCAATGAGAATATTATTGGTTGGCAATATTTCTGAAATTATAACCAGACTGCTCAATTCACAGCTGTTTATTGTTTTGATTTTTGTGCGGGAACATAAATGGGAGATTGTTTTCAGGCATGAAGCCTAAACATGTGATATGAGGCAAAACTCTCAAAGACGTCCGATCAGAACAACGCACACACAGTGGAATTGTCATACGCATTAGAGCTGCACTTGATAAGTGCAGCGTGTGTATTTATAATCGTACTCTTTTTAATAGCTCGATCTAAGCGTTGTTATGTAACACTTGACAAGTGCAGCGACTTAATTTATGATCGACATCGGTTTTAATAGCTTTTTGTCCGCGTTGGCTTAATAGTTTCTGCTCTTTTTACATTATAAATAGTTTAGATTACGCTGAGTCCTACAAAATGGGTGCGCTCGCTAGAGCGGCTCAGTAGTTAATCAACACTCATATAAGTACGGGTCTTTTATTGGTCGTATTAAAATAAATGTATGTATATTGAGTTCTACAATTGCAATGACATTTCTTTAAAATAAAATGTCTGCGACTATTGAAATTAGTTGTTAACTCGTGATGTTGGGAATCAATATTCACTTGGTAAATTTTAAATCAATGAAGATCAGAAAACTGCCCTAAGTTATCGATAAATACCTATCAATAATACAACCGTGTAAGCATTATTTAAAAATGTAAATGCTTAAAATAGAAAAATTCGATTAATAAATTGTCTAACCACTAGCATATAGCTCTTGTTATATAATTTTTATCCACAAAAAGTTAGGGCAAGTGAACATACTTTTCATGTCTCTAATGGTGCCTCGTCCTTACCTCGAAGAGTATCTATGACCTTATTCTGCACATGAATTCAATTAACATTAAAATAATTTTAAATATTCACTAAAATATTCACAATTAAAAGTGACAGTTAATTCAACGAAAATTGTTATCCTACTTTTCCTACTAATCCTACTAATATTATAAATGCGAAAGTTTGTATGGATGTATGTATGGATGTATGTATGTTCCTCTCTTACGGCTAAACCGCTCAGCCAATTCGTCTGAATTTTGGAATAGAGATAGATGGGATGATGGAAAAGAACATAGGCTTTGTTTTGACAAAATCGGAGGGGCGTTGCCCCGCATTAGGTATTTAGTAGATTGCAGCTTTCATCAATGGTGTTAAATTCAGGTAGTGATAGAAATTCGAAGAGAATTAATTTTCGAATTAATTTGCATTCTTTTTTATAAACATTTCGTTAGACTTAAATTGTTATTTTGTATTTAAGTAAACATCTCGGCAAATATTGCACTTTATTAAACCAACTACAAACCCACCGAGCACAATAATGCGAACTTGTTAAAAGCAAAAAATGAAAACATTCGGAGTGTTTGTTTTAATGAATTACTCAATTTCTTATGATTTATATGTGAACTAAAATTTAAATAAAGATTGTGGTATTTTTTTTTCCTTAATTTAGTGTACAATAAATGTGTATTTAGACATACATTTTAGTAGAGTTCATTGCAAAAAGTTGGTATGTTGACAATAAATAGACTGTGAATGACTAGTAAAAAAGAAGAAAAGTGTTTACATTTTATAATTGAATGCACTCCACCCGCTTCACCCAATTGCCTTCTACGAAGGAAATCTATTGCTAGGAAGCTGGCAACAGGCATTTTTATTTTATCTTTCAGAACTAATTTGGTTTTATCTTGATGGTATTAATTTACTCGCAAGTAACATATGCGAGTTAACAGTCACAGCAAATCTGAATTATGTTGCATATCATAGTGTTGTCGTGTAAATTATACAAGTTGGCTACCAAAATGTTTAAAAATATTTCCTTTTTTTAGTTGTAATGTACTTTCAAAACTATACACATTTCTTCTCTTATTACTTAAAAAATTTTATTTATAATTTTTTCTCCCAACTAAGCAAAAAAATCGAATTGAAAAATAATAACATACATAATTGTTATAGTGCTGACAGCCCTGCTAATTCCCCAGCTTTTTCCGAATCAAATGTCCGAAAAATAAAATCCCTCGATTTTCCGTGACACCGAGGTTTTGCTCGAGAGATTTTAAAACTAATCCAACCGAATTTCTATTTCGATTTACGTGACATGCCCGTAAAACTGTTTCTGTTTTAAGTAATTGAAGGGACGATCACAAGGCGACGAGATAGGCATTCATTATAATATATAGTTTTCCTGCTTGCACCAAGTGGTCATCTGTACAAGTATGCTAGTGTATACCAACTAGTGTTGGTGCATTGAAATCTTTGTTTTTATTGGTGAAATCATTGGTGTCATTGGTATAATTCGTGGGTGGCCGCATCTTCATTTGTAAAAATAAAAATTGTCATCTAGTTATTGAAGTATTTCTTGCCAATGTACTGCATATTCTACAAAAATAGAAAATAAAAGTTGTTTTATAATCATAAACTATAAAATGTAATACTGGAGAAAATAGGACAAAGTACTGCTAAGCGCTGCATATTCTATGTCGTGTTTTGTTTAGTGTGCGGCTTTTATGGAAAATCTGTAAAGTCTAACAAAATCCAAGTGTGAGTAAAGCTGAAAAAGAACAATTTAATAATTAGAGAAATAAAGTCAATCAAGGTAACAATCAACTAGCCATGTAATGTGCATTAAATATCTGCAACATGTAAATCGTATCGAACATACATATGTTAAAATTGTTAAATATGTATGTGATTCAAAGATGGTTGAGAAAATAGTGCCAAGTTTTTTATTTCAAACAGAAAAGTATGTAATTGATGTGTTATTTCATCAGCAACTAGAAACATGAAAAGTTTTTTTTTATAATTTCGTCCTCTTAGCAGTATCTGTCTACCTGTCTAAGTACGAATGTATGTCCATTCTCAAAAAAAAAAAATTTAAAACTTAGTAATGAATACAAAATTGTTTTATAAAAATACGCAATATACATATGTACATGCTGAATTAAAATGAAGAAATATTACATGAATAGTCGTTCTGCATTCATTTGTATGCAATCGTTTTAAATGAAACAAAAAAACTGTCAAAACAAGGGACACCAGTAGGGAATTCATAGAGTTCACAGGTAGTATAATATTTGAAAGTGATATTTTAAAAAAAAATTCTAATTTCAATTTATGTTTTGAGCTGCATTTGGAAAATATACCAAACATATTCTTTGATGCATTTAGGATTGAAAAACTCCCATTCTTTCTTTTTATGTTAATCCGATCATTTAAAGACTAATGTTTATTTTGATGATGGTCTATTTGTTGTTGGTCTACTTGGTTGGTTTACCATTTTGTAATTGCGCATTAGGTTGGGGTTAATTTGGAAGTGGTCCATTTGTCGGTAGCTCTTATGTCGATAGCCCATTTAGCTGTTCGCTTGGCCGTGTACCATTTCGTTTTCTTAATTCGAATATGGTGCAATTCTAAGGTCTAATCGAATCGGTTTTAAAGCTAATTTTGAATTCATAGAAATTCGTTTTCATTGAGACTTTTCTAAATATTATATATTGTAATGAAAACTTTCTGAGAAAAGTTAATAAAATAATGAAACACATTTAATTATATTTAGCTCGACTCGGACTAACAATTTTCAAGTCATACGTGGCAAACGAATATCAAAAATTTAAAAACCATGAATTATTTGCTTTATCGTATTCTAAAACCAAGCTTAAAAAATTTCAAAATAGGACTCAAGGGTTTCTGCCGTTGTCAGTGTTACCAAAATTTAATGAGTGAAAAAAGCTATATCAGATGGAAAAAAGCAAAAAAAAAAAAAGTAATTTTTCTCTAATATAAAGCGGAAAAAAAGCTTAAAAAATTTTACTGTTTATAAACTTTATTCATTTAATATTAGCAATGTTTCGTCTAAAATAACATAGTTTTCTCCGCCTTCATACGACACCCTGGTTCCAACTTTATTAATATTATTGTCAGGCATTTTGAAATTATATCAAAATTTTCGTGTCGGCGCAAACCATATCTGCAAATGAAATAATATACATATATCTTAAAAGAGATTTAATTTAAAGTAGATTAAATGAATGCAATACCTTAAACATAAAATAAAATTGAGAGTAGGAATCTGCATCTGATTTCTCAACTTTGCTTTTATTATGTTCATTTGACTAAAAACTCGTACTTGAGCAATGGACCATTGTAAGGTGAATAAAGTTATTACAAAAGTAGCAATAGCACGAAAAGGATTGTTTCCGGCGGAATCTTCATAACGCTAAACTTCTGCTCAAAATTTAATATTGTTGGTGGTAGTTTCCCATGCCACAAAATGTATTGTGTTATATTGACGGAGAATTTCATCAATATCCAATGGGGGTATTTGAAAAGCTCCAACATTTGAACTATATTCGTATTATTGTGGCGTAAAACGTTGTCCGCAGAAAAGGTATGAACTTTTTTCAAAATTTTGAAGTTATTAGGAAGTCTAAGATAATTCCATAAAATTTATTTGAATAAATAAACTAAATTCATTGTTAAAATGTACATACCGCTGTATTAACTGTTTTATGAGAGTCATTATGAACTCCGTACATTTTTAACGGATTTCCTGTTCAAAGCCGATACCATATTGGGCAATAATTCCTTTTAGTTTTGTTTCTAATTCATAGCATAAATACGAACTACGATAATATGGCTCTCAATGTCTTGATTTAAAACATCAATATCGTTATCAGGTGGAATGATTTTTGTCTTCAAAAAGTTAATGCATAATATAAGATCTTAAAGTAACTTTGATGTCAGTGTTGTTGCTCTGGAAGCTTTTGTTTCTTCGCTGAGTTTTCGCTAAGGCTGGTTTCAAAAACAGTAGATATAGATAATTAATATCATCATTATATGTTTGTTTTGTTTAAATGGCCGTCAACCGTCTGCCGGTCATGGCCGCGTCCAGGAAAGCGCGCCAGCCTCCATAATCCTGTGCGCGCTGGCGCCAGTCGTTCTGAATGCCAAGTACGGAGAGATCTCTCCATACCTGGTCATTCCATCGAGTGCCCGGTCGTCCTCTATGTCGGCGTCCACCAATCAACTTTGGGCCCCCATGTAAACCTTGCGTGCTGGAGCTCTTTCGTCCATTCGAATGAGGTGACCAGCCCAGTGCAGCCGCTGGAATCTTATGCGCTGGACTATGTCAACCTCATCGAATAGCTCGTACAGCTCGCGGTTCATACGGGACCTAAACTCGTCGCCGACTCTAATAGGACCAAAGATCCTGCGAAGAATCTTCCTCTCGATGACTTCCAACGCTGTCTCGTCCGACTCAATCACGGTCCATGCCTCTGCGCCATACAGTAGGACCGGGAGTATCAGCGTCTTATATATCTTTATTTTCGTCCGTCGAGAGAGGGCTTTACTTCTCATTTGCTTGCTCAGCCCAAAAAAGCATCTGTTTGCAAGCGTGATTCTTCGCCTGATCTCCAGGCTGACGTTGTTGTTGCTGGTGATCTCTGTTCCGAGATAGACGAAGTTTTCTACAACACTGAAGTTGAAATTCTCCATCGTCACTGACCGTCCAAGACGCATTGACGGAGTGCGAGAAGACACCAAGTACTTCGTCTTGTCCTCGTTCACCGCTAGACCCATGAGCCGAGACTATTTTTCAATCTCCGAGAACGCCTTGCTGACTCGCCGTTCCTGCGTACCGATGATATCGATGTCATCGGTGTAAGCGAGCAGCATCACTTCCTTTTGGAAGATCGAGCCCGACATACTTTGTATGTACGGGCATTGGCGTAGGATGTATTCCATTAGGAGATTGAAAAAATCGCACGATAGAGCATCGCCCTGCCTGAAACCTCTCTTGGTATCAAAGGGGTCGGAGAGGTTTTTACCCACCCTGACAACGCTTTGTGTGTTAGATAGCGTCGCCATGCAAAGACGGACAATCTTTGCCGGGATACCTAGTGCAGACAGGGCGTCGAAGAACTTCGCTCTTATCGGCGTGTCGAAAGCGGCTTTGTAATCGACAAATAGGTGGTGAGTGTCTTTGTTGAACTCACGGGTCTTTTCCAAGATTTGGCGTAGTGTGAATATTTGGTCACTGGTCGACCTTTTAGGTCTGTGAGTCGGTATATGGCTTCAGCCTATTACACAATACGCCCTACATAGTCTTATATCCAATGGAAAGGAGACTTATTCCGCGGTAGTTGGCACAAACAGCGGGGTCTCCTTTCTTAAAGATAGGACAGAGAACACTGAGATTCCAGTCATTGGGTATGCGTTCATCGGACCATATCTTGCATAAAAGCTGGTGCATACTCCTAACCAACGCTTCGCCGCCGGTCTTAAATAACTCAGCTGGCAGCCCATCAGAGCCTGCCGCTTTGCTATTTTTCAGCTTTTTAATAACTGAATTGACCTCGTTATAGTCCGGTGGCTCTACAATAGTGCCATCATTAACTGGTGGTTCCGGTGTCATTTCTCTATCGGCGGTATTGTGCGCTTCATCTCCTCCGAGTAGGTTGGAGAAATGACTCCTCCATAATGTCAGTGATTCCTGTTCATCCGTTACCAGATTTCCATTCTCATCCTTACAGAAAGTTACTCCGGGCTTAAAACCTTCAGTCAGACGCTTGACCTTTTGGTAGAATTTTGAGCTTCATTTCTGTTACGTAACATCTCAACATCCTCAAACTGCCGCCTTTCTTGCTCCTTTTTCTTGCGTCTGAAAAGGCGTTTCTCCTCTCTCCGTTTCTCTCGATATCGCTCTCTAACAGCTCGCGTTGCTCCCGACTGCAGAGTTCGCTGATAGGAAGCGTTCTTCTCTGCAGTAGCATTGCGTGCCTTCCGTCAATCAGAACATGATCAATTTGGTTGCGTGTTTTTTGGTCAGGACTCAGCCATGTAGCCTTGTGGATGTTAAGATGTTGAAATCTGGTACTACTAACTACCATGTTCCGACCTGCGGCGAAATCGATTAGCCTCTCTCCATTATTGGAGGTAGTGTCATGAAGGCTAAATTTTCCGACGGTTGGACCAAAGACTCCTTCCTTCCCAATCTTGGCGTTGAAATCGCCAAGCACGATTTTGACATCGTGTTTGGGACAGCGCTCGTACAGGCGTTCCAAGCGCTCGTCGTCTTTCTCTTCTGTCGGGGCGTGCGCACAAATCAGGCTAATATAAAAATATTAAGCCTTGATGCGTAACGCGGCTACACGCTCGTCAACAGCTGTGAACCTAGAGACGAGGCCACGTAGTTTCCTACTCACCACGAAACCACATCCAAATTCGTGCTTACTCGCATGACAGCTGTAGTAGATGTCACAGGATGCTTTTTTAGAGCAACCCTGCCCTATCCATCGGATTTCTTGGATTGCGGTGATGTCAGCCTTGCACTTTTCGAGGACATCAACGAGCTGGATATTTGCACCATCCCAATTAAGGGTGCGGACATTCCAGGTGCATATATCGTGTTCCGGGGTCGTCATCAAAGGGGTCCTTCCGATGCTTTCTTTTCGTTTTCGTTGGGGGGTTTTTTTTAAAGTGGTGGGTCCCAAGCCCAGCGCACCAACCCCTTTTTAAAGGAGAGGGGGCCCCTTCGCCTTCTCACGTTAGCTCACCTCTGAACGGATGTTCAGAGGCTACCCAGGAGATACTTGTCCTAACGGACGTGTGAGTTGCTTGGACAGTTTGACACAAGAATCATTGTTGGCCATTCCCAGGTGAATGGCAGTCAACAATTTTCCACACAATGTGCACTTGAGCAAACGAATCCCAATCTCCCATCATCATTATATAAATTTGCTAAAATAGAGGCTTAATGGCACTTCTCTATCTTTGCTGCTTTAACTCTGTCCACTGGTCAATAATTCTGCTGACTGCCATTTCTATTGACAACCATCTAGTCTCGCACACTCGGGGAATTTTAAGTGGTGCCTGTGATTAATAATATAAACATTCATAAGTATATTATTCAAAATGAATGGTTAGAACAAGGACGTACACATAAAAATTAGTGCTACAGACGAAACTTAGCAGATTTAAAAACACTTAAAAGCTTTGGCACATTCACTATACAAATATGGTGACTCACTACATTTTTACCTTATCATTTTTTATGCATTGATATATTCTGGTATATGCAATTTATCTAATTGAGCTGTGAGCAAACCAGTTGTAAATTTCATGTATTAAAAGCTCTAAATCAACTGGCAAAAACCATTTGCAGGCATAGTTAACTGACAATTGTATCGAATGGCACAGAAATTTTATCAAAATTAATTATGGTGCATATTTCTTTAGATCAGTAAAAACGCTTTTTTTTGAACCGACCATTACGTTTGCATTGTCCACTCCAATACCAATTAAATTATCAATATTTAACTTCAAGTCCTTAATTTTTTTATGAAGATTTTCTACAATAGTTGTAGTATCTCCACTTTCAAGTGCCAATAAACATACTGTTCACTAAAAAAAATACAACCGCAGCTAGCCACAGAGATATGAAGTACAATCACTGACGTGATATAAAAAAGAATTTTTACATATATGTACATATATAATTTTTGAACATTATATTAAAATGTATAATACATACCAAGCAACTTGGTTACACTTATATTTCTTGATTCGTCTAGCAAAAGGCTGAAATTAGTTAGTTAGTTAGTTATCTGGCCGTCAACCGTATGCCGGTCATGGCCGCGTCAAGGAAAGCGCGCCAGCCTCCATAATCTTGTGCGCGCTGGCGCCAGTCGTTTTGAATGCCAAGTACGGAGAGATCTCTCCATACCTGGTCATTCCATCGAGTGCCCGGTCGTCCTTTCCGACGGTTGGGCCAAAGATTCCTTCCTTCCCAATCTTGGCGTTGAAATCGCCAAGCACGATTTTGACATCGTGTTTGGGACAGCGCTCGTTTAGGCGTTCCAAGCGCTCATAGAGCTCATCTTTGGCGGGTCCCAAGCCCAGCGCACCAACGCCTTTTTAAAGGAGAGGGGGCCCCTTCGCCTTCTCACGTTAGATCACCTCTGAACGGATGTTCAGAGGCTACCCAGGAGATACGTGTCCTAACGGACGTGTGAGTTGCTTGGACCGTTTGACACAAGAATCATTGTTGGCCATTCCCAGGTGAATGGCAGTCAACATCTTTTCACACAATATGCACTTGAGCAAACGATCCCAATCTCCCAAAGTCTGAAATTAGCATTTCCAATATCCTTGCGCAAATCATCGTAAAAATGCTCAGCTAGCAAGTTTTTTATTAGGTATCCACATTTGCTTCTATGTATTTTTATATGTTGAGAAGATCTGCTTAATGGAAATTTTTTGACACACAGTTCACCCAAATGGTCCACCATCTCTATTGCTGAATGTTGTGCAACGAAAATGCATAGTGCTAGCCCTTACTCTGCGGTTTGTGGTGGTATTTTCGCGAAACTTATTTTGTTTTTTGCACCATACAGTTGGTTGCGCTTTGGTGTTTCTTAGTTTCGCCATGTGCCCGTAATTCACTCAATTTTGAAGCTACTGTGTATTTGCAGTAACTACAATACGACCGTGTTAGCACTGCGGGATTTTTTCTAAGCCACTGCTTAAGATCTGCATCTTCTAAGCAGGCCTCGTACTCTAGGCATGTTTCACAATTTCAAGGCAAGTTTCGATAATTTATTGACATCGGAAATAAAAATTCTCAAAATAAATTGTAAAAAAGCTAGATGGTGATCTAGCAATTCTAAAATTTTTCCCGCAATCGACTTTTGGTCAAAATCGGAGGGAGCTATGACCCACCCCCTACACAAGCGATAAACAAAATTCAACATATCTTTGCATCCATCTGAGGTACGGGGACGAAATTTATTACACATGTTAATGGGATCGGCAAAAGTAATCGTGTTATGTTTGGTCAAAATCGGAGGGTGCTATGCCCCACCCCCATACAAGCGATAAACAAAATTCATCATATCTTTGCATCCATCTGATGTACGGGGACGAAATTTATTACACATGTTTATGGGATCGGGAAAAGTAATCGTGTTAAGTTTGGTCAAAATCGGAGGGGGCTAAACCCACCCCTATACAAGCGATACAAAAAAATTCAACATATCTCTGCATCTATCTGAGGTACGGGAACGAAATTTGTTACACATGTGAATGGGATCGGAAAACTAATCGTGTTAAGTTTGGTCAATATCGGAGGGGGCTATACCCACCCCTATACAAGCGATACAAAAAAATTCAACATATCTTTGCATCTTTTTGAAGTACATGGATAAAATATGGTATACATGTTAATGGGATCGAATGAAGTAATCAAGTTAAGACAAGACAATGAAGTTTCATAGTTTAAAAGATAAAAAAAGTTATTTGATTTTTCGGTTTTAAATATAGCTGTAAGAAGTAGAGTCGAGTAGAAGGAGAATATATTGTTATATTGAAAATAATTTTTACTGGGCACAGCAAAGCGTGCCGGGTACAGCTAGTATATATATATATATATATATATATATATATATATATATATATATATATATATATATATATATATGGTATCATATATATATATATATATATATAAGTGTGTGTGAGCAATTCACACTCGGCAGAAGTGAAACTTCTGAAAACTAGCCTACGAGAGATTGAGATGGATATAGAGTATCAGGGTAAAGGAGTATTCGGATAAATTATTATTTTTTTACTCGACTGCTCCAGCTACATATATTGTGAGAGTTGCAATACCTTTAATTGTGCCATGTCCCAGAGCAACACAGATCGGTTTTGTAGTATGCGAAAATTAGATAGCAGCTGTAGCAAACGAAAACAACTTAGGAAATTACAGTCGGGCGTAACCGACTGTAAGAGGCCCTTTACCAGTTTAGGTCTCCTAATAAACACATTAAAAGATTCCCCAGCTTATGACCAAGCTTATGACCACTTCCTACTGCACAAATAAGTGCCTCATAAAACATGTTTTTATGCATGAAGCAAAAAGGGGGACGTTCAAATTCAATTGCTTATAAAATCGTCATTTATTATCCGATTTTGATGAACTTTTTGGATTTTGGCTATCTCTATACTGGTATACTCAATTTTTTTGTGCCGAAGAAATTTTCACCCTAAGGGGTGATTTTATGGGGAAGGGGGAGGGTCAAAAACAAACTTATAAAATTCCGGAAAAGTCCTAGTCGAATGCAAAAAACACGAAGTCTCTATCTATTACCGTTTCCGAGATCCTTTCGTTCATACAGACGGATAGACGGACATGTTTATGTCGACTCCTCTATCACTCCTGATCATAATGGGGGAAATTTTCGGAGGTCTCCGACCATTATTTCTACCTGTTACATACATTTGCACAAAACCAATAGGCTCTTGTACCTTCGGTACAGGGCCTAAAAATCATAGCATTTCCAGAATGATGTGCTAAGCGAATGTTTTTGTACAATGCTTTAAGACAGTGACGTTCATGGCATATACCAGCGATACCACTTTGTTATTGTAATACCCGCTGGTTTATGAGCCGTATACCTGCGTGTAAATCGTATGCGAGTTCGTATGCTTCCCCACACACTTGCAACAACAATTTTCAAAAAACAAAAACAATGGTTCAGTTCTATTCCGAGTGCTTACGCAATACCCGCTCGTGTGCAGTTGTTTTATAAGACTGTGTCTTTTGAATTTGCCACTTAGTTGCTGGAACTTTCTGCATTCAATCCGTATTCCATGTCCTTGCTTTATAGATGTCACAATTAATATGGACGAATATCTAAACACATCTGCGATACTTCTCCCTCCTGTCCGCTCTTAAATAGCCCCACAGCCTGTGTTGGCGTTGAAATCACCAAGGCAAATGTGGTGGGAGTTGGGACATACACTATTAAATCGCCTCGGATGCTGGCTACCTGAGTAAAAGCCATTTGTTAACAATATGTCCTCAGTGCAGCTACTTGAAAGTATGTAGGCTTTCGCTTAACTAAAATCGCTGATCCACCCATTTACTTATTGTTAGGAAGCCATGATTCAGTGATGAGCATAATGTCAATTTTATGTTCATTTAGGAACAGCTTCAGGTCCTCGAAATGTCCTGTGAGGCCTTAGGCATTCCAGAATCCAAAGCTGAGCGAACGGGGCATCATTTATTAGCACTCATCAATTGTGGGCATAATTGTTGTAGCAACTGGTTGTTTCCTTCAGTTCCTTAAATATTAATTTAAAAGTTTCAACTTTTGACATGAGGGCTTCTATTGCAGCTTCCAATCTACTACTGCTGTTAGACATTTGTGTTGATGGGGCGTTGATTGGTTTGGTTGCGTACATTGTCAAGCCTTCTCGAAGGCTTTGTTACCTGCAAACCTTCACGTAGCGTGTCCGTATATGAGGTATCTCCCCTAACCATCACCGGGACATAGCTCAGTCTACTAGCTTTGGTAGTGTACGACGAAGTTGCTTTTTTAGTTAAAAACTCTGGGTAGTTAGCAGTGCTAATCAATTTCTAAAGCTTCTCTGACACCACTTTACCCTATTTGGGAATGAGGAGAGGGTAGTAAATGTCAGTAAAATGTGCAAAAAAAGAGTCTAGATGGCCTGTGTGTTACTTTTGCCGGCAAAAATAAACACAAGCAGTTATATTGCTTTGGCGACTGAATAATTAAATTTTCTCAACTCACATAGAGGAACAATATTTATAAGAAACAAAAATATTTGAGCCTATGCAAGGTTTCAAACTTTACTGTACAAAGACTGCACTTGCGCCTAACCAATTACACAAACATAGGGCAGTTGTGCCCGTAGGCTACAATTATTAATTGCCGCTGATCAGCAATTATTAGGCTCTGTACCGAAGGTACAAGAGCCTATTGGTTTTGTGCAAATGTATGTAAGAGGTAGAAATAATGGTCGGAGACCCCCTAAAGTTACCCCCATTATTGTTAGGAGTGATAGAGAAGTCGATATAGACATGTGCGTGTGGCCGTTCGTATGAACGAAAGGATCTCGGAAACGGTAATAGATAGAGACTTCGTGTTGTTTGCATTCGACTAGGACTTTTCTGGAATTTTAAATTTTTTTTTAAAATTTTGCAATTTCCTACTTGATTTTTGCTGATGCGATGCCCAAACACAAATTATGTTGTTGTTGCAGTTCACTGAGATTCCGACTGAATCAAAGTTATAAATCTCGATAAGCACTGATATTAGAAAAAGGGCATAAATCTGATGTCTCGAATCATAGAGTAGAGCTGGAGAAACATCGATATTTTCAAAAGTTTTGAAAAATCTCGAATTTTTTCCAGTGACCAAAAAGTTTTGTAGCACTAAAATTTTTTTGAGCAAGCTATAAACCAAAACGCATAAAAAACCCCCATACGTTTAGATCTTGTTTTAGGCAAAAAGCTGTAAATATGCAATTTTAATTTTATTATAGGAATATATTTAAAATTTTTTTTTAAAAACACTGATCTGTCAATTTTTATGGAGTAAATGTTTTAAAGATTGCGCCTTCGAAACTTTCATTACCCTTGTCACTATGAGCATCATTATTTTTATTCTATGTAGTTGTCAATTTAAAGGTTTCTAAAGCTAAAATAAACTGAATCTGTTCGGTTTACATGTTTCTTTTTTTCTTATGAAAATTTTTTATTGTTTTTTGCATATATTTTTTTTGCTACCAGTCCGATAATAGAACTATAATCAAATTTAATTAATGAAAAGTTGTACTTGTGTTTCTTATTTTTCACTCTGCAGAAGCTTCGGAATAATTTCACTCTAATTTTTTCACAAATCGTTGCATCGAGCATTCAGAAAAATTCGTTACCTATACTCTCACACTATATACGAAAATGTGTTAGGAAAGAAAATTAGAAAAACATAGATAAACATCGTTTTTTTAAACATCGAAAACATCGATGTCTCCAAACATCGATGTTTCTCCAGATCTATTGTAGAGGTATTGGAAAATTAAGTGCTATACCTAAATTATTTGTAAAAATTCTTACTGATCAATTGCAACGATCGGTAATGTCATTGGTTAGTCCTTTGCAACATGGATTTGTTAATGGCAGATCCATTTGTACCACTCTTTTAGAATTCACTTCTATCGAAATTTAGTGTTTTGTGTCTGGCTGCCAGACCGATGCGATATATACAGACTTTACCAAAGCTTCTGACAGTGTATGTCATAGTCACCTTATATATATATTGAATGCCTTAGGATTTCCATCGTTTTTTTTTTAAATTGATTACAGTCCTTGTAGGTAGATTTCAAAAAGTCTTATTTAACAATTGATTGCCTAATACTATAGAGATTTCAAAAAGTTTTATTTAACAATTGATTGCCTAATAGTATAGAGGAGGAGTCTTCTGTGTTCCATTGCTCTTTTTTTATTTATAAATCATCTCCCTTCAGCAATAAATCATATGCTATATTTAAAATATATTTAATCATATTGATCCTGCTGCATTTTCGTTATCGAGTACAGACAGATTGACCAATGCAACGTACACATTCTTAATAAAAAAAAGATAAAATATATTCAAATGTAAACTACCCACTTTTTGTGTGTAAAAGGGTGCAAGCAGAGCAACAGCTTATCTCACGTTTATCTATCGTTAGATGACATTTATAAAGACATAAAGAGGCACTTGAATGCATGTGTTTGGCGACGATGATAAGACGACCAATGCAGTACAAACATCTTGAATATAAGTTCATAACAGGTCATATACATATATTTTATAATATAAATCCATACATATTTACATACAATTTAAAATAGTATTTAAGTAGATATAAACTATAAATAAAGAGATTTCTAATAAAGATGCGAAGCAGTAAAGACTGTCTTGTATACTTCATCAATATAATTCCGTGAAGCGAACAACGTGGTTCGCTTAGTTTTGTGTAAAAGAGATTATAAACAGGCATTAATGTATGCTGATGATGTCAAATTATGTTTGTTATATTCTGATGTTTCCCAACATAGTGTATTACAAGCAGATTCAAATTCGTTACATACTTGGTGGTATGCCAACTATCTTAATCTAAATGTAAAGGCGTGACATTCCATTTTACAAACCTTTTTGGGTGTTCACAACCTTAATGGGGTTATTTGTATTAATGAATTACGCGTCCTTATGCTCCTATAGTGACACGTATTTAAATATTTTTCCAAAAAAGTCAAAACTGTTTTATGACCATACTAAAATTAACTTACCATTACCACACATTTTCTTTTCTTTCGTTATTCCATTCTTAATATATACCGCCAAGAGCGTATGCAGTTGTCCTCGAAATAGGATGTCGGAGAATACTTCTGGAGCTTCAAGATTTCTTGTCGTACTGATTTATTTAGATATTCAAGGACGTTTCTATACAATTCTTTTAATATGGCGAAGTTTAGAATACAAATAATTTTAGAAGCTAAAATAAAGTAAAATAAAATATTTAAGAAAGTGAAAAATGATTAAAATTTTTAATTACACATCAATTGGTCAGCAAATAAAAGTATTCTCTTATTTATCTCCACTAGTTTTTTATCCATTGCCTTATAGGTTATAGGTCAGTAAGTTAAAACATTTTTTTGGAATTTTGGTAATAATTGACAGAAGGGGAATGGGATAAAGTGTTGGGTTTTTGGTTGTGATTTATTTGGTTTATTTATTATACTTGAACAGAAAGATAAAAAAAATTTTCGCGTCACGGTGTTGATAGTTTTTTGTATTGCGCAACGCAAAGAAGGGTAATGTATCTATGTATGTTTGTTCCATTATTCCATTGTAGAGACCAAACGCGTGGACCGATTTTAATGATTTTCGATCGATTTGTTTTAATCTTGCTATCATTAATAAAGATATAGAATGAAATAACGTAATATTTTTGCTATGTGGGGTATTTAACACCTTTTGGAGGTCGAAGCTGGCACATAGAAACAAATTATTTTCTTTTCCCATTTGTTAAATCATAAATTTTTTGGTTTTCTTTTATTCACATTCTTACTTTCAGTTATTTCATGTCGCTTACGTTCTTTTCGCGGGCAGTAACAAGCTTTTGTGTCGCTTGCGTTATAATTTTTATATCTCAGTTATTATACTGATTTGGCTTTTAAAATTTTTACTGTAGATGCGTTCTGTAATTATCAAAAAGACTGCATAACAAAAAAGCTCGATTTGACGTTTGACGCCATTATACGCTTAGAATTGATATGGTAAAAGTCGGTCATGTCACGAACATTCTATTTCAACCAAATTCCAATTCTCGGTGTCACGGAAACATTCTTTGGTGATTTAGTAGATTGCAGCTTTAATAAATGGTGTTAAATTCAGGTAGTGATAGAAATTTGAACAGAATTAATTTTCCAATTAATTTGAAATATTTTTTATAATCATTTCGTTGGACTTAATTTGTTACTTCGTATTTTAGTTAACATCTCATCAAATGTTGCAGCTTATTACACCAACCAATCCGAGCATATTATTGCCAACTTGTTGAAAGCAAAAATTTAAATCATTCGGAGTATTTGTTTCAATGAATTTTTCAATTTCTTATGTTTTATATGTGAGCTAAGATTTAAATAAAGATAGTGGTATTTTTATTTTTTTAATTTAGTTGGCATGTCGTGTCGTGTTGTCGTTTAAATTGTTCTAATTGCGATCAGAATATTTCAAAATATTTGCTTTTATTTTAGTTTGCTGTACTTTCAAAAATATATACATTTCGTTTTTTATTATAAAAAAAATTTATTTATAATTTTTCCCCCACCTAAGCAAATAAATCGAAATTAAAAATAATAACACACATAATTGTTATAGTGCTGCCAAACCTGCTTATTCCCCAGCTGTTTCCGAATCAAATGTTCGAAAAGTAAAATCCCTCGATTTTCTGTGACACCGAGGTTTTGCTCGAACGATTTTAAAACCAATCCAACCGAATTTTCTTTTCGATTTACGTGACATCCCCGAGTGTTTGGTTTTTTTTTTTTGCAATCAGCTGAAGCTCGTTCGTTCTTTTACAATATTTTCTTAATTATTCATTTATTATTCAGTAGACAATCACATAAGTCTCAAGTGTTGTTGTGTATGTTATAATTGTTTTAGTGTAAAATTTAAAAATGCCAAACAAGAGGAAGCACCGGTATGATCGGATATCAAAAGAAGAATGCAATGCAGCAAAAATTTTAACTAATGAATCTCAATCAGAAAGTTCATAAATAAATAATGTATGAAATTTTATATTAAAGAAAAAATAGATAATTGAATTTAGCTCTAATAAACATTTTATATATTTAAAATATTTTTTTTTTATTTTATGAAATACATAAATAAATAGGAACAAATGAAAATGCTACTCGCTTAACTTTCGTTTTAACATTCGAGTGCGATATCGAGTGAGAACTTTTGCCTGCCACAAACTGAGCGACTGATGAAGCGTTTACAAATTAAAATCGAAACAGAAACGCCAAATAAAGCGTCATCGACATTCATGTTTTCTCTCAACACCTTTTCTGCAAGTAAAATTTCGATTCGGAATCTTCCGCAAAGGTAATACCAAACATCACCATTTTCAACTCAAAATCACTCACTTCTTGCTCGTTAGTTGATTCATTGAAAAGAGGCATAAGATTAGGTTCAGCGTTAAATACATACTTAACCTCCACTTAAAATCAGTACGATGAAATCAGACTGCAAATCTAATATTGGCAATTTGGAAAAAAAATTCAATCGAAGCAATACCCAAGAACACATTTGAACTATTAAAACATAGCTCAACTCCACATTTATCTCATTTGTTTTGCATAAAACCACAGTCTGTCTTTTATCGGTTCATACTGGCCAAATTGGTCAGCCCGAACCATTTCGTTTGTCATTTGTTGAGCCGCTACTTATTTGGATTTAGTGATTATTTTACTTTACAGGGATGAGCTTCTTTCTCTGGGTATCGCTGTTGTGTCCAGTTTGGTAAAGATATCGGCTATCTGGAGCCGAAAATCGTCTGAGTTCAAAAGCTTTTGCTTTGTTAGCACGTTTAAACAAAAGCCATGCATTGCTTACAGCTAGATCTATCAGGTGATAAATTATTCTTACCTGCCACATTTTGCTTCTAACAGAAACCTTATACCTCCCTATAATGAAATCCACACCGCCGATATTGTATTCGACTACTGCAGAAGATCGTTCGATTTGGACATGTTTTCTTTGCTCTATCGAATCGGCGAGCAGTATCTTTGGTAAATATTCTGGGGTAATTTAAAGCGAGTGAGGCCACTTTATTATCCATCCACGAAATTACTTATATTTCAGCACCATAAAAATCGGCATCGTATTCGATTAATGTACCTCGTGCACTTTTATTAAAGCAATTTTCTGGTAGTTTAAAGTTCAGTATTTGGGTTTTCCTCACTGTACCCAAGGCTAAAATTCCGGCATTTGTTAAATATTTCAAAAGTGTAATAGAAGGAAATAGTTGTCAAAATAGCCAATGCTGCAATAAGATATGGCTCATGTGGCTGAAAAATATTTTCCTTGTTTGTTTCTAACTCAAATATTTAACAAATCCCGGAGACACCGCTTAAATCCAAAGCTTTGTATCCCAATTTGTAGGGCTTCTTTGACATGTATCGTTAAATGGAGTATCGAGCATTGATAGAGCACATTTGTTCATCTACACACATAAACTGCTCCATTGGAACTTTTATAAAGTGGTTGTTCAATTCATCAACAATAGACTTAATTTTAAATATATTAATATAATGTAAAGTTATTTAGTGACTCTAGGAAGTATAAGATGAAGCTACTCAAGCCAATAAGGGTAAATGGCACGCTGATAGAATTCTCCAAGGAGGTGAAATACCTGGGGGTAATATTTGACAAGCGTACCACATGGAAGTCTCACTTAGAACATGCAGTGAGGAAGGCTACAATGGCAATGATGACCTGCAGAGTCATTGCTGGTAGAAACTGGGGGTGTACCCCCAAAATAATGAAATGGATGTATCTCACAATGGTTAGACCCATAATAACATATGGTGCCATTGTCTGGGCGAACAGAACCAAATTAGCAACAGCTAGGAATCAACTGAACAAAGTTCAGAGGTTAGCTTGCATATCCATAACAGGAGCAATGAGAACCTGTCCTAGTGCGGCACTAGACGTAATTTTAGGTCTGATGCCGCTGCATCTTCATATCCAACAACAGACTAATAGAGCCATTACCAGGGTAGGAAGAACAAACACTAGAAGAAACACCTGTACTGGGAATCAAACTAGTGTTAATATGGAAGACGCCCCCCCATTCCTGCAATACCCTAGCGACAGCCTAGGCATAATGAACAACTTCACAAGGAGATTTAAAGTAGGACTCAGCAATAAAGAAGAATGGGGAAATATAACGCTGAACTACAGAATCAAACCAGGAACAATTAGCTGGTATACAGATGGTTCCCTAACAGACGAAGGAAGTGGCGTAGGAGTCTTTGGACCTCGCACTAAATACTTCGAATCACTAGGGAAGTTCACTAGCATCTTTCAGGCTGAAATATATGCAATTGAAAGATGCGCTCAATTTAATTTGAACAGAAGGTACAAAAACCAAAACATCGCTATCTTTTCTGATAGCCAGGCGGCTATCAAAGCAGTAAGTTCGCCTGTTATTAAATCCAAACTGGTCTTGGAATGTGTAGGTAAATTAAATAACCTGGGAAGATTCAACAAGATCACTCTATACTGGGTACCCGGACATGCGGGCATACCAGGAAACGAGCAAGCAGATGACTTGGCTAGAAGAGGGGCAGCGTCCCCCTTCATAGGCCCAGAACCCTTCTGCGGGCTCGGACCAGGAACAATGAGGATCCTGGCAAAAGAGGAAGAAAAGAAAGCAAGAGACTTTTTCTGGGATAAGTGTGAAGGATTAAGACAGAGCAAAAATCTGTTAGGACCTTACAACAACAAAAGATCGGAAATTTGCAACGGTCTTAAAAGAAATGACTTAAGAATGGTTTCAGGCTTCCTGACTGGACACTGTAAACTTAGGAGACACCTATGCAAAATCGGAGTCGAAAGTGACAGCACTTGTAGATTCTGTCTGGAGGACGACGAAACTCCGGAGCATATTTTGGGAGACTGTCCAGCTCTGACCCAAACCAGACACATGTATCTTGGGAATTACCAAATGACCGGAGGGGCGTTGCATTCACTCAATCCTAAAAACCTATTGGCCTTTTTCAGGGCAGTAGGGCTGGATGAGTTGCTGTAAGTCAACAACTGTAAGGGCACAATAGGCCTGTAAAGGTCGCAGTGCGTACTACCCACTAATAATAATAATAATAGTGACCCAAAATTTGTTAGTAATGAATTTTTAGCAGGCTTAGTGGTCAATTTACATGATAAACATGCTTGTACATATTTATCAATGTAAAGAGAGACAATTATTAACAACAACTTGGAACATTATAGTGAAGAGCAACGGATACACATGTGTTTCGATTTTTGCTATGAAATCTCATCAGTCCGCTTAGCTGTGTCAATACAAATTCTTGCTTATAAACATGCACAATTTGAAAAGTCCCCTATGTATTATATGCATTGCATGGTAATTTATACTAGTCTGTATATATATTAATATAATATATATACAGACTAGTAAAGTTTTTGACAGTGTATGTCATATATTACGTTTATACGACAAATTTCATGAAACTGTCTATTTCACGAATAAAAAAAATTGCTGTTTATACGATATTTAGAATTTCATGAAATTGACTCAAAGTTGCCATTCTTTAATGAGATGGTAACATGTATCATTAAAAATAAATTCTCCACTATATTTCATGAATAAACGTTTATACGCACCTTTTTTTTTGACTTTTCATGAAATGTTTTCATGAATAACTCCATCGTATAAACGTATTAATAGTCACCTTATACAAATTTTGTAATGCAAATCAACATCGATCTGAAAGCAGTAAAATTAAATAGAAAATTGAATAAACCAAATCGGAATTGCGCTGCTATTCTTATCTTTGCTGGAAATACAACAAATCTGGTGACTAAAAAAAAAGTTACGTATTTGCGAAGCTTTTCTTTGTTTTAAGTAACTTCCTTGCCGGAATAATTCTTTGCGACCTTTTGATACTTATAACTAATTTGGATTTTGAAAACCTTTTTATTAATTGTTTAAATAAATAGAGGAAAGGTGGAAGGTTTTTTGTTTGGCCGCCCGGTTGACCGAGTGTGTATCGACTCACAGCCATGGATACCGTACAAGCTCTCGTAATTACAAATCAAAAGGAAATAAAAAATATGATATGAGATCATTGCCTGTGGAGCAAATAGAGTCGGAAGATTTAAAAATTCCAGTCGATCGTCATACGGAGGGTGATGTGTATCAGAGGCCCAATTTTTTTTTGTTTGTTTTTTTATATTTCTTTATTATTTAATTTATAATATATTTAACCTACTTAAACATAAACAATGAAAATTCTAACCTAACTTAAAAATAAACTAGTAATTTGTTTTGAAAGAGGTCCAATTGAGGTTTTTGAATAACAGGATCGGTTTTTGGACAAACTCTATACAACCTTGGTGAATTACATAATGTGGGTTCCAAACACATAATGCAAATTCTAAGATCGGATAAACACCTGATGTGTATAGAAGTTTAGTATAAGGGTCATTAAATTTCTCAGACCACCGCTTTATAAAGCCAAGAACATCGTAAGGTTTATTAATCATGCACAGAATAATAATAAGGACCCCTAAATCGATAATTCAAATATCCCTATTAGTACCTACAAAGTAGGTCATTGTTGAGTTAGGTCTGAGCGAGCAAAAGAGCAAGGCTTCTAAAATAATATGTCGCCTTCGCAGTCTGTACTTAACTAACATGCAGCAGCAGCTGCATGTCCTATATATAGCCCTAAAATGTTGGATTATATTTTCCCGCCTTTTTGTACATAAGTAGCGTTTTTGCTTATAGATAATTTTATGTTTTGGAATAAAATAATTATGAGAGTACAAGTAGTTGTATTTACAGTGGAGCTTCGCTAAACGGCGGCAACAGTCATAGTAAAAAGTTTTCTGCGATTTCATCCTCTCGCAATAACATTTAGAAAAATGTATACTTAACACCAAGTTTGTAACGAATTCAAATCTGAGTGTAGTAGACTATGTGTATAGAACAAAGTGCTAATATAGTAGAAAGTAGTAAAACTATTCTTTGCTAATATAGCAACTATTTTGAACTGAAGTGCAAATAATTAAAAGTGACGCCACTTCCCGCATACATGCTTAAAATAGTTGGACTTGGGTAAATAGTGTAATAATACCTAGAGACGCCGTTTCATGCATGCGCTCTCAAAATAGTTGCACTTCGTTCTATATTAGCACAGATTGTGTGATTTCAGAATGATGAATTGAGTGAAAAGTTGACTAATATTTTGAAATATTCTGAAAGTGGCACAACTTTGTATTATTGCACTAGAGATACAACCTTCTAAGTGAACTGAGATTTCAGTATGTTTAATTTTCATTCAGTTATATTTTGAGAGTTGCGCTACCTTGTATAAATGAGCCATGCTGAAAGCTTCTTTATTAAATGTTTTGGTGCATTTCACGTCAACTGTGCACCCAAAAAAAATTTTCTCTTTAGCTCAAATAATTAAATCGATATAGATAAAAAATAGTAACTCGAAATGTAAAATGATATGAGAGGAACCTAAAAGTGATTTTCAAATACCTATTCAATGATACCCAACATAGTTCGTCAACTTTAACTTTTCTGTTTCTCATAGTTCGTCGCGCCGTAATTGAGTCTATGTTATGGGGCGCAATCTTCTACATTAATTTACTCGCAAAAAAACGGTAATTTGAAAATCAAGTATTTTGTATAAAAAAAATTCAGGTTTCTATTAAAATTAAAATAAAAATTAAAAAGGGCTTAAGATGATATACATTTTTGATTTTCAAAAATTTAGGGTAAAATAAACAAATTTTTGAAATGGACTTCACCAATCGAAAGCTCATGAAAAAGACTATCAAAATTATGTCACGAAAAATGTTTGTAACTTTCTGTTCAAACTATGAAACTATGTATTTTCAACACAATTAAAGGTGTCACATATCTGATATTCAGTGATCTGGTGATGTGATAATAATGTCGATTATATTCGACTGAGTATCAGATATATCCCACCTTTAATTGTATTAAAAATGGTTTCAAATAATTACAAACTTCAACTAATAATACCTGCAAATAATAATAATATTTGGCTCAGTCTGAAACTACATTTATACTAAATTCAAGTTAAAAGATAACGTATTTCCTCTTGTTTTGTTGTACTTTCAGGCGGAAGCAGAATGAAAACAAACACAAATAGAGATTTAGGTGACAAAATGGACAATATTGAAGAATCTTATTCTGTTCTTCCAAAAAAATTAGTGCAAATTGTTGCAAAAGACGCTGAAATTATTCGTCGTATTCAATGTTTTATCGAAAGAAAACGCTGTGAAATCAATAAGAATAACATCTTCGACTTTATGCAAATATCTAAACCCACTCAACTAAAGGGAAGAGAACGGGAAGAAGAAAATAATCCCAACGAATTTAGTTCATGTGCTCGTGCGTATAGTTTGATCATAAAACAAGAGAATTCAAAAGGTCATCTCAAAGGTATGCTCTTTTTTTTGAAAATATGTTTTTAATTTCATTTTATCTGTATGATTTAACTGTTTTAGTACGTCGAGTTAACAATAGTTGTGGCCCACAAATGCGTCCAAACTATTCTTTCGAACTTGATAAACTTATGTTTTCTAAGAAAAAGATTGAGAAAAATCAAACTTTATCTCAAAGGGCATTCATGGACAACATCTATGATCAACTAGACAATAGAATAAAAACAATTGAAGAATATGCAGAACGACCAGTAGCCAGCGGCTTGCCAATAATGGGTCGCATTAGAGCATTAGAAAATCGAGTACTCTACTTAGAGTCACTGTCACCTGAATATAAACATTTTTTGGTATGACATTTATTGTTATTGTAAGAAAAATTGCATTTTATTTAATAATTAAATTTATATTATCAGATTGCTGACGGATTTTTCGAGAGCCATTTAATAACGAATGCTATGATGGAAAGTTGCAATTGTAAAGGAAAGTCGCGTAAAAGAAAGAAATACTCCATTGAAGAACTGAATAAAATTATTACAAATATTTAGTAATAAAAAGCCAAGATGGACCAACAAAACCTGGCTTTACCCATGTTTTTTTTTTAACAGAGATAAAATAAAAATTTTTATTTTTACCTTTTTTTACTACGTTATTTATTTTACTTATGTTAAGATGGCCACACTCAAGATATAATTTGATTTTCTCGCGACGCCAACATTATAAAAACCAGTGTTACCACCATTTAAACTTAAAATTAGAAAAAAAATAAAATATGCACATACTTCAGCACTTCCGGCTGTGCGTTGATGATGGACGAATGAATGACTCAAATCATGTACATATTCTTATGGATTTAAAAACTGAAGTAATTTTTTGCAAAGGGTAAGTGGGAAGACTTATTAAGCTTTGGTTCGATCGAAGTTGTTTTTGCTGCTTTTAATAATGCATCTCTACATCTAAAGACAAACAATAAACTTCCAAATCTTAAACTTCTATTATAAATAAATTCGGGCATGCCACGAACATTTCATTCCAACCAAATTCCAATTCTCGGTGTCCCAGAAACATTCTTTGGTTGGTTCCTCACGTTTGCATGAGAGCTTTAGTATATTGCAGCTTTAATAAATGGTGTTAAATTCAGGTAGTGATAGAATTCGAACAGAATTAATTTTCGAATTAATTGGCATTTTAATTTATAAACATTTCGTTAGACTTTATTTGTTACTTTGTATTTTAGTAAAAATGTTAAATTTTGCAGTTTATTAAACCAACAAAAAACTAAAAGAGCATATTAATGCCAACTTGTTAAAAGCAAAAAATAAAATCATTCGGAGTTGTTTGTTTAAATAAATTATTCAATTTCTTATGTTTTATATGTGAACTTATATTTAAATAAAGATTGTGATATTTTTTTTAAATTCATTGTACAATAAATGTGTATTTAAATATACATTTTTGTAAAGAATTCATTGCAAAAAGGTTTCATGTCGTGATTAAATAGACAATAGAATAGATAGACAGAATAGATACTATTGTACTAATTGGCGGGCAGAATATTTAAAAATATTTTCCTTTTTAGTTGCAATGTACTTTCAAAATTATAAACATTTCGTCTCTTATTCGGACATTCCATTCCAACCAAATTCCAATTCTCGGTGTCACGGAAACATTCTTTGGTTGGTTTAAAATCCCTCACGTTTGCATGAGGGATTTAGTAGATTGCAGCTTAAATAAATGGTGTTAAATTCAGGTAGTGATAGATATTTGAACAGAATTCATTTTCGAAGTAATTTTCATTATTTTTTATAAACATTTCGTTGGACTTAATTTGTTACTTCGTGCCAACTTGTTAAAAGAAACAATATAAATCATTCGGAGTGTTTGTGAGCTTATATTTAAATAAAGATAGTGGTATTTTTATTTTTTTAATTTAGTGTACAATAAATGTGTATGTTAAATATATTTTATAAAGAATTAATTGCATAAAGTTGTCATGTCGTGATTAAATAGACAATAGAATAGAGTAGCATATGTACACACACAAAATCATGTGGTACTGAGAGTTAACTGCATATCACGCGAACACGTAGTTTTTTTCGTTGACACGTGTCGTAGTTGCGCACAAATCGATTGTAAGAATATGCAACAAGTAAGAACAAAAAAGAATGCACAAACTGCAATGTGTTCAAATCAAACATGTATCACTTAGGTGTCTTAAATACACTCGGGTGTATACGTACTGATCAGCTCTTTTGTTAGGCCCTGTACCGAAGGTACAAGAGCCTATTGGGTTTGTGCAAATGTATGTAACAGGTAGAAATAATGGTCGGAGACCCCCAAAGTTACCCCCATTATGGTCAGGAGTGATAGAGGAGTCGATATAGACATGTCCGTCTGTCCGTCCGTCCGTCCGTATGAACGAAAGGATCTCGGAAACGGTAATAGATAGAGACTTCGTGTTTTTTGCATTCGACTATGACTGCTCCGGAATTTCACAAGTTTATTTTAAAATTTTGCCCCTCCCCCCCTTCCCCATAAAATCACCCCCAAGGGTAAAAATTTCTTCGGCACAAAAAAAAGTAAGTATGCCAGTATAGAGATATCGTCCTTCTTAGCCAAAATCCGAAAAGTTCATCAAAATCGGATAATAAATGACGATTTTATAAGCAATTGAATTTGAACGACCCCCCTTTTCTTTTCATTCATATTCGCGCAGTGAGAAGTGGTCATGTGTTTGGTCATAAGCTCGGGAAACATTTAGTGTGTTTGTTAGGTGAACTGAACTGGTACAGGGCCTCTTACAGTCGGTTACGCCCGACGGAAATTTCCTTACTTGTTTTTTATTTAGTTTGTTGTAAGCGTTGATCAGTTGCTATTTGGTGAAGTTGAAAGAGCACGCAATAATGTCAGAATCGTGTGACGAAATTAAAAGTAAAATTGATGCTTGAAAATACATAGTTACCCAAAGGCACAAAGGAAAAAGTCTCATTTGGAATATTTTATGTGAAATTTTAAGAGAAGACGGAAATGTTGTAGATAGATGGATTTTCTGTAGCTCTCCGGTGCACTTGTAGTTGCGGTGGTTTGTTGCCATTTTCTGGTATCTTCCATAACTGCTGAAGTATCGTCGCAGTATCGTCTACATATGTCGCAATTAGCCTATCTCCCACATCTACTCCAGTGATTGCTGAGTTGGTAGGCATATCCGCAGTGAAGATGGAGTATAATGTGGGGCCAAGGACGCTTTCTTGTGGAACGCCATCTTCGATTCACAGAATACTTGCATCCATCGACCGTCACGCAGAATGTCTGACCCACCAGGAAACTTTTTAAGAGCTTGAACCACTGTGGACTTAGGAGGCTCTTGGCTTTGTACAGAAGCCCGGATGCCACACTCTATCAAAGGCTTGCTGGATGTCCAGGAAAGCTGCGACCGCATACTCTTTATTTCAGGGCCTCTAGTGCGAAGTTAACTACTCTATGCTGTTGTGCTGCATCCATGATTAAATTCATACTAAGACTCTAAAGAGTTACAATCAGCAGTTGAAATTTTGCACAACAAACTATGCTCCCTTGGATCACTCTCTATTCACGTACAGTTCATCTTCAATCTACATCAAAAAAATTATGTATTTAATTCGGAATTACAATAAATTGTAATCTTATATTTTCATTTCCTTTCTATTTGTAATTACGGCAGCTTGGATTACTGTGGCTCGAAGCACAGGCAGTCAACGCGTGACCAAACAAAAAAACCTCCAAAGAAACTGTGTGGTCGTAACTTCCCTCTATTAAGTGTCCACGAAATCAGGACAACCGAAGATGCTCACGGAATCGGAGCGTACTAGTAATTAGTGTCCACGGAATCGGGACAACCGTACACGCTAACGGATTCGGAGCGTAGTAGTTAGTGTCCACGGAATCGGGACAAGCGTAGACGCTCACGGAATCTGAGCGTAGCTGAAATTAGTGTCCACGATATCGAGACAACCGTAGACGCCAACGGAGTCGGAGCGTACTAGTTATTAGTGCCACGAAATCGGGACAACCGTACACGCTAACGGAATCGAAGCGTAGTAGTATTAAGTGTCTACGGAATCGAGACAATCGTAGACTCTCACGGAATTGGAGCGTAGTTGTAATTAATGTCCAAGGAATCGGGACAACCATAGACGCTTACGGAACCGGAGCGTTGTAGTAATTAGTGTTCACAGAATCAGGACAAGTATAGATGCTCTCTGGATCGGTTCACTAAGTAAATAAGCCCCTCTTTCCAGCATAGTATAAAGTAATGGGACACCCTTTATTCAAATTGCAAAGGTACTTTCGGATGTACCGTAAAATCAAAGTAGATTTGGTTTCTTAGTTAAAAAACTTTTTTTAAGGAATAGAAAAAGACAAAATCGTTTGAAAAACGTACGCCGCAAGACAAAAACGTTGATATTTCGGCTATTTTTAAAGTCTCCATAAATAATTTTTTTTAAAGTTTCGTGAAGAAATAAGGAATTCAAATATTGTTATTAAAGAAAAATCGAAAATTTTAGAAGATTTTTTTGTTGGGTCAAATTTTTTTGGCTAATATTTTTTTTTTATAAATTGTTGAATTATTACCTATTTTACAAAAAAAAAACTAAATCGGTTTCAATGTCTCGAAGATATTCATTCTTAAAGCACAATTGTATTAACCTGCCGTTTTAAAACAGTGTTTTGTGGTTTTAAAGATACCACACGTTTTCGTCCGAGTTTTCCTGGATGCGTCTCTACTGTTCTTGACATTTGCAATTTTGTAGGATGTATATTTTTATCGTTTATAACGACAATACTATCTTTTATTTCAGCTTGCAGCTCGGATTTATCGCGATGAGCTCTATTACGTGCAGGATGTGGTTTGTCGAATATTTTCTGCACCTCAGCCAATTCTGCTTCACGATGGACACTAACACGATCTTTCATAGCTGTGAGTTGATGCTCGAATTCGCGTTTGTCATGCACTGATATGCCATTGGAATCAGATTTTGCACAACTTAACTCCATCTCCAGCTTTTTCGTCGTCTCTTGTAGGCCATTGATTTTGGCCTCTGCGTCGGCGAGCTCTTTTTCAAGCTTAAGTCGTTGGCCTATTTGAGCTTCCAAACGTTCGAAGGCTATGTACGACGTAGAGCGTTCCTCCCCCAAGTCGACACTCATTTAAGAATGCTTTGCTTATTCCATATCTGAAGATCATATTCGAAAGACTGATCTGGTTGCGCACTAGTCAGCGATGGTAAAATAATTGCGTCGACTTCTTCCACATAGTTGCTCATAAATCGTTTTAATTCAATTTTTACTTTGTATGTAATTCGATTTACCAACCACCGCTTCACCAAGTCCATGAATCTTCGTTTTTGTTTTTATCCGTGGAACTTGTAATATTTGTTAAGCTTCTGTAGATATGGCGGTGATTTGAGAGCCCTGATCAATAAGAGTTCTGAGTAACATATACTCGCCATTTGCTGCTTTCACTTTTATTTGTGCAGTTGCCAGAATTACAGCCGCAGATGAGTTAGTTGTAGCCATGGCATTTTGTTTTATTGCCATTCATCAACTGTTCTCCGTGCAGTAAATCGTGATGACTTTTTGAGCACATACTGCATTTAGCGTTTGGTGTAGAGCATTTTTCACTGTACTTGTGGTTTATGCATTTAAATCACAGTTTTTGATCCCTCGCAAACTTTCGGCGTTCTTCGATAGAAATTGATTGTAGTTTTCTGCATTCACTCGTTGTGTGATTGTGGTATTTGCAGAAAAAACACATTTTTCTTATCGGTTGAGCTGCAACGTGATGATTTTTGAGTTTCGGTTTCCGCTCAATAGATGAATCCTTTTCCGAAACAGCTTTTAGAGTCTCATATCTTCGCTCTAAGAATTCCATAATATCTTTCAGCGTTTGTATTTCTTTTGGCGTTTTAGCTGTTTGCTCATATAATTTTAAACCGTCTTTGACCAGTTTTCGACAAATTATGCGTGCAATGAACGGCTCATCTTCTGCAACTTGTATATCCAATGCTCGAATAGCATTAAGGCACTCATTAGTTGTGTCCAGTAGTTGCCTGACACTTTCCGCATTGTCGCTGTTTATTTGGGGTTGCTCCAAAATCCTATCCCACTGGGTCGAAAATAATATTCTTTTATTTTCGTACCTTTGTTTAAGAAGCGTCCATGCAACATCGTAACTATTGCTTGAGATCTGAAGATGTTGAATCAGTCGAGCAGCTTCTTTCAAACATTGCCGAAGTCGCAACATTTTTTCTAAATTTGATAAGCGCAAATTATTATGCACCATATCTTGAAAAAGGTTGTAAAACGTTGCCCATTCTTTATAGTCGCCGAAAAATGTTGGTATTTTTAATTTCTCGAGCTCCAAGCAATCCCATTGATTATTTGGCTGTATTTTCGATTCTTTTTCAGTATCCGGATGCTTCATTATGTGCAGTAATCCAAGCAAATCGATTAAAACATCGGCTTCAACATCTTCTAAATTTGCTATTTCATTTGCATATAGCAATTGAAGCTCATCTACCCTCTTGTCAATGAGGTGGATTTTAGATTTTCCGACATTCGTTAAGTTTTCTTCTTCAAAATATTTTATTAAATTAGCAGTTCGTCTTTTGAAGCTTCTTAATTTAAACTCATTCTTGGAAACGAGTCCATCCGCAGTAGAATTAGTTGACTCAATTTCGGCACTGTTTTCAAGCTCTGAATTTTGTTTCGTTATCTCCAACTCCACAAAATCGTCGTCAAGTGCTTTATTCAACGCCAACATAATCTCACCATATTTTTCAATCGTGCTTTCGTATATAAAGTTTGTAAAATAGTCATCTGAGCAAATCCCATCCGCCATTAGTTTAATGTGGTTAGCTTCTAGGTCTTTTTTATAATTTTTAAGACACTTTATAATTTCAGGGCATGAGCTTTTCGCACTGATTCGGTTGTAAAGCTGCAAAATTTTTTCTGCAGTTTCCTTCTGAGCGTCAATTACTTTCGCCCTATTGATGCCCATTTTAGCACTATTCTTTCACTGAACACACACAAGTAAACTATAAAAGGTAGTTTTTAGTCGCCTGGTTGACTGCTATGCCTTAACTCACAGCGGGATAAAGTTTAACTTGTACTGCTCACCGTGAATTCGAAAATGCAGAGATTCGCTGATACGCTCAAAACATTTTTTTTTTTTTTCACTTTATTTTGGTGTTTTTAGCCCCAAGAACGCCTAGTCTGCTGTTTAGCCTCAGACACGCTTTTTATTTAGATACCTAGATTTTCAAGGCTCTAAAGGATGTAAATTTTTTCTTTTGATTTTGTTCTCTTTTTCAAACAAATCTTTTTAGAAAAAACTACCGGCTCGATGAACCAAAATGTTTTCTTTTGATTTTGTTTTCTTTTATAAACAAATCTTTTTAGAAAAATTTTCTGCTCGACGGTCCAAAATGAATATATACATTCATTCATTGAGTACTAACACAATACTTCTTTATTATTTCATTACTTAATGCTTATATACAATTTTTTATTCTATGTTAAATATAGCGTTTGTCTTAATCTATAGCTGCGCCGCGTTGTCCTTATCAGCATATAACAATGTGAGTCCGCTTGGGTACTTTGCTTCATCAACAGATGTTTGTTTTAAACATATATCTATCAGCAGCTCAGTTTTTTTATGGCTGCACAGATTATGCTCTTTCGACTATGTATTGTATATTGTATTGAAATATTATACTTAGACGTTATGTCTAGTTTATCTGCTATCGCTGTGAACTGCAGTTTTACGACCCACACATCGAACGACACAAGCAAGCATATCACTGTCATGCTTCGCTTCGCTTTATCTATCGCAGATGGTGACAACACAGATCTATGTTCATTCGTGAAAAAATCGAAAGATATGCTGCCAACATTGTTTTTTTTTGAAAAATTTTGATCCAATGTTCCAAATTTCACTTTCGAAAAAAAAATTTTGCGGAAATGATTTTATTAAAATTGTCTAGTTTTCACTTTCAGGAGGATTAAGCGATTTGAAATAAACATTTTGCAATTTACATTCTGATACCAAGTTCATCTAAATATACCAATCCTCATGAAATTAAATTCAGTTTTGCAAAATCTTCTTTAGGTATTCGTTTTTTGGGATAATTGAATATTGTTGTCCTGGCATATAAACTTGACGTATAAACCATTCCCAAACATGGTACACAGTATAGAACCAAAAAGATAAAAGTATGCCTTCTACCAATATACCGTTGTAAGACAACGCAATCAATGTAGTTGACAAAAAATTGTAGGTTTCATATGAAATGAACCCCACACCATTACAAATCCAATTCAGCTATGCACCCAAATTATTTTTTTTTAGTCTGTGAATTCTTGTGCATTCTTCTTGATTATTATTTTTTTATGCTTAATTTCTTAACTGAGAGTCAAACGTCGTCCGGTCATGGCCGTTTTTAGGAAGGCGCGCCAGTGGCTGTAACATTGAACGCGTTGGCACCAGTTGTGTTAAATACCAATTACGCAGAGATCTATACATCCTGGTCATTCCAACGCGTGCCCGGCCGTCCTCTATTACGTCCATTTTTTTCCATTCGAATGAAATGACCAGCCCAATATATCTGCTGAAATTTTGTGCACTGGACTATGTCAACTTCATTGAATAGCTCATGCAGCATGAAGTTCATACGGGAGCTAAGCCCGTCGCTAATGTGTCTGCGCCTTACAGTAGGACCGGGAGTATCAGTGTTTTTTTTATTTTAAATTTCATCTTTCGAGAGAGGGCTTTACTTCTTATTTGATTGTTACGCCCAAAATAACAACTATTTGCAAACATGATTCTTCGCCTGATCTCTAGGTTGACGTTGTTGCTAGTCAATAAAGATCTGAGGTACACAAAGTAAGGCTACTTGTCCTCATTCAACGCTAATTCCGTGGTCCCAGACTGTTTTACAATCTCCAGCATTGCTTCCTTTTGGAAGATCGAGTCTGACATGATCTATATGCACAGGCATAAGCGTAGGATGTATTCCATCAAGAAATTTAAAAAGCTTGCATGAGAACCCATCATGCATCAAAGAAAGAACAGAAAATTGTTATATGCTTAGCATTCGAATTAACACGACGCATAGTGGTGAGACGCCTTGATATCACATTTTGCATTGAGAAGAGTCGCAATAATTCGACATATTTGTTAATTCAGTGTGACCAAATCCGCAGACCATCGCACAACCCGGAAATAGCATATTAATAAGGCGATTAAAAAATATAACATAAATGAAAACATCACAACAAGTATAGCGCAAATAAGGCAAATCCCACAAATAATACCATCGGGTAGCAAGCGAATGCATAGAGAACAAGAGCGTGCATTATAATAGAACCGACCTCGCCGATTCAAAAATTTTGAGTCGATGACGTTACATTATAGCTGTTCAAGAAGAAAACTGTCGTATAAAAGTGAAACAACTGGTTTTCATGTATTTAAATTCAACAAAACGAACTCAGTAAAACTTTTGATTTATTTATTTTAAGTCTTAACAAACGAATTCCACTCAAAAAAGTGTGAAATTCACACTACTCTAGTGGCATCGACCACTGTGTTCGCTGACGTCTTTCCCTCGATACACTGAGTGCATGTAGAATCATCATGGTACCACTTGTAACTTTGATACCCGACAATGCTGTTGATTTAGGACAGTATATGCAGTCCCTCGCTAAGTATCTGTGCTCCGCAGATTACTACAGCTTTGCTTCGAGTAATGGTTAAATTTAAATTTCGTTAGTCACACAGCTGTGGACACCGTTGAGGAGAAGAAAAACATTAGAAGAGTCTTAATGAAAGGCTGAAGGACTGAATATTTATTTTTTTTTCCTGTTGTGGTTTATAAAATTTTTTTTTTAATTCGATTTTTTTAACTGGAGATATTTTTTCATTCGTATATATATTGTAATTATAATAATAATGAGTATATTAAGCATATGTTGTAATTGTTCTTACTAAGCAATTACGTTTATTGGTTATAAAAGATTGAAAACTTAAAATATGTGATGTGGTTTTTAATTTTGGTATATAAATTCGTAATTATATAATAGCTTTTTTTATTTACTTGTTGTTCTCTGAAAGAGTCGAAACCATATTCCTTTTTATATTTTGGTATATAAACATTTTGAGTGTTTGCTTTTGTTAACATTCATTTGATTTTAAATTTATTCAAGTTTTCAATTGTTTTTTTTTTTAAGAAACTTCTTTAGCGGCAAGTGAATTTCCAAGGTCGCGTCACTCGAAATGTTTTTTAACTTTCTCTCTTTGCTTGAAATTATTTTTTGTGTGATATACATAACGACTTTTATATTTAAAAATTTCATTTTAATCTTATCATATATATAAACATGCTCCTGGTAGCGGTGAAGATAAAATCCCTATGATTCTTGGGGGATATTTTGAACTATTTTTGCTCGCGAAAAATTTGGTCGGGTCAAAAGTAAGAGAACAAATGAAACAACAACAAAATCTGAAAGTACAATTGTTGCAATATTTTCACTGTATATCGAATACTTAGAGTCGACAACATACTTAAATGGCCTTTAACCGTCGTTTGGTCAGGGCCGCAATGAGGAAGACACGTCACCTTCTGTTGACATGTGCGCGCTGGCGGCAGTTATTTTAAATGTCAAGTACGGTCATTCGCGTATGATTAGTTGATGGTTTTGCTATTTTTGCGTAGTCACGTATACATTTTTTAAAGTAAGTCGTCATCCCTATAACATTTTTCAAAGATTTTACATAATGGCCTCTACCTTATTTTTGTTAACAGATAACCTTCGCCTTCTTTAACTGGGCTTCGTTTTAGCTATTGGTAATCGCAAAAACTCGATTTTTCCATTTATCGTTGAAAATGCTTTTTCTCTCGATGTCGGCAGTTTTATAGTGATTTGGCGAAAACCCGATGTCAGATCTATAGTGGAAAAAATTTCGATTTCCCTAAGCTAACGAGAGTCGAATTAATATCCGGAATTGGGTAAGTATTGGAAATGGTTACGGAGTTAAGTCGTTTGAAATCAATGACCATAGGATAACTTCTTTCCCAGATGAATTAGTTTTTTTGGAACTATCCAAACCAGCGAATTATATGGACTTAGTGAAGGTCGAATAATCCCTCAATCTAATAGCGCTTGTACTTGGCGTTCCTCGCATACACTCTGGGCAAGAGTAACTTCTAGCATATATTGTGTTATGGATAATACCTCGGCCTACACCGAGCGTGCACGTCTGGTTATGGCTAATTGCACAGCGGTTCCTTTCAGGGTGGATTCGACCGGTCAGACATCACGTAGAAATCCTAAAAAAACATTTCTTAGATATTTATCCCTCTTCACTACATGATTCCATCCAAGGATAGATGTCTGGTACTCCGCCTAGGAGTGAAATGTCGTACATTCCGATTTTGTTGCCAAAGATATCGGGATTGGTTGTCCTGATCCCTGCGTGTCCTTCCCTACCATGGGTTGCAATGTCCGTTACTGCAACCGCCCTAGTTTCTTCGCATCACTTTTTCATCACTCCATCGTTGTCAGAATGACCCACCCGCATAATTTTAATTCACCACATATTTAAACTGGACTTACACACATTTAATGATTTTCTCCTATCTTTTATACTTTAGTTATAATGTGGAAAAAAGTACAATGTCCAAAAAAAATTTACAAAGAAAGTACATATAAAAAAACCAACTTAAAATACAATTAAAAAAAATTCACAAAAATAAATAAATAAACAAGTGCAATAATATAAGTAATATCATAGAAATATTTTCAATTAATAATATATATAATTAGTACCTATGATCAACTAAAATATTATTTATTCTTTCGGTAGGGATAAATTTTGTGCCGCTGTCAGCGCTTTGTATCTTTTTATTAATAGACGTAATGTTTTTAGGCCCTGTACCGAAGGTACAAGAGCCTATTGGTTTTGTGCAAATGTATGTAACAGGTAGAAATAATAATCGGAGACCCCCCAAAGTTACCCCCATTATGGTCAGGAGCGATAGAGGAGTCGATATAGACATGTCCGTCTGTCCGTCTGTCCGTCTGGCCGTCCGTATGAACGAAAGGATCTCGGAAACGGTAATAGATAGAGACTTCGTGTTTTTTGCATTCGACTAGGACTGCTCCGGAATTTTACAAGTTTATTTTAAAAACTTGCCCCTCCCCCCCTTCCCCATAAAATCACCCCCAAGGGTAAACATTTCTTCGGCACAAAAAAAAGTAAGTATGCCAGTATAGAGATATCGTCCTTCTTAGCAAAAATCCGAAAAGTTCATCAAAATCGGATAATAAATGACGATTTTATAAGCAATTGAATTTGAGCGACCCCCCTTTTCGTTTCATACATAAAAAAATGGTTTAAAAGGCACTTAGTCGTGCAGTGAGAAGTGGTCATGTGTTTGGTCATAAGCTTGGGGAACATTTAATGTATTTGTTAGGCGACCTGCACTGGTACAGGGCCTCTTACAGTCGGTTACGCCCGACTGTAATTTTCTTACTTGTCTTTTGTTTTCTACTGTTGAGTTTGCCGGCTTTTTTTTTGAGTTACTGTATAGTATAATTTTGCATACATCTTCCTCTCGAGCGCTCTAAGATAAAGGGGCTAGCTTTTGAGCTGAGCTTAAAAGCTTTGGTTGTTGTATTTCTGTTAAATTAGTTCCTGTTGTTGTTGCATTTATGTCAAATAATAAGTTTCTGTTGTTGTTGTAATTATGTAAAATTATTAGTTTCTGTTGTATTTATTTTAGATTACTATTATCGGCTATTTTTTTGTCTCTAATAAATTAGTGTTTGACTGCTGCACCTAATTCCTTGCCCTTCCTCTCCTTAACAAGGGTATTTCGTTTACTAATTTCACTAACTTCTTAAAATTTATAGGCATTAATTGCTTTTCCTAATTTACTATTTAATAGACAAAAAAAAATTCTTTTTTGGATTCGGTAGCTTCGAGTGTTCCAGTCCGCGGATGGGTCCTCTAACACTAATGTTCATCTTCTTGTTGTCGTTAATTTAATTTTTAGGCCTTGTACCGAAGGTACAAGAGCCTATTGGTTTTGTGCAAATGTATGTAACAGGAAGAACTAATTGTCGGAGACCCCCCAAAGTTACCCCCATTATGGTCAGGAGTGATAGAGGAGTCGATATAGCCATGTCCGTCTGTCCGTCCGTCCGTCTGTATGAACGAAAGGATCTCGGAAACGGTAATAGATAGAGACTTCGTGTTTTTTGCATTCGACTAGGACTGCTCCGGAATTTCACAAGTTTATTTTAAAATTTTACCCCTCCCCCCCTTCCCCATAAAATCACCCCTTAGGGTAAAAATTTCTTCGGCACAAAAAAAATTGAGCACACCAGTATAAAGTTAACGTCCTTCTAAGCCCAAATCAAAAAAGTTCATCAAAATCGGATAATAAATGACGATTTTATAAGCAATTGAATTTGAACGACCCCTCTTTTCTTTTCATTCATATTCGCGCAGTGAGAAGTGGTCATGTGTTTGGTCATAAGCTCGGGAAACATTTAATGTGTTTGTTAGGCGACCTGAACTGGTACAGGGCCTCTTACAGTCGGTTACGCCTGACTGTATTTTCTTACTTGTTTTATATTGGCATGATCAAAAGGACATCGGTTCGCATATATGAATGCTTTAGTTTATAAAAACCTGTGATCCTTAAATAATACTCCGTTCGTCGACGTGGTTCCTGGTGCAGTTAGACGCGACGATAAGAGCAATTCGGCTTCAATCTGCTCCGTTTATATTCCGTTTTTTATTCACGCGGCACAGCGTTTTTTTTTAAATGTTTTAGTTACTTTTATTATTTTTAAAATTCGTTATAATTGTGTATTTTGCGATGTCACAAATATATTGTTCCGCGACGACCGTGTATAAAATAGCCGACTTGCTTCTGGTATGTCTTTGGCTCAACTGTTTCTCGACCACCTGCGTTTCTCTCATTTATCATCTTTCAACTTCCCTTAGGATCTTGTGCTGAGGTCAAATGAAAGTTATTCGTTCCGTTCCGGAAACATTTGCTCAGATCTGATTGGCCCAAGCACTAAAAACATCCGATTATCCCGTTTTGAAAAAGAAAATCACGCCACATTTTTGTTTTATTTTATAACGGGCCGATTTATCTTAATCCTATCAGGAGCTCATACAAACAGATGACCGATTGCGTTTTTGATTCACCTTTCACTTGTGCTTTAATTATAAGCCTAAAGCTCAGCTTTCGCAGATGACTTCATGTCCTAGCTTTCGCTCCACTAGCGGAAGCTCCTGCTGTGTATATCTTGTTGTGGATTAAGTTTCTTTATTACATAGTGTGTTTCAAAATTGTTGTGACAAATTTTAAATATTTAAGTTCAAGTTTGTCCGTTACAATTTGCGACCCATTTTATCCAGAAAACCAGCTAACAAATGAAGTTTTCGCACGTAACAACACACTACGGTTTTGTTTCTTTGCTTAAAACAAAACAATAGTGGACATCGAGCCATCGAACCACAACCAAATTCGTGCTTACTCGCATGGCAGCTGTAGTAGATGTCACAGGATGCTTTTTTAGAGCAACCCTGCCCTATCCATCGGATTTCTTGGATTGCGGTGATGTCAGCCTTGCGTTTTTCGAGGACATCAACCAGCTGGATACTTGCACCATCCCAATTAAGGGTGCGGACATTCCAGGTGCATATCCTCAAATCATGATCCTTGTATCGTTTTCCGGGGTCGTCATCAATGGGGTCCTTCCGAGGCTTCCTTTTAGTTTTCATTGGGGGGTTTTTTTTAAAGTGGGGGGTATAGGAGAGGGGCCCCTTCGCCTTCTCACGTTAGCTCACCTCTGAACGGATGTTCAGAGGCTACCCAGGAGATACGTGTCCTAACGGACGTGTGAGTTGCTTGGATTGTTTGACACAAGAATCATTGTTGGCCATTCCCAGGTGAATGGCAGTCAACAATTTTCCACTTGAGCAAACGAATCCCAATCTCCCTATGGATGTATATTATCGTTTATCGTTTATAACGACAAAATTTTCTTTTATTTGAGCTTGCAGCTCGGCTTTATCGTGATGAGCTCTATTACGTGCAGGATGTGGTTCACGATGGACACTAACACGATCTTTCATAGCTGTGAGTTGATGCTCGAATTCGTGTTTGTCGCGCCTCAACAAAGTGCGCTCCGTAGATCCAGTCTCCAGTTGAGTATCGAGTGCTTCAGTCTTTTTGTAGGAATTGCCACGTGCCACCTCTAACCCGTCTTCAGGCTGTTGCGCTCCACGAAGTGCCTCTTTGCGCAATGTCTCTAATGACATGTCCATACGCTGCTTAGCTTGTTCTAACAGCTGTTCTTTCACTTGATCATATATACATGGTACTTAATGACTAATTATACATAGTTTAGCTAGTAATAGCTTTCAACTGAAATGTGAAATTATTTTTTTTTCCTTAAAATTAGTTAGTGAAACATTAATATTAAATTTTGAAGGAAAAGGGAATATAAAGCAAAAAACCTACTTATAAAACCTACTATAAAACCAGACCTTATCGCACTAACCTGTGGCTAGAGCTAAAAGGCACCAGTACGACATATATTAATGAATTTAATAATTTTGGTAACGCATGTTGAAATTATTTTTGACAAGTAGAATTCTTTCTTGAATTGTTCTAGCATTTGCTAGTTCGTGCAGACGTGGTGTTGAAAAATAAAATGGTAGATTCAGAATCATTTTTAAAATTTTATTTTGACAGGTTTGCAGTTTCTTTTGGTATGTAATAGCACAGTCTCCCCAGACTTCTGCTGCATATAACATTATTGGCACAAATATTGTTTTGAATATGATGATTTTGTTTGAATTATGACAAAGCAGATTTTCGATTAATAAACGGATAGAGAATGCAGATTGTTTTGTTAATTTTCTCGACTGTTTTACTAATATGCACCTTGTACGTTAGTTTTGTATCCAAAAACAGACCTAGATATCTAAGATGATCTTCCCATGGGATACTATTATTTAGTACTGAAAGATTGGAAATTGGTAAAAATTCGGCTTTACGTCGTAGAGAAAAATAAATCGCCTTAGTTTTATATCCGTTCAACTGAATTTTCCATTTATTAAAGTAACTAGCCAAGTCATTTAAGGCATTTTGATGGTTAGTTTTAATGTCATTAAAATTTTTACCCGAACAATAAATTGCGGTGTCGTCAGCAAATTTAGACGTAACGCAAGACTCAGAAAGAGGAATGTCGTATGTGTATATATTGTACAGTGTAGGCCCGAGAACGGAGCCCTGAGGCACTCCTGCACAAATTGATTGCTTTGAAGAGATAGAGCCATTTAAATGCACGTTGAAATATCTGTCGCTCAGAAAGCTTTTAATAATTTTAATTAGGTAAGTAGGAAAATCTAATCGTTTTAATTTGTGGATCAGCCCACTGTGCCCCACAGTATCGAACGCAGCTTGCACGTCCAAAGTGACCATGCCAATTGATTTTTTGGAACGAAGCTCATATTTGACAAAGTCGTTAAGTTTTTTGAGTGGATGAGAACAGTTTAATTGAGCTCTAAAGCCAAATTAGACAGATGGTAGTACGTTATATACCTCAAGGTAAGTATCGATTTTAATTTTAACCAGTCTCTCAAAGATTTTTTGAAAAGCTACATTACAAACTAATAGGTCGATAGCTTTTAGGGGAGTCGGAAGGCTTCCCTGGCTTTAAAATTGGGATAATCTTAGCAGTTTTCCAATTACGTGGAAAATAATCTATTTTAGTACAAGCGCTTAAAATATATGCTAGATACTTAATTGCAGGCGTAGGTAGGTTTTTAAGGCATAAGTTAGGTATTGAATCGGGTCCTGAAGACTTTTTAATTTTTAAACAACGAATAATGTTACGAACTTCATTAGTTGTAAATACAGGCGCAGTAAAATTTTCAATATTGTCTGTCTCAGTAATGGATAAATTAACGGCGTTGACAGTATTTACATCTGATAGTGATTCCGTTAAGTGATGCTTCCCCTCAAGAATTTCACTTAATAGGTTTGCGTTTTCGTAACTGGAGGTAAAAAGTTGGTTATTGTGGCTAAAACTAGGAATGAATGGTTTTTTGTTTTTAATAATTTTGGTTACTTTCCAAAAGGGCTTAGAATTAGGTTCTAGCGAAGATAGTTTTGCATTCCAATTAGAATTGTTGAATTTGCATATATTTACTTTAATTTGACGGTTTAAAAAGTTCAGTCTTGCCTAATGGATTGGATGCCTAGTTCTAACCCAATGTCTTTGACAGATATTTCGTTGTTTGATAATATTCTTTATATAACTAGGCAATTTTGATGAGTCCAGAAAAATGGGTTTTCTAGGGACAGCTAGTTCAATAGCATCGACAATTTTGGCTGTGAGGGTGTAAATCGCAGAATCAATTTGTTCAGGTAAAGTAAACTGTTAGGGACTGAGTAGTTTGGAAATGTTGCATTTAACATCGTTTTAAAGTATCTCCAATTAGCCTTAGAGAACTGTAGATATGATTTATTTATAGAAGAAACATTACATATTAGTTAGTTATGACTGGGAGATGGTCCGACGAAAGATCTGTTATTGTGACTGGCTCGCAGAAATGACTAGGACTGTTTGTGAGGAATAAATCAAGGGTAGAAGGTTTTGCTTTATAGTTTGGAGGTTTGTATGTAGGGTCATTAGGGTGTAATATAGTAAATTTCCTGTGTGATGCTAGCTCATGTAGTACATTACCCCAGCAGTTTGCTCTTAAACAATTCCATTGACGGTTTCTACAGTTTAAATCACCACCAATTATAAATGAGCCATCAAAGTGAGCAGCTTTAAGTAAATCTGTCTTGAATGCGTCTAAAATGTGCTTTTTGTCGTTTAAGGCAACGCAATTAGTATGGCAACTAGCTGTGTTCCCGGGAAAATATACAGCAAAAATTTTCATAAAGCTATTTGAGCCAATATCTACTTGCAAGCCAATGTTTTCAATTACATGCGTTTTTATGCTAGGAATTTGTTTGTGTCTTAATGATTGCTTGATAATAATTTCTACGCCACCACCTCTTCTGGCGCGGCGATCAGATCTATAAACTATGTAATTTGGTATAAAAAATTTAATACTATCTTCAAGCCAGGTTTCAGAAACAAGGTAAATATCAATTTTGTTTTGAGTTAAAAAGTTAGTAAGCTCTATTCTTTTTTTACTGACAGCACGGGAGTTCCATGTCATGATAATTAGGCTGTTAATATTATTTACTATCATAAATAAACTTAATAGTTAATTGCGTTATTACGCCAAATTGTTCGCTCTTACTAGTGGAGTTGCATAGATTTTCTAAAAACTCTGAGGTTAGTTTTGTAATTTCGTCAACCGAAAAAAGGTTCATCGGCGAGTTCTTCGCCCAGCAAGAACGCTGCTATATGAGAGTGGAAGAGATTGTGACAATGCGAATCGGTCTTCTCTTTGGCTTAAGGGTATTGGTTGTCTCGCAAGCATTGTTTGTGTAGCATAGCTAGTGTTGGAGTTGTTGTAATTTTTACTGTTGATGCGACTGGTGCCGTTATATTTTGCAGATTTATTATTTTTATTTGCGCGTTGATTTTTCGAAGCTCTTTGTTGTAGTAGAGATAAGTAGGTAGCTCTAGCAGGGCTAGATCAGTAGATGAATGCTCACCTTTACAGTTTGCGCATAGATATTTTTCCTTATTGGTGCAAGATGAGGTGTGATGGCTTTCAGCGCAGTATGCACAGGCAGTTTTTACACTGCAGCTATTTGATCCGTGACAGAAGAGCTAGCAATTGTAACATTGGCACAGCTTATTTGGTGCTTTAGATTTATACTCCCAGCGGACTTTAGTGTGGTTTATGCATGAATGCTGTTGTCGGAGCTGTTGCAGTGTTGTTGTCTTGTTATTAAAATATACTATATAGAGTAGAACTTGTAACCTGCTCTTATCGTTTTTTCCACAGTTTTAACTTCAATACACTGTAAGCCAGATGAAACAAGTATATATTTAAGTTCATCATTGGGAATTTTATCAAGGCCTGAAAGAACAGCTTTAAAGGGTTTTGAGTCTTTTTTAACGTACGAAAAGAATTCTCAGTTTTTATGTTTTAAAGCATGACACACTTTATTAAATGTTTCCAATGAATTCAAAAAGATTTTGATTCCATTTGATATTGATTTGACCAAATAATTTGTTATAGCGACGGTTTTTAGCAATTCGTGGACAAACGCAGAAGTCTTCTTTAACACCGTTATAGGTGGCATTCTAGTGGTTGGCATAATAATTGCTTCATCATCCAGAGCCTTGTCAGGTTGATTGTCGTTATCATCTATAGTTTGAAGCGGTCGCCAGTTGTTTTGAGTCCGAATAGTGGCAGGATTTTTTATTTTCGGCTTTTAACCCTCTACCGCATACAAACCCATATATGGCTTTTCAATTTTGTACCGTTTTATTTTAATAAAAACAGTACTTATGCAAAAACATATAATAACAGTTATTTTCTTTGCACTATTCTCTGTTGAAATGCAATGCTCCATTTTTGCAAAGTTTACTTTGATTATTTATTCCGCGCATTTTAGTCAAGCGTCTCACGTAGGTGAACGAAAGTGAATTTTGTAGTTTTATAAAATAAAAAAAATAGTTTTAAGCAAAGTTTAAAGTTGTAAAATAATATTTTTTATGAAGATAATAATGTAATATTTCATAATAAAGTGAAGCTGAACCCTAAAGTAAGCATTATACAAGTATATATTATTTACACCAAAAAATGATGAAGGCATAAATGGCCTTTCATGCAGTAAGTGCACGATATGTTGTATGAGTAAATATACATACATATATGAATATGAATATTCTAGAAATGGATCCTCTATGGTAATTTAAAATACGATAACGATATTGACAATGCTCTTCAGAGTGATATTGACTACATATCAAATACCGATGAAGAAGTTGTTGGAAGTTAAGATTTCGAACAGGAAGATGTGTATATACCGGAGACCAATGAGGGTGCTTTAGATGATCTATGTGACGGGCCCTGTTCTTCGAATGCAAAACTGCAGAAAAAGTCAGGAGCGCAGATTTGGAAAGATCTTTCAAGTGTTATCAGTAAAAAGAGAAGGCGCCAAGATTTTCCATTGAATACTGTTTGAGCTGACGGTATTGGACATTTTCCCAAATGGATGGATAACTGACAACTTTGTCAAAATTAATGTGTTTTCCGCTCTTACACTTTTTGAGAAAAATGTAATGTATTTTTGTGCTACAATGGCAAAAGAAATTGCTTTACAAGCTGTTACACTGAATAATTTTGTTGTTCTTTGTGTACATATATATTTAAATGCTCTAAACGAACATATATTTGCATAATTTATTTTTTTTTCTTCAATAAAATAATGTCCATGCAATAGAGGGTTAATTTTGAGCTTGGCATTTTTGGCACTGTTGATGCATTATTTGCATCACATTTGTTACAAATTGACTCTTTTAATTTTGTTGTTGTTTTATTAATTATTTGAAAAAATAATATATGGTAGTTTTGTTGTTGTTGAACGGTGCTTTTCTTAATCGACCGGCGAAAATAAGAAGCGAAGAGAAACGCGTCTGATCTGTATGAAGGATAGACAGAGACTCACATTCGAAAAGTTTTCTTCTTCAAAATATTTTATGAGATTAGCAGTTCGTCTTTTAAAGCTGCTTAATTTAAACTCATTATTCTTGGAACCGAGTCCATCCGCAGTAGAATTAGTTGATTTATTTACGGCACTGTCTTCAAGCTCTGAATTTTGTTTCGTTATCTCCAACTCCACAAAATCGTCGTCAAGGGCTTTATTCAACGCCAACATAATCTCACCATATTTTTCTATCGTGCTTGCATACATATCGTTTGTGAAATAGTAATCTGAGCCCATCCCATCCGCCATTAGTTTAATGTGGTTAGCTTCCAGCTCTTTTTTATAATTTTTAAGACACTTTATAATTTCAGGGCATGAGCTTTTCCGAACATAAACAAAACTTTTTTTTTAACTTTATTTTGGTGTTGTAGCCCCAAGTACGCCTAGTCTGCTGTTTAGCCTCAGACACGCTATTTCCACAAACACTTTTATGTTTTGTTTTTCCACTTAACTTGGTGTTTTTAGCCCCAAGAACGCCTAGTCTGCTGTTTAGCCTCAGACACGCTTTTTATTTAGATACCTAGATTTTCAAGGCTTTAAAGGATGTACATTTTTTCTTTTGATTTTGTTTTCTTTTACAAACAAATCGTTTTTAAAAATCTCGGCTCGATTGACAAAAATGTATTAAGACATATGCGGTATGAGTAAAACGACTCACACCGTTTGAGTAGTTCTAAGATACTGTTTTATTATTTCCAAAATTCATGCTTATATAATATTTCTTATTCTATGCTAATCATTGCGTGGGTCTTTATCTATAGCTGCGCCGCGTTGTCCTTATCAGGATATGGCAATGTGTATCCGCTGGGGTCTTTCGTTTATGTTCATACATATATCTATCAGCAGCTCAGAGATTAATGGCTGCTCAGAATATGTTTCGCTTAAGTGGACTGTATGATATTTTATGTGTGGAAACATTATACCTAGATGATGTTTCTAATTATATCTGAGTATTTCTCGTCACTAGTCTATTTGATTTGCTGTCACTGCGAACCGCAGTTTTATGACCCAAACAGTCAAACGAAACAAGCAAGCATATCACTGTAGACATGCCTCACTTTATCAGCCTCAAATACTGCACCGACCACACTGAAAGAAATTATGTTCAAGCGTGAACACCCAGAGAAGTACCTTTCAATGATTCAAGCTCATATTTCCTAATATAATATAAACTTGGAATTTATATTCCTTTTAAAGTCAATGAGCACAAAATTACGATTAAAAAGTTCTTGCCCCACCGCATACTTTATATCTCGTGTTCGTTTATTATAATTGTGAGCTCCCCTTTGGTATGCCATACGCAAATTCTGTTTCACCTCACTTCGGGATAACTGAATAAATCTGATTTATCTAAACCTTGGATTTCGGACTCTTCGAGTGTGTCCAATTTTCTGGCTAACTTGTAGTCCAGCCCACTGGTAAACATATGCTGTCCAAACATGGCAAAATACGGTGTAGTGTTGATGGCTGAATGTAATCAACTACGAAGCATCGCCTGTATTTGGTCAAGACGAGTGTTCCAAAGCTGGTGATTATTGTCAATGTGTGTCCTAATTGCTGTTAGAACGGATTGATTCAGGCGTTCTTATGCATTCGATTGTGGCGCGTAGTTAGCTGTCCGTATGTGTTGTATAGGGTACATTCTAGAAAAGACTTAAATTCTTTACTGACAAATTGTTTGCCGTTGTCAGAATGAATAATTTCTGGTACTCCGAATTGACACAAAATGTCTGACGCTGTAAGCCATACGAATTTCGTAAAATGATCCAAAGCAACAAATAGGTACCCATTTCCTTTTCTAGATCTAGGATATTTGCCTAGGAAATCTAAATAAAGCTTTTGCAGTGGACGACATGTTATAACTGCTTTGCCCATGTTTGGTCGTGCTATTCTATTATTACATTTACACTCCTTGCATATGTGTGCAACGTATTACATAAGCGCGAACTTGTGCTGTCATGCGCGGCCAATAGTGGAATTGTCTCAACCGAGCCAAAGTCTTGCCTATACCACCATGCATGGCCAAATTTTTTTCGTGTGCTTATCTCACCAATTCATTTGTAAGTGACTCTAGGACCCATAGGTTCCAGGTATAATCGCCAAAGTCACTTCGATCGAAATTGGTACGCTTAAACAAAAGTCCGTCTCAGATTTGGTCTATATTTTCCTTCACTGTATTAATTCTGCCAACGTATTCTTCGGAATCAAACTCTATTGTTTCAAAGTCAAGAAAGTCAAGCTCTTCCATTTGTAATTCTTCAACCGAGCGAGATAACATATCCACTAAGTTCTCGCTGCCTTTACGATGTTCTATATTAAAATTATACGCCTGTAAAGTTAGGGACCAGAGTGCTAGTCGACCACTCAAATCACGCAAACTCATAAGCCATTGGAGGCTGGAATGGTTAGTAATTACAGTAAAAGGCATTAGCTCTACGTAAGGTCGGAATAGTTCTATGGCCTTTACTGCCGCCAAACATTCCTTTTCCGTAACACTGTAATTTAACTGAGCTCCACGTAATTTCTGGGATTAAAATGCTATAGGCCTATCATTGCCCTGACTATCCTTTTGGAATAACACCGCCCCGATGCCAACATGACATGCATCGCACTGAATATAGAAGTGCTTATTGAAGTCAGGATGTACAAGCACAGAGGCGGATGTGAGTGATTTTTTTAACTTTTTGAACGAATCCATGGCTTCTTCGGTCAATACAAATTTCGCCTTTGCTTTAAGTCAGTCCGTCAATGGTGCGGCTAAAGCTGAAAAATTTTGTATAAATCGTCTAATCCATCCGGCAGTTCCTAGGAAACTTCTCACTTGGCGCACTGTCTTTGGTGTTTGTATATGTAATATCGCCGAAACTTTATCTGGATCTGTTCGTAACATCCATGCACCTATTACAAATTCCATGAATTTCAAATATTTAAAACAGAACTTTGATTTTTCTAACCCTATGGTGATGTTTGCTTTACCTAAAAAGTCGGCAACTTCGCGAAGAAGTTGACAGTGTGTCTTAAAATCCCGTGATATTACTAATAAATCATCCAAGTAGGCGAAAACACTATTTTTGAGACATTGCAGAGGCCGAACGGCATAACCCGAAACTGGTAAAGAGGACGCCCAGGGTCAGTAATTGCAGTATATTTTCTGCTATCTGGTGTCAGTTCTATCTGCCAAAATACATGTTTTAAATCAACACTAATAATATACATCGTTTCATCCACTCTACTGCCTGACTCTATACTTTGAAGTGGATATTTATTGTGGCTGTATTCAGCTTCCTTGCATCTAAACATAAACGATTTTTCCAGGCTTGCGTACTAGTGTGGTTCGATTGCTCCAGGGACTCTCGCCCTCTTTAATGACGCCAAGTGGTAACATATTGTTAATCTCGACGAAAAGGAGTTCCTGTACGGCCGGAGACACAGGTTAGAACCGCTCTTTTACCGGTACTGCACCCTTTATGAGTTCGATAGTGTGAGCTTCTACGTTTATCTTCCCAAGACCGTGTTTTCAAAGTAGAGAAACCTATTCTTGACTTCATCTAACTCAAACTGTTGCTGTGGAGTTAGAACATGTGGCTCTACGGCTTCACTTTTCGGCATTAATTCTGCCGGTAATTCCATTACGTATTCAAGAGTATTGCCTAGAATTTCAGGTGCTAAGTCAAATTTTCGCCAGAAATCCACCCCCAAATACAATTTCTGCTCCAATGTGAGCACAAATATAAAACCATATCACAAGTACGGCTTTCGTAAGTAACCGGGACAAAAACTTTACCCTTTATTGTATGTGGTGAACCTCCGGCAGTTTTAAACCGAGAATAAAATGGTAAAATATGTATCCCATATTTATTCAGTTCCTCAAAACAATCTCTTCCGAAGTTTTCTACGCCTACCCCATCTATCTCGTGCTTTTTGTATCCTTTGGTTTTATTTTCAATTTCTCTACTTTTCGGGGTATATATATCCTCAACCAGTCTTAAGCATTTGCTTTGTCCATTATTTCTTTGGAGCTTGCTCCCCCCGGCGTGGCATGCCACTCGACACATTTCCCGGACGGCATCTTGGGCATTTAGGCAACACTATTTCACTCAACCCGCATTTGTAATAAAATATGCTACGTTGAGATGACTCGCACTCATAAAAAGAATGTCCAACCATCTGACAATTCCAGCAAACAATTTTTGAATTGTCTTGCTGTAATTTGTCACACGGATAGCATTTACTTCATAGTCAGCCTAAGGAGCATTCCCTGTTGTTAATGGATCTCCAAAACACCCCATCTCATTAACTCTAAAACGTGGACGATCTCCACTTGACGATATTCAGCTGACACCGAACGGTTACCATGGGATACCAAAAGCCTTTCAGCATCATGGCATTCATCCCTCAGTTGTTCAAGATTGGTGATATACATCGGGTAAATAACTCTTGCTAACTTTTCTCATACATTTGTCTTTACCACTTTTATGAGTTCGTAATCGGAAATCGGGTGATTTAATTTTGAACGCAGCATTTGCATGTGATGCAATTAAGCATCTGCTTTCATCTGAGCCTTGTCGTCGTTCCATCAAATCACGCCAATTTTCAAACTCAGACCTGCGATTCTGGAATCTTGTTAACAAAGCAAATCTCAATGAAGGCCAATATGAAACCCTATGAGTTTTCACGTGTAGCCAGTACCAATCTCTAGCTGCATTAGTGACTAGGAAATGAAAATCTCTTAGTACTTCTGCCCATGAAACCCACACATTTTGGAGATGCTCCAATCTAAAAATAAAATCTTCGACCTGTATTTTTGTAGTATCTCCGTCAAAGGACAAGCCCCATTTGCAAACTTGGGCCCATTCATTGCGATAGTGTCCCGAATTGGTTTGAAAACCATTACTCCTGTTCCGTTCCCACTCAGACCATCGACTAGTTGGAGCACTTCCTCCACCACCCATGGCATTTTCTATCGACACATTCGGTTATTGCGGAATTCCTCCACCACTACCACTAGGTATTAATAACGGCTCTAAACGTGCATTCCAAGGACGTGGAATACCGAAATCGGGTCTTTGTTGTTGATCAGATAGTGAATTATCGTTCGGGTTTCGTTCCAATCTATGTGCCATAGTCGCGGTAGCTGCTGATGAACCGGTTTGCCCAATGAGCTTGTGTTCTCCTACACTAGATCCAGACGAATGTGGTGGATGATTACCTCGCCTCGGTTCACCCAGCGTATCGTTGAGCATTTTCATGTAGCTCATAAGACTCTCCTTCATCTCACTATGTATAGAATCAGCAATTTTTCCCATGGACGCTCTGTATGACTCCTGTGCTTGAGCCAATGCAAGGTTTACTGCAGATCGAACCTCTGACGAAACTTGGCCTTGTTGAGTTATATCCACATCGACACTTTTGTCTCTGACACTTATACCTTTTGTATTTATACTCGTGCTTATTAATGTTGACCCAATCCCACTTGGACCTGGTCGTTCCTCGTCACTTGTTAGCGTATTTGCCGCTCCTTCATTAGTACCTCGCCAAGAATTTATTTTCGGCGAATTTCTCACTAACATGTTTTGCACTTTGATATCCTGCGGTTTCGCGCTATACGATCGGGTGACTGGGCGATTTTTTATTAAATCTAAACCTCTATTTTTCATATACTCGAAACTTCTATTCAACTTCCGCTTTATTTGCAACTTTTCACTACTATTCATACTGTACTTATAAATTACTTCTATCTTTTTTTTTTTTTTAAATATATTAATTATTTTATAATTCTGTCACTAGCAATATTGTATAATTGGGTGGGTGACATTCTGACAACAACTATTTAGTGATGATTCTTTTCTAATTAGTGTCGCAATCATATATTGCCCACTGACTCCCACGCTATCTTTGGCATAAAAAAAAATCGTAGGTAGTTTGGTTTATTACAAAAAAAAAATCGTTTCGCAGCTGGACCAAAAGACTAAATCGCTTATAGCGCATGTCCGGTCTGCAGCTTTTTCAGCCCTAAAATCAGAGTAGGATGCGTGTCTGCCCTCCATAGCATCTGAAATTTATGCTGAAAACAATTGTTAAGGAAAGATTACTTGCAACGTTCAGTATGCATATGGCATAGTTAGCTTTGCTAATTGCCTGTATTGAAATAACACTCTATGACTTCTGAGGTGATCACTATAAGTGTCAAAACAACCAACGTTCAACCCTCTCAAGTGATCTCCTACGCAAAAGTTTTAGACATGAATGTGGTATAATAAACTTTGTAGCCGCTACTATAAGTTTGGCCCCGTCACCGATGGATTCGAGCATTCCGGCTCCGTCCACGTTCGGTAACCAACACCACATAATTTTCTCTACTCGTCACATATACCACTGACTCTAATACACCAGCTTCGAATGAATACTTTATACCATTATTCAGTATTTTAGCACCCTGTCTGCAATGTTCAGTTAAACCTGATAAATGTGTCGCGGCAGCAATAGACTCAAGTTTACTCACAGCATCTACGGTCCAGCAAACACCACCTGTCAGTTAACAAACACTGCTCAAAACAATTTAAATTTCTTGCTAAAAATCGGTCTGATATGATATTCAAGTGAGCGCTATGTTTTGGCGCCTGGGATATTCTTTTATTTCATATTCCATTTGTCATGGAAGATGTGATGGTAATTTTTTTTAGTTGGGCCCCATTTGTTATGGATAATGCCTCGGCCTACACCGAGCGTGCACGTCTGGTCATGGCTAATTACTCAGCGGTTACTTTCAGGGGGGGAATCGACCGGCCAGACATCACGAAGCAATCCTAACAAAACATTTCTTAAATGCTTATCCCTCTTCACTATCTGCTTCCATCCAAGAATAGTCATCTGTTACTCCGCCTAGGAGTGAAATGTCGTACTTTCCGATTTTGTCGCCAAAGATATCGGGATTTGTCCGTTACTGCAACCGCCCTATTCTTCTCACATCACTTTTTCATCACTTCATCGTTGTCAGAATGACCCACCCACATTAAATGAGTTCACCTCATATTTAAATTGGACCTAATTACACACATTTAATATTTTTCTCCTATCACTTATAACTAGAGTATATAATGTGGAAAAAAAATATTATGTTAAAAAAAAAAACAAAATTCACAAAAGAAAATACATATAAAAAAAAAAAAAAGTAAATAAATAATGTCCTAGAAAATTTTCCAATTAATAATATATATATCAAAAGTATATCTGAACAACTAAAATACTATCTATTCTATCATAAGATTGGTTGAAATAAATTTTGTGCCGCTGTCAGCGTTCTGTATCTTTTCATTAGAAGACCTTGTTGTTGTCGTTTGTCTCTAATGTTTAGATTGCCGTTTTTTTTTTTCTTTTTTCTTTTTTTTTTCTTTTTGAGTTACTGTATAGCTTAGCTTTGCCTACCTCTTCCTCTCGAGCGCTCTAAGACAAAGGGGCTAGCTTTTGAGCTGAGCTTAAAAGCTTGAGTATGTAATTTTGTTTGTTTTTTTTTTTTTCTTTTTTTTTTGTTGGTTGTTGTATTTCTGTTAAATTAGTTTCGGTTGTTGTTGCATTTATGTAAAATAATTACATTTTACATTTATGTAAAATAATTAGAGTCTTGTAGCAGACTCGTCGCTGCAGATGACTCCACGGCGTGTTGCTTCTTTCGGACCGCCAGTCCTGGGCTGTCACCCCTTTGAACCTTAAGATCTCGGCTACCAGCTTCCCTTTGTCGATGTCCGCCTTTGCTGGTGCCACTGAGTGCTTCTTGGGTTTTATTATTATTTATTTTATTTTGTTGTCGGCGGGTTTTAGCTTTTAATCGATTTGATATCTTTATCTAGTTGGTAATTCGCTGAAATTAGCTTTGATTTTGCACTTTTCAAATTTTAAAACATTTATGCGCAATAGCCCATTTTCCACTTTTTAAAAAAAATTTTTTTTTTATTTTTTTTTTTTTGTTGTCGGCGGGTTTCAGCGTTTAATTGATTTGATATCTTGATATAGTTGGTAATTCGCTCAAATTGGCTTTGATACTACACTTTTCAAATTTGGAAACATTTATGCGCAGTAGCCCATTTTCCCCTTTTTTTTATTTTTTTTTTTTATTTAAATGTTTAGGTCGCTTATATCTTTTCGATATCTTAGCGTATTATGTGTGTTCACAAAATATCTTGTTCCGCGACAATCGTGTCTCAAAAAACCGACTTGCTTTTCTCATGTCTTTGGCTCAACTCCTCTTTGCCACCTGCGTTTCTCTCTTTTATCACCTCTTCCAACTTCCATCAGGATCTCGTGCTGAGGTCAAAATGTTCCGTTCCGGATACATTTGCAGAGATTTGATTGGCCCAAGCACTAATAACATCCGATTTTCCCGTTTTGACAAAGAAAATCCCGCCACATTTTTGTTTTACTTTATAACGGGCCGATTTATCTTATTATTACTTCCTTTTGCGCATACGCTTCGGTGAAATTCTATCAGGAGCTCATACAAGCAGATGACCATTTTTTTGATTCCCCTTTCACTTGTGCTTTAATTACAAGCCTAAAGCTCAGCTTTCGCCGATGACGTCATGTCGTAGCTTTCGTTCCACTAGCGGAAGCTCTTGCTGTGTATACGTTGTTGTGGATTAAGTTCTTTTATTCAATAGTGTGTTTCAAAATATTTAAGTTTAATTTTGTCTGTTACAATTTGCGATGCATTTTATGCAGACAACCAGCTAACCAATAAAGTTTTCGCACGTAACAAACAGCAGTAATTGTCCTAACTTGAATAAATAAAGGACTTATTGTTTTAACTGGCGTCCAACGGGAGAAACAAGAGAATTAAATAAATAAAAGTGATAATCAAATAAATCATGTTTAAACAAATGATTCAACACAAAAAAACAAAAGCAGAACTACAATTGTCACTTAAGTACGAATTTACTTTAGGCTTTGAAAACAAAGGAAAAGTGGAAACCACATCTGGAAAAGAGATTAAACGTAAGCAAAAAACAACTTTAAATTGGAAAATGAAGTAAGTGATTTGTCTTACAATCTCAGAAAAATTTAAGAATTTCTTTTTTTAAATAATAAAAAAGAGTAAATTATTGTGAAAAAAATGTCCTTCTCGGAAATAATTGTGCCTTAAAAACATAAAAATAAATGAAATTTTTTTGTAATTACTTACTTACTTACTTAAATGGCCGTCAACCGTCTACCGGTCATGGCCGCGTCCAGGAAAGCGCGCCAGCCTCCATAATCCTGTGCGCGCTGGCGCCAGTCGTTCTGTATGCCAAGTACGGAGAGATCTCTCCATACCTGGTCATTCCATCGAGTGCCCGGTCGTCCTCTATGTCGGCGTCCACCAATCAAGTTTGGGCCCCCCATGTAAACCATGCGTGCTGGAGCTCCTTCGTCCATTCGAATGAGGTGCCCAGCCCAGTGCAGCCGCTGGAATTTTATGCGCTGGACTATGTCAACCTCATTGAATAGCTCGTACAGCTCGCGGTTCATACGGGACCCAAACTCGTCGCCGACTCTAATAGGACCAAAGATCCTGCGAAGAATCTTCCTCTCGAAGACTTCCAACGCTGTCTCATCCGACTCAATCACGGTCCATGCCTCTGCGCCATACAGTAGGACCGGGAGTATCAGCGTCTTATATATCTTTATTTTCGTCCGTCGAGAGAGGGCTTTACTTCTCATTTGCTTGCTCAGCCCAAAAAAACATCTGTTTGCAAGCGTGATTCTTCGCCTGATCTCCAGGCTGACGTTGTTGTTGCTGGTGATCTCTGTTCCGAGATAGACGAAGTTTTCTACAACACTGAAGTTGAAATTCTCCATCGTCACTGACCGTCCAAGACGCATTGACGGAGTGCGAGAAGACACCAAGCCGAGACTGTTTTTCAATCTCCGAGAACGCCTTGCTGACTCGCCGTTCCTGCGTACCGATGATATCGATGTCATCGGCGGAAGCGAGCAGCATCACTTCCTTTTGGAAGATCGAGCCCGACATACTCTGTATGTACGGGCATTGGCGTAGGATGTATTCCATCAGGAGATTGAAAAAATCGCACGATAGAGCATCGCCTCGTCACTTGTTAGCGTATTTGCCGCTCCTTCATTAGTACCTCGCCAAGAATTTATTTTCGGCGAATTTCTCACTAACATGTTTTGCACTTTGATATCCTGCGGTTTCGCG
>JAWNNP010000924.1:0-271476 GCA_035044805.1 Leucophenga maculata | reverse complement strand
TTTTTTTAAGTGGCGGGTCCCAAGCGCAGTGCACCAACTCCTCTGAGCAGCTGTTCGGAAGCTATCCAGGAGATACGTGTTTTAACGGACGTGTGAGTGGCTTGGACCGTTTGTAACAAGAATCATTGTTGGCCATTTCCAAGTGAATGGCAGTCAACTACTTTTCTCACAACGTGAACTTGAGCAAACGAGTCCCAATCTCCCAAGTGTAAACAGTTTGGCTTTATTGGTCGCGGGCGGGGTTCAGCTACAGGTGTGACGTGGTCTAATAAAAGAGAAACACAAAGAGTTACGTAGCAGACCACGCGGAATCAACTTAAATCGTTGTATGCCATGATAAATCAAATATTGTGAAATAAGACTTGAAAAATTTCATTCTCTGCAATGTTTTAAATTTTAATTTAACCAAGTTTAAATCGATATAGATCAAAAATGGTCATTTGAAATTAAAAATTGTCATTATCTTTAGTGAATGTGAATAAAACAAACCGATTGACGTATAAATCATCAATGTCGGCTTACTCGTTAGATTCCAAACTGAAACTTTAAACATTTCAGCCATTTTACGATTTTCAACCCCTAAAATAAATGGTCTGCGGAATAGTAATAATACGTATCAACTATTTTTCGATTCTCTACCAAATTGCCCAAAGTAGAAGTCGATTCCAGTTTTATTTGTAAGACAGACTTGCGAAATGCTAACGGCCTTGATCAACATGCGCATAAAAATCCTAATTATTCACAACAAAATTTACATAATACTTATTAGTATTTAATACATATTTTACTGTTTCTTTTTTTTTTTAAATTAAGTTATTTGACTTTATGACTACGTTTCTGGACACAAAGATTATATCGGTATAGATGTAATTATAAGATCGAATGTTATATATGAAAGGGCTTCAGTTAACGCACTGGAAATAGAAGCTTCGTCAGTTATAGTTCAAAATGTGCAAGATGATCTAAATGTGACGACAATATACATTCTGCGACATATCATTATGACATGTCGGGAATTTCAAAACATTTTTAACGAGCTAGGTGTGAAATTTCTGGTAGGTGACGACTTTAACGGCAAGCACCCAAAGTGTAGGTCACAGCAATTGAATCTAAAAGGCAGAGTTTTTGGAATTCATTTCGGATAGGTCTTAACACGCTTTCAACTGGTAATCCGTGCGTTAACAAAACTTCATATCGCATAATACCCGAAGCTGCTCTGTTACCACCAACAACTAAACATTTTAGCAACAGGATTTTGAAATATCATATTTCTACATATACTACATTTGCTTCTTGAAAAATGAAGAGTACAAAGAAAAAATGAATTAAGTCACAGTTCTGTCGATAAATGTGACCTCAACTATAGTTCTAAACAATTAAAAAGCTCATCTATACTAATACTATAAAGCTGAAGAGTTTGTTTCTTTGTTTGAACGCGCTAATCTCAGGAACCGATTTTAAAAATTCTTTCAGTGTTGGATAGTACATTTATCGAGAAAGGCTATAGGCTATATTCAAAAAATAAGGGATCCTTACTAAAAGTCCAATAATGTACCCCAAAGTGTAAAAAAATTACCCGAAAAAATCTTTACACCGCGTGCGCTGCGAAAACTATTGATTATAGAACAAAACAATGTACTACCACTTTGCAGAACATATAATTGTCAACTATCGCGTATTAACCATATGTCTAACAATTGTAGTTATCTCACAATAAGTGTTTTCTTTTTTTTTATTTAAATAATTAAAATGCCTGTCGCTTCAAAAACTCTTATTTTTTATCTTGGTATTAATCCTCATCGAATTAAATGATCAAAATCACTTCATATTCAAATTATTTCATATTCAAGATGAATTCAAGACCTTTCTAGAATTTTTTGAATTATTCAAATCGGACGCTTCATTCAAAAAATATCACGATACTTAAAACGTAAGTATTAGTGTTGTAGTCAAATAAGTATTAAGTATTGCGCGTGCATGTATGATGTGGTGGGCGGTCATGAGGGGCGAGGGGGCGGTAGCCTCTGCGAGATAGACGAGATACCATCACTCGCGCGGTCGGCTCATTACGGAACGGTTGTGCTCAGCGAACTAAATTTTTTTGAATTCCTCTTAGACGACAAATTTTTTGTTTGGTTACTTTTGTCAATTTCAGTATCTAATTAGATTTTGTAGTATTTAATTATCTTTAGGGTTTGATTTTGGAGTATTAGGCGATATCTCATCAACGAATAATACTTTAATTAGAATTTGCAGTATTTAATTATTTTTAGGGCATTATTTTTTATTTTGTAGTATTAGGCGATATACACTTATAATACTTTCTAGATATAATAATGTTTTGTTTTAGTTTAGTTATTTTTGTAAATTTCCGTGTCTAATTAGACACATAAATAAGATTTTGATGTATTTTAGGGTAATTCTTTTACCGTGTCTCATTGTAAAATAATTACTATTTTTTAAGTAATAATTTAATACCTCATAAGTTTTGATTATGATATATTATTTATTTTGTAAGTTTTGCTTTTGTTAATATCCATTGTGATTTTTAATTATAATAGTTTTTTTTTTTTTTAAATAAAAAAAAGGCCTAGAAAGAGACCTCAACTTTCTCGACAGTCTGCCACTGCAAAACGACTGCGACTCATGCGCAGCAATGAAACAGAGGATGAAAATAGGCAGAGGTGGGCTACTCAACGACCAATCGCTGAACGAAACCGCGCTAGAGAAACAAGCGTTGAACGAACGTAACGTTTGGCTTCACAAACAACTCGAACTTCGTCGAATCGACAACGGGAATCAAGTTCTGAACGTTCTCAACGTTTGGCCTCACGAAATTCCCGATCAATAGCAAACCGTGAACGGGAAACAAGCGCTGAGCGTTCGCAACGTTTGGCTGCACAGAATTCCCGAACGTTGGCGAATAGGGAACGGGAATCGAGTGTTGAAAGTTTCCACCGATTAGGTCAACAAAATGCAAGATTAGCAATGAATAGAACTCGAAAACAGCAGAACTTATTGAATTCTGCTTTTGCTTATGACTTTAACCTTTACTATGCTGTGCTAAATGATGTCGATATTGGTAGAATGGATAAGATATGCAATCAATGCCAAGCAAAGAAATGGAAGACTGAAGCTCCTGGTCTGTGTTGTGCTGGTGGAAAAATACATATACCTAAAATCCCTGAACCAACTTCAGTTTTAAAAGAACTGATATCAGGATCACACCCGTTCATCAAAACATTTCTTAAATCATTCAAGGCAGTATAATACACTTTCAGATGACTTCATTTGGTGCCAAAGAAATTCGAGAGGGGAACTTTATGCCCACATTTAAATAGCAGGGACAAGTTTATCAATTAATCGGTACCTTACGGCCGGATGATGGTGCACAACCAGAGTTTTTGCAAATATATTTTGTTTCTCATGCAGATCAGGTATCTTTGCGTTCAAATTTAAACCCGACCTTACAAATTGAACTTATCGATGCACTACAAAAATATCTTCACGAAAATAATACGTATATTCAAAGTTTTAAATACAATCTCGAAAATAGACCAGTGAGTGATTTAAAACTCATAGTTCATGCTGATGTGAAACCTGTCAACGATCATCGAGGTCGGTATAATGTGCCAATGGTAGACGAAGTAGCTGTTCTTTTGATAGACGAGGATAAAGGTCCCCGAGATATTGTGTTGAATGCGAGAGATGGTCAATTTCAACGAGTTTCTGAACTTCACAGATCTTACGACCCACTTCAACACACCTTATTGTTTCCATCTAGCAATGACGGGTATTGCATAAACATTCCACAACAAAATAGTGCTGCTAGAGCTAAAACTGTATCATGTATGCAGTTTTATGCCTTTAGATTCATGGTGAGAACAGGTGATTTCAACAGCATACATTATTTTAAAGGATTATTTAATCAATATTATGTCGATATGGCGGCAAAAATGATATCTGAGAGGCTTGCTTTCATAAAAAGATATCAAAAAAAAATCAGGGCTGAAGAATACATACATACATTTAAGAGATGCCGTGATTAATGATGGCTGTGTAGACGCTTCTAATATTGGTCAGCATGTTGTATTGCCATCGTCATTTACGGGATCTCCAAGATACATGAACGAAAAAAGTCAAGATGCCATGACATATGTCAGAAAGTTTGGAAGACCAGATCTTTTTGTTACATTCACATGTAATCCTGAATAAACAGAAATAAAAAACGAGTTCTTACCCGACCAAAAATCATACGATCGACGTGATTTGGTTTCCAGAGTTTTCCATTTAAAACTAAAGAAAATGATAGACCTATTGACAAAAAAACATATCTTTGGACCAACTCGAGCTTTTGTTTACAGCGTTGAATTGCAAAAAAGAGGTTTACCTCACGTCCATATTTTATTATGGCTAGCAAACAAACTACAACCGGATTCCATAGATGAAATAATATCGACTGAAATACCTGACAAACAGCAAGATCCCGTACTTCATAATATCGTCATAAAAAACATGATTCATAACGCTACGTCACCATGTATGAATGTTCTAAAAAGTATCCCAGGCATTTTGTTTCTGAAACACAAACGGGTGATGATGGTTACCCAACCTACAGGCGCAGGTCTCCAGATAATGGTGGAAACACGGGTATTGTTCGTTTCAAAGGAACAGATATGAACGTGGATAATTTGTGGGTGGTTCCTTATAACCCAGTCTTATCACGAAGTTTCAATGCGCATATAAACATAGAAATTTGTCAATCGGTCAAAGCTATTAAATATATTTGTAAATATATTCATAAAGGTTCTGATCAAGCTACATTTTCATTTCAAAAAATTAAATGGTCGCTGTATTAGTTCATCATTTTGGAGAATTTTCCAATTCTCCATTCATGAACGCTTTCCTGCAGTTATTCATTTAGCAGTTCATTTGGAATACGGACAAAGAATTTATTTCCATTATAATGAAAATCTTCCAAGATCGGATAAACAATCCTCTTGCGACAACGCTTATAGCGTTTTTCGATCTGTCCAGAGGGGATGAATTTGCTAAAACTCTTTTGAATCAAGAAGTACCCCAATATAACACATGGGAAAGAAATAGATTTTCTAGAAGGAAACGTGGGCAAGATGTTGATGGATTCTCAGGTGTAAAAAAATATACAGCTTTGGGCCGTGTGTACAATGTGCATCCACAAACGGAATGCTTTTATTTGACGATGTTATTGCAACATGTTCGCGGTCCAACGTCATTTGAAGATCTTAGAACCGTCAATGGTATTATTTCACACACATATCTTCCCCATTATAGAAGTTTGTACATACCCTAAAGCTATCTACAAATATGAGAGCACATTTGGGTGGTGGTAGTACAAGATTTCATTCAACGTTAATTTTAATAGGAGACGGGAAGGTACCTTATGTCGATAACAAAATTGAAATTGACCTTGATTTAGGTGAGAAAGTAACTAACATTGAAGACCTAATCTCCAAAGTGTACCCAGATGTAGTTCATATAGAAAACAAAGACTACTAGTGGATGTGTCAAAGGGCAATATTGGCAGCTAGACATAGTAGCGTTGAAGACATCAATAACATGATACTGGGTAAACTTCCAGGAGATAGTGTGAACTACATGTCCATTGATAAAGTAATGGATCAAGAAGATGCGGTACATTATCCACAAGCATTTTTAAATTCTTTAAATCCGAGTAGCCTTCCCTCACATTCACTCAAATTAAAAACTGGCTGTCCAATTGTGCTGCTAAGGAATCTTAAACCACCAAATTTATGCAACGGAAACAGACTCCAAGTAAAATTCCTTCGCGATAACGTGATTGGTGCTATAGTATTGCCTGGTTCAGCAGTAGGGCAAACAGTGCTGATACCTCGCATATCTATGATACCAACGGATTTGCCTTTCGACTTTAAGCGAATTCAATTTCCGGTGAAGGTATCGTTTGCGGTAACAATTAATAAGGCCCAGGGACAAACATTTAAGTACGTAGGAATAGATTTACGCCAAGAGTGTTTTTCGCACGGGCACCTATATGTTGCTCTGTCGCGATCTGGTTTGGGTGAAAATCAATTTCTACTTCTGCTGGAAGACAAAACTAAAAATATAGTTTACGTAGAAGTACTTTTATATACCATTGGTTATGAGTTTTTTGAGAATAACCTGAAACTGTGCATATACCATATTATCTCAGCATCACACAAAGGTTGACTGGCAGAGAATGCCTAAGGCAAAAAACCTTTGTACAGAAGTTTTATACAAATAAATAAATCCTGAAAGTCACTATATCCCCCAAACTGCAAGTTATTGATAAAATGAATGAGAAGACGTCGGACTGTTTCATGAATCTTGACGCAAGTAAAAATTATGCACACAAATAGTGGTAAGCAATAAATATGTTAAATAGTCTTGCAATAATGCTCAATCAATACGTAGAGTAGAAGAAATGCGCAAAAACTAGAAATAATTGCTATGCACCTGGCGGATACATTTAAATAGCTCCGAATAATCGATCCTTCTGGTCTATGATAATTTATAGATTTCTTAGTTTCGTCGTCCCAAATGCATCTTCTAAACAAATCTTAACACATTATGAGAACCAAGAGGAATTAAACCGCTAAGGGTTTTCAAATCACCTGGTTACGTGTACATTCACGGAAGAGTTTCAAGATCGCTACCCCTGAAAGGTTCTCTGATTCTAGTGCTAACAATAACTTCATACTAAGACTTAATTAAGGAGCAAATTAAGATATTGAATTAAGATGATGAATATTCATAAAAAGATTTCTACCTGTGGCAGATAAATACAACATTATTTCACATCAGTTTCAGCAGAAAACATGCTGCATCGCAGTAATGTCATCGCATAGCGCAAATTATAATGGGTGCATTTGAAAACAAGCGCTGCTGTTTTTCTAAAAGTCAAACAAGTATTTAAACGAGTTTGGCACAAAGGTTTTAAGTACACAATAAATAAACAAGTAAGGAAATTTCAGTCGGCCGTAACCGACTGTAAGAGGCCCTGTACCAGTTCAGTTCGCCTAACAAACACATTAAATTTTTCCCGAGCTTATGACCAAACACATGACCACTTCTCACTGCGCGAATATGAATGAAAAGAAAAGGGGGGTCGTTTAAATTCAATTGCTTATAAAATAGTCATTTATTATCCGATTTTGATGAACTTTTTGGATTTTTGCTTAGAGGGACGATGTCTTTATACTGGTATAAATAAATTTTTTTTTTGCCGAAATAATTTTTAGCCTTTTGGTGATTTTATGGGGAAGGGGGGAGGGGCAAAATTTTAAAATAAACTTGTAAAAATCCGGAGCAATCCTAGTCGAATGTAAAAAACACGAAGTCTCTATCTATTACCGTTTCCGAGATCCTTTCGTTCATACGGACAGACAGACGGACGGACAGACGGACATGTCTATATCGTCTCCTTTATTACTCCGGACCATAATGGGGGTAACTTTGGGGGGTCTCCGACCATTATTTCTATCTGTTACATACATTTGCACAAAACCAATAGGCTCTTGTACCTTCGGTACAGGGCCTAAAAAAGAACGATGGAGTCAAGTGTGCTCTCTTAGCTCGTTTTTTGATGTTTTCTATGCTGCAATTTTTGGCGCTTTGTATTGCGGTTTTGCATTGTTCGGCACTTATGTTTTTGAGTTCTAACCGGCAGCATCGCGAACCGTGTGATAACAAATACAAAATAATCAAAGTGTATTACATATAGAAATCAAGCAAAGTGCAATAAAGAAATCATTATTATTAAATAAAAAAATAGTGGATCTTTTATTTAACTGTGCAGTGCGGCTTAATTAGCTCAAAGACTTAGCCAAGCACTTGTGGTGATTTTTATTAGTGTTTTTTTTTGCAGCTAGCAAACCAGCGTTTGGAGTTCACTGACAGCAAAAGCATCCAATCAGGAATGACGCCGTCAACCGCTGACTATATTCTGTTATCAGCAGGATACATTCCTATCTGGATCCGTGTACGAATAGGAGAGACTAAAAATACAAAGGTTTTTTAGGTGGTGCGATTTGAACCTTAATAGAATATTTTATTAAGACTGAATTTATAAATTTGGAATTTTTTGCCGAATTAACAGTAAGAGTTTTTTATACGAAAACCATGAAAGGTGGGATAGATTTTAATGGGGCAACCCTTCTAGAGAGAAGAGCCGTTTGCAGAAGTTGAAATTGTGAGAAAAGTTGTTAACTGCCATTCACTTGAGAATGGCCAACAATGATTTTGTATAAAGGGCCCAAGTAGCTCACCACTTCCGCTTGGACACGAATCTCTTGGGTAGCCTCTGAAAAGCCGTTCGGAGGTGAGCTAACTGTGTGTATTTTTTCGCAAAAGTTTCGCATTGCGTCTGTGTGCGACAGGTTTTTTGCTGACAATATGTAAAAGAGTGACCATTTTTTGCGAGCTCTGACGTCCGCAACAATTGGTTAAGTAATCAGAAAAATGTATTTAGTCCGCTTCAAAAACTGTGGAACGGCAAGCGGCCTTTTGCCTATTTGATGCTGAACATACGGCTACTGGTCAAATAGGCTGATTGGTTTTTTCTGATACATGCCAAAGATGGACCACTTCTGGCGAGCTCTGGATAGAACCCTTTCTCGACGACCACCGCAAACGATATAATGATCACGATTTACAGATATGCACCTAGAGTGTCTGCACCCTAATAAGAACGGTACAAATATCCAGCTGGTTGATGACCTCAATATATACAAGGCTAATGTCACTGCAAACCGGGAAATCCGATAGATAGGACAGGGTTTCTATAAGAAGCATATGGTCACATCTACTATAGCTGCCATAAAAGTCAGCACGAAAACCAAAAAGCTCCTCGAGTGGCTAAATATTCATATTACAACAAATCTTGGGAAAATCCCGTGAGTTTCACAATGACACGCACCACCAATTTTTCGACTATAAAGCCGTTTTCGACCGTAGGTATCGGTCGTCTTTGGAAGAAACCCTTTGATATGATTGATATGAAGAAAGGTATCCGCAGTGTGATGAGCTTTCGTGTGATTTTTCCAATCTGCCAATGAAATACATCCTACGCCATGTACGGGCATACAGTATATGTCGGACTCGATGTTCCAAATGGAAGTAATGCAGCTCGCTTACGCGCTTGATATTAATATCATCGGTACACAAGAACGGCGAGACAGCAAAGCGATCTTGGAAATTTGAAAACAGTCTCGACTCATGGGTTTAGCCGTGAATGAGGACAAGACTAAGTACTTGGTGTCTTCTCGCACGTGGCCTCACGTATTGGTTGGTCTGTGACGATGGAAAATTTCAACTTTAGTGTTGTAGTAAACTTCGTCTTCTTGAATCAGAAATGACCACCTAAACCGTCAGCCTGGAGATCATGCGAAGAATAATGGATAGATGGTCTTTTGGGCTAAGCCAGCAAATTAAAAGTAAAGTACTCTTTCGAAAGTCGCAAAATTAGGATCTACAACTGGCGCCAGCGCGCACAATGCTTTAAATGCTTTCATGACCGAACAACGGTTGTAGACCACCCAAGTAAGTAAGTACCCTTTCAAGTGGTTCGACCTGAACCTGTGTGGAATATTTTTGGTTGACACGTACAGTGAATATAACTTATCTGAAAATTCTTTAATATAAAGCATCAACGCAGATATCCCTCAAGGTAGTGTTCTTGGGCTAATATATTAACAGTTATTGCAGAAATACAAAATAACAAACTACTTATTGTTATTTATGCTGATGATACAGCAAGACTAGCATCTGTTAATACTGCTATGTTAGCCTATGAACTGCTACAGGTTCAAGTAGACATCATATAAAGTGGACTGTATGAAAACAAAGGTTAAGGAAATTAGTTGGTTCCTAAACAGAATAGTAAGCTCAGTTTATATAACAAATTAAAACCAATTTGGATATATGGAGCGCATTGTACACAATTCTAACATTGAAATTCTATATCGATTCTAATCAGAAATGTTGCTTATGATCACAAGTGCTCCATGAGCACAAAAATATTAGTGAAGGCATATAAATTTTAAATTCTATGTAGCAATAATTGTTGAATCAATTTACTTACGGTTTTTCTATAATTGCACCGAGAAGATCGACGAATATAGCTCTTCCATTAATTTCAACAGAGTGTTTTAACGCACCTATTAAATCATTAGATCTGAAAAAAAAAATTACTTGATAATGGGTGGATTTGTAGATGAAAAGTAATCATGAGACTTACCTAGTGGATTTTCTGATCAACTTAAGATTAGCATTGCGATTGCTTAACTCTTGAAACACAAGTTCGTGTGAAGTTGTTAGAACCTGAATGTCATTTTGGTCATCAGGTAAGCTACGGTTAACGGTCTTAGCCGCACTCTCTATTAAACTTGGATGAAAGTTGGCAGATACCTTTCAATTAGACACAAAAAAGAACGAAATTTTTAACTGTTTTTTCGTTGTTTTCGTAGTTTAATTCTAACAAGTTATTATACATACATTATTATTAAGTTATTAATTTTTAGCTTATCAATTTTAAACTTATGTATGCTTTGAAGGTCTTATGTAAGACAAAAGCGGCCTTTGTAGTCAGGTGTGTTTGACATCAAGATGTCCTGTAAATTTTCTTACATTAGACTTCATATTATTTCAGATTTGTGCAGAGGCTATGTTTCAATTTAGACCTATGTGAGAATCTAAATATAAATAGGAATATCGCTATGTCTTAGACTCCATGATTTCATTCATACAGATCATTATCATTGATAGACATGAATATACTTTAGACCTGTAAGGTCGCAGTGCCTACTACTTAATAATAATATACTTTAGATGATTGTGAAACGTCATTTTGGTTGTTATATACATTCGCACAAACTTTATATACCGTTTTATCCCATAGGTACATGGGGAAAAAAAGTTAAGCATAAAAGTTTTTCTTAGGTCCCAACGCATGTTAGTAATAAAGTTTGATAGTATATATGGTTGTCATGTGCGTTTCTTTCGGTTTGTGTGCAATGTACATAACTATACACGATTATTGTGCTACATTGGTACTGAATTCTCATTATACTTGGCACAGAAGAAAAAAAAAATTTGTTTCTATGTAATATATTCTCATGTAAATTTTTTTTAAAAAAAACAATTTTACTGTAAAATACGTTGAGTATATTTCGAAAATATTATTGTGATAGGGCGGCACATAGAAAGTCTAATTCCGTCATACATTCTCTGACTGACTGACTGACTGACATGTCTTTATCGATTCGTCACTTCGTGGTGATCAGTAATATTTTTATGGGGTCACCGATGTTTCTTTCACTATGATAGATACATTTTCACATTTAAACAAACATAATTAATTTTAATATTAATGTTGTTTGAATTTTGTACTTGCGACGTAGCTAATGATTATTGAGATGGCGCGATCGTGACAAGTAAAGATGTTTCTAAAGTCGAAGCTATCGCCGACGTATAACCACTTTATGTTGCTTTAGATGGTATTGTTGGTGGAAGTGGTGGGAATTGAATCGTCGCACAATGGGACTTAGGCTAAAAAGCGCTACAAAAATCAAATATTTGTTCAAAATATACTTAAATATATACTTTTTTATTTATTTGATTAATTGTAACTAAATATACTTAAACAGTTTCTTTAAATATTGTTCACTCTTGAACAGAATTTTCCTCTGTGTGATCGTTACAGTATCTGCAGCTGATAAAGTGCAGCATATCAAAAGTGATATGCTTACCTGTTTCGTTTGAATGTTTGGGTCGTAAAACTGTAGTTCGAAGCGATAGCAGATCAAATAGACTAATGATAAGAAAAAGAAATACACAGATAAAATAAGAAATAATATCTAGGTATTTTTTTTAACACATAAAATATACAATGCAGTCCACTAAGCCGAAGCATGATCTGAGCAACCATAAATCAATGAGCTGCTGATATATCTATATAACAACCGTAAATTGTTATCTGTTGATGAACCAAACGAACCCAACGGACAGACATTGCAGCGGCGTAGGTACAGATAAAGACCAACGCATGATTTAAGATAGTAGAAAAAATATTATATATGTATGAAATCAAGAAAAAAAAAAACCTAGTATCTCACAAATGCTAAAACGGAGTGTGTCTTTTTATTTTAAAAGAATATTCCTTAAATATTAATGTCAAACTGCTAAGTGATTGCACGGACCTTTAATAATATTACAACCCAACATCTTTTTAGTCAAGAAGTATCCGTAATAGAGGAAAGTAATGACCACTAAGACCTGTTGGAAAGCTTTTTGTTTGGCCGCTATGTTGACCGACTGACTCACATCTATGGAATTATAATTTATTGTAGATCAGAGGAATGGATAGCTTGTTTTATAGTTTACAGAAGAGTCAAAAGAACACAAGTAAGAAAATTACAGTCGCAACAGACTGTAAGAGACCCTGTACCAGCACAGGTCGCTGTTCGAATTATCTCCTGATTATGTAAACTCAATACGGCATCCCGGGAACACTAAGAGGAGGATATTCCTCTGGCTCTTTAAAAAAAAAAACTCCTAGTTCCCAAAATATAAAAAATAACAAAATTACATTTGACTAATACATTTATGTTCGCTCCTACACATTATGTCTAACACTTACGCTAATACCATTTATGTTTGTTATTTTTAAATGCCTCTGCGCCATACAGTAGGACCGGAGAGTGGGCTTTACTTCTCATTTGCTTGCTCAGCCCAAAAAAACATCTGTTTGCAAGCGTGATTCTTCGCCTGATCTCCAGGCTGACGTTGTTGTTGCTGGTGATCTCTGTTCCGAGATAGACGAAGGTTTCTACAACACTGAAGTTGAAATTCTCCATAGTCACTGACCGTCCAAGACGCATTGACGGAGTGCGAGAAGACACCAAGTACTTCGTCTTGCCTTCGTTCACCGCTAGACCCATGAGCCGAGAGCGTAAGCGAGCAGCATCACTTCCTTTTGGAAGATCGAGCCCGACATACTCTGTATGTACGGGCATTGGCGTAGGATGTATTCCATCAGGAGATTGAAAAAATCGCACGATCAGACCATCGCCCTGCCTGAAACCTCTCTTGGTATCAAAGGGGTCGGAGAGGTTTTTCCCCACCCTGACAACGCTTTGTGTATTAGATAGCGTCGCCATGCAAAGACGGACCATCTTTGCCGGGATACCTAGTGCAGACAGGGCGTCGAAGAACTTCGCTCTTATCGGCGTGTCGAAAGCGGCTTTGTAATCGACAAATAGGTGGTGAGTGTCTTTGTTGAACTCACGGGTCTTTTCCAAGATTTGGCGTAATGTAAATATTTGGTCACTGGTCGACCTTTTAGGTCTGAAGCCACACTGATCGTCCTATCAGTGAGTCGGTATATGGCTTCAGCCTATTACACAATACGCCCGACATAGTCTTATATCCAATGGAAAGGAGACTTATTCCGCGGTAGTTGGCGCAAACAGCGGGGTCTCATTTCTTAAAGATAGGACAGAGAACACTGAGATTCCAGTCATTGGGTATGCGTTCATCGGAACATACCTTACATAAAAGCTGGTGCATACTCCTAACCAACTCTTCGCCGCCGGTCTTAAATAACTCAGCTGGCAGCCCATCAGAGCCTGCCGCTTTGATATTTTTCAGCTTTTTAATAACTGAATCGACCTCGTTATAGTCCGGTGGCTCTACAATAGTGCCATCATTAACTGGTGGTTCCGGTGTCATTTCTCTATCGGCGGTATTGTGCGCTTCATCGCCTCCGAGTAGGTTGGAGAAATGACTCCTCCATAATCTCAGTGATTCCTGTTCATCCGTTACCAGATTTCCATTCTCATCCTTACAGAAAGTTACTCCGGGCTTAAAACCTTCAGTCAGACGCTTGACCTTTTGATAGAATTTTCGAGCTTCATTTCTGTTACGTAACATCTCAACATCCTCAAACTCCCGCCTTTCTTGCTCCTTTTTCTTGCGTCTGAAAAGGCGTTTCTCCTCTCTCCGTTTCTCTCGATATCGCTCTCTAACAGCTCGCGTTGCTCCCGACTGCAAAGTTCGCTGATAGGAAGCGTTCTTCTCTGCAGTAGCATTGCGACACTCCTCGTCGTACCAAAAATTCTTCTCAGGTTTTGTATAACCAATGACATCCTTGGCAGCCCTATCCATGGAGCGGGTGATATGTGTCCACTGCTCACATATATCTCGAGAAATCGGAGAGGTTTTCCGGAGCAGTCGGGAGAGTGTGTTTGAGAAGGCTGCGGCGGTCTGCTCTGATTGCAGCTTGCCGACGTCTAGCTTTCGTTGCATGTTGGAACGTGCGGCGTGCACTACGCTGAACCTAGTGCGTACCTTGGCTGCGACAAGATAGTGGTCCGAGTCAATGTTGGGACCACGTAACGTTCGCACGTCCAACACGCTCGATGCGTGCCTTCCGTCAATCAGAACATGATCGATTTGGTTGCGTGTTTTTTGATCAGGACTCAGCCATGTAGCCTTGTGGATGTTAAGATGTTGAAATCTGGTACTACTACCTACCATGTTCCGACCTGCGGCGAAATCGATTAGCCTCTCTCCATTATTGGAGGTAGTGTCGTGAAGGCTAAATTTTCCGACGGTTGGGCCAAAGATTCCTTCCTTCCCAATCTTGGCGTTGAAATCGCCAAGCACGATTTTGACATCGTGTTTGGGACAGCGCTCGTACAGGCGTTCCAAGCGCTCATAGAACTCATCTTTAGCATCGTCGTATTTCTCTTCCGTCGGGGCGTGCGCACAAATCAGGCTAATATAAAAATATTTAGCCTTGATGCATATCGCGGCTAGACGCTCGTCAACAGGTGTGAACCTAGAGACGAGGCCACGTAGTTTCCTACTCACCACGAAACCACATCCAAATTCTTGCTTACTCGCATCGCAGCTGTAGTAGATGTCACAGGATGCTTTTTTAGAGCAACCCTGCCCTATCCATCGGATTTCTTGGATTGCGGTGATGTCAGCCTTGCACTTTTCGAGGACATCAGCCAGCTGGATATTTGCACCATCCCAATTAAGGGTGCGGACATTCCAGGAGCATATCCTCAAATCATGATCCTTGTATCGTGTTCCGGGGTCGTCATCAAAGGGGTCCTTCCGAGGCATTCTTTTCGTTTTCATTGGGGGATTTTTTTTTAAAGTGGCGGGTCCGAAGCCCAGCGCACCAACCCCTTTTTAAAGGAGAGGGGGCCCCTTCGCCTTCTCACCATTTATGATAACTGTAAATTGTCTCAAAGACTTTCGCGCTGGTTTGGCCATCCGGAATTTTAGAAAACGCACAATCAACATGTGTATCGTTATTAGTTGTGGGCGGTTCCATGCCTATTAAGGATCTAAATCCTTACCTAACAAACACATTGAATGTTTATGCACCAAGCCGTGCAAAACAAAATAGTAGGAAAATAATATCAAAAATGGTACTGACGAAAAGTATTTTTCTCCTCCTACTTCTCACTGTATGTATAAGTGCCTTATAAAACAATTTTTAATTATGCAATGAATGGGGAAAATTTTAAAAAATTCTTAAAGTTTTATTGCCGTTTTCCAGATCTTTTCCTTTAAACGGACTAGAGGTGGGTGCGTGTCGTGTTTTTTGTCGTGGCACGACGTGTCACGATATGACACGACGAGTTCGTGCACCAAATTCATATTTTGGTACGACTACGTGCGTCTTCGTTCGTACAATGATTCATGCTTTCTGAAAGCAAATCTATCTGGTCCCATATGTTTAAGTAGCTTGAGCATTTCACAACACTATTAGTACGCCAGTATACACAACACACCAAACAAACGCAAATATGGAAAAAGAAGTCATACAAAAACATATTTTACATAAAGATCCGCGGTTTGTGCTGAAGGCAAATTAAAAAAAAAACGAAAATGCCACTATTGCGACATAAATGTACTCCGGCGAGCACAAAAAAGCAACCTACATTAGATGGGCTGACAAAAAATATTTTACCAAAAAATGTATTAGACGGCTTGCAAAGAAATCAATTGGGTGTTGTAATTACCTTTGAATTCAACAGAAGGCGAGTTAATTTGTTTAAAAGAACTGTCGTTTATATTTTGTATAACAATACACTGACAACAAGCTATATACACTGCGTCTGCGTTGAGTCGTATTAGTTTATATTGTTTTTTTTTTACATATTGTGTCGACGACTTGCGCCGGTAATTTTAGCGCAATTTTGTCGGCAAACCAAAATAAAACTTCATAATATTAGTGCACGTTACAACTAACAATTAAAATTTGTCTGCGGCATTAGTATGTTCCATTCTTGACAATATATCTATGTAACCACTCCGGCTTTGCTCCTTTTTTTTTAACCTTTTGCAACAGCAAGCAGAGTTACTGTCCACTAATTCTTTATACATATGAACATAAATTTAAACGACTACGATTTTAATTAGAATTTTGCATGGCATTATACAAAAATATTTGTTTTTTCTAACAGGTTCTGCTTGTCGCAAGCGTTAATCAACGTTGGAGCGGAGTATGGTACGCAGGCCATTAATAATTTGACAGCATCTCGCAAAACTTAAACTGCGACAATCATGACTAGAGAAAACGAGGAACTTAAGGCTCAATTACAAATAGATTTAATAAATAAAAACTTTGCTTTCACCACCGACATGTAGACTTGTGAGTATAGTCAAAGGAGTTTTTTATCGCCAAGCGGTCATTACGTCAATGCATGTTTCGAATTAAAGGTATTAAAGAGCTTATAGACGATAAAAAAACAGGTGCTAATATCCTAAGCCATGTTAAATCTATTTTAGACAAATTTTATTTAGAAAACAAATTACACACTGGTGTTATAATTACCGATAACGGAACGAAAGTTGTTGCTGCTCTTTGGCAGTATAAGCGATTCTCCTTCGCTTGCCACAGTTTGAACTTAGTTATGGAAGATGTCATCGAAAAAACTTCCGATGAAAACATCAAGTCTGTTATAGGTTTTCAAAGAAATTCGTTAAGTATTTTAAGCACTTTGAGCTTAATAATAATCTAAGTAAAACCTTAAAGCAGGACTTTAAGACTAGATTTCCATTTATATTATGCTTGATAGTATAAATATGAAAGAAAGAATTAAGTCTTTGCTATTTACAAAAAAAAAAATAGTTAGATAGACTTGTTCAAATTAATTTTAATTTACTGCAAAAACAACTTAAGTTTTTAAAGCCTTTTAAAGATTGATCAGAAAAACTATCTTCAGAAAATGAGCGAACTATCCACTTACGTACGTTATGGTTTTGAAAAATTTAAGAATCTTTGTAAATCTCGCGTAAGTTACTCTTAAACTATAGCAAATTTAAAACTAAATACACTTTGTTCATTACAAAAACGTTTTCAACCATCAACTTTACACTTTGTCGAGGTTTTCTTAAATCCACCATTTAAAAAATTTAGTTTTTTTTTAAATGAAGAGAAGCGACAGTATATTTTGGACACAATTAAAGCTATGGTATTAGATCTAAAAGAAAAAATTGTCGATAGTGATCACTCTGATTGTGACAAAATTTCGCCAAAAACCGTTTCGCATTAATTTGCTGAGTTTCTCGACACCAGTCACTCCAAAAAAATTTAACTACAAAAAGATGATATTGATATAGAAATCGAAAAATATTTGGCTACTGAAGCAAGTACCGATGTCTCAGTTCTTATTTTTGCAAAAATGGAAACCAGGTAAAGTTTTTACAAGTTCATGACAGTCATGCTTTAAACATTCCAGTAAGCTAAGCTATTAGTGAGCGACTTTTCTCCACATCAGGGAACATTTTGAATGAGCGGCGTACGAGACTTTTATGTTCTAACTTAGAAAAAATATAGTTTAAAATAAAATATGTAATAATTAGAGTTTTCATAGTTGCCACTGGATACTTTGTAAATTTGATTAATTTAGCATATTGGATTGAAAATAGTTTTATTCTATGTTAAAACTTTTAGAGATTTGAAATTATTTTCTATCCATTTTCCAACATCTAAAGAAAAAATTATAAATGTACAAAACTTTTGTTAATAAGATACAGATAAATAAAATGGGAGTGTCTGTTATATAATATAATAATAACCGCTTTTTTTTTGGATGTATACACGGTACATATAGCAAAATAAATTTTAGTACAATTTATGTTCCGGCTGATCTCTGAAACGGCTGGACCGATTTTGAACTGCGTGATAGCTGATGTTATAAGGAGTAACGTAAGTTTTTATTTAACATCGGATGGGGCGGTGGACTGGGACTGGGCAGGGACCGGGAGATCACATTATGAGTCTGGTCAAAAAAGGAGTAGGCGATGCCCCGCCCATCATATAAACGATAAACCAAATTCGTCATAATTTTCCATACATTTGAGGTACAGGGATGAAATTTGGCGTACGTGTTAATGGGATCGGGAATATATCACTTTATGAGTTTGGCCGAAATCGGAGGAGGCGATGCCTCGCTTGCATGTAACTCAAAGCTGGAAATCTGGAATTTGTGATATGGTGTAATATGGCAATTGGTGTTGTTTCAAAATCTGTTTTACAAATTAAAGTTTCTTACAAAACAAGCGAAGTTAAATTTTATATTAAATTTTTAATTTCAAATTTGCGTGCGATAATTAAAAATGGATGAAAGGGACACAAGTAGTTCGACAAAAAAGAAAAAAAAACAAGTCACAATAGTTAAGGAAAGTTAATTACGCAGGTATTATGCGGCAGGAAAAGAAGCCCACCCTACCATTAAGAGTAAAGATATTAAATAAAAATTGTTGTATGTATATAAATTAAACGAATTGATTATTATTTTGAATATTAATATTTTTTTAATTGTTGAGTTTCGTTAAGACTGATTTACAAATTTTGAAATGATTACTTATAACTTACTCTACAGTCGCGTAGCTGTCGACGCCGGATGTCGATCACGCGCCGTCCAACGTGTTGTAACCAGAGCATGGCTTCTGGTTACACTTGCAACGGATACGTCGCAGACGTTCGTCAGCGCTTTTGGTTAGCGTGAGAACGTTCGCTTCGTAGCTGTCCCGCGCGTGGCCGGAGTCAGCACTTTTATTTAGATAATTTGGAGTGGATGGTGTTAACTCCTCCCTCCGAAATATGAAGGTCGATAAACCGAAACTTGAAAACATACTGGATTTTACGAAATAATTTAAAGAATTAATTTTGCCCATATTTTTGACATTAAGCTGTTTAATCAGCTGAAGAGATAGCAATTCTTCGAATTCCGACTTGGAATCTGAGTGCAATAGCAACGCTGGTAGAAGTCTGAGTCTAACGGTCTCGGTTGACGTGAACTTAAAATTATTTATTACAATTGTTTCGTTACAAAATTGGATCAAATATGATCCTCTTAAATTTCTAATTTTATCTTGTATCGTTACGTTTCCTTGGAAATTGTTTAATAGTATTAATCCTTCATGGATTTTATCAATTAGTTTTACATGATCGTCATTGTTTTTAACACATTTGTGTGCTTTATTATTCAAAATATTTTCAATACAATTCTCATTCTTTAGATTTGTAATTTCGTTTTGTTTACATATTTTTAAATCATTTAACATCTCACAATTATTTTTTATTCCGTAATATTCATTGTTACATTCTAAAACTTTTTCGTAATTTATTTTCAATATTTCTTTATTTTTCTTTAATGGCTTAATTATTATTGATTTACATATTTCTTTTCCAGTTTTTGGTATTTGAATAATATAGATTAAAGTTTGATCTTTTCTGCCAATTTTTATGTCTGCAAAATTTAATGCTTCTTCTATTGTTTTAAAAGGAAATTCCTCTTTGATAAAAATATTCTTTATTTCAGCAATTTCGGCATTAGATAAAATGAATGTATTAACAATGTTAGCTTTCGTCAGTTGTATTGCTTTTCTTAGATTTTCGATGCCATTTTTTAAGATATCAATGTGGAATTTTTATTGTAAAATATAAGTGTTTTTAATCTGTTCGCTATTTTCGGCACTTTTTTAATATTACATTACTTTCATTTGTTATATTTCTTATTTGTTCTATTATTCTTTTAATTTTTGATTACTTGTTCGTTATTGTTTTCTATTAATTCATTGAATTTATTAATGAGGTTATGAAGGGAATTGTGATATTGATGACAATTCGTCCTTGAGTGAATGGGAAAAGAGGATGGGATTCAGGTATGTTTTTGATGAAGTTAGTTTTTATTTCCGTTGTGATTATATGGAATTCGGGCAGATTGATGAAATGAAAATATGAATTTGGTATTTTCTGATTCTGTCTTTGTGAACTATTTTTCCTGATTCTGTGACTACTGTTGAATTTCGATCTTCCTTAACTATTTCTTCTTTGTATCTTTTTGAAAGTTTCGTTCCCAATCTTTTGTTTTGTTTCACATAAATTTTTGCTCCTATTTCGTATTTGGTACTATCTTGTATTTAGGTCTGTACCGAAGGAACAAGAGCCAATTGGTTTTGTGCAAATGTATGTAACAGGTAGAAATAATAATCGGAGACCCCCAAAGTTACCCCCATTATGGTCAGGAGCGATGGAGGAGTCGATATAGACATGTCCGTCTGTCCGTCCGTCCGTCTGCCCATCTGTATGAACGAAAGGATCTCGGAAACTGTAATAGATAGAGACTTCGTGTTTTTTGCATTCGACTAGGACTGCTCCGGAATTTTACAAGTTTATTTTAAAATTTTGCCACTTCTTTTTCTGGGTACTCCTGTTTAAGGCACCTCATTATTTCTGAAAGCGTAGAATGGAAACGTTCTATTTGTCCATTTACTTCGCTTTTATAAGGTGGGGCTGTGAAAGTTTTAATGCAGAGGTCGCTCTCTAGCATGAATTTAATTGGTTGGGAGTTAAATGACTTTTCATTATCAAATACGATATTTTTAGGGACGCCGAAATAGAAAACTGTATCTCTTAAAGGTTTGCTTATATGGTTTATCCCTTTACCTTCGATTTTTCTTATTACGGCTAATTTTGAAAATTTGTCAATGGCAGTAAGTATTCTTTGTCTATTTGTAGAAAAAATGTCCAAATGAATAGTATGACCAGGGTATTCTGGTATAACTGTAGGACTTAATTTTTTGTTATTAGGGTGTCGTGCATATTTGTTTTCTTTGCAGATTCGACACAATTTTGTAATTTTCTGAATTTTTTTGGACATGGCGGGGAAATACTATTTTTCTATTCTCATTTCTATGGGCGCGATTATGGGTCTCGATTACTATTGAATGCACACACATTGGATTCCGTTAAAGAACTCGTCTTATTTTTATTAATCTTTCACTTATATACAATTCTCAAGAGCTAGTTGGACTGTATTTATGTATTATATGTATGTATGTATTATATTGCATATTGCGTGTATGTTTCTATTTTTATTACATAGCTAGTACGGTTTTACGAGTTTATTGACACATCTTTGTATATTAAAGATGTGTGCGCTGCATTGATCGTTTGTCATCCAAGTACATAATTTATGGATCGTAAATTTAATCGTTAGACGCGCATGCTCGGCTTGCTCACATCTTATCGTACATCGTATTTATTATTTCACGCACAAGCAGCAGGAAAGTATTTTAAAATATATTGTGGAAGGCCAATGTGGTGTGTTTGTACTTGACAGTAACAGTGGCGTAGCAGAAGCAGCGGGAACAATATGTTTAAATATGTTTAAACACTATTCTTTCTTGATCTTTGGTATCAGTAACATCTTCTACTCTCTGTTGTGTAAAACGAATTTAGTAATTGGCAAAATGTAATGGGTATAATTTTTGGATTTTTAGCATGATGGGTTCGGTTGTTGTTACGATAATCTATTATTATCTATTACCATGCGATATTTTGCTTCTCCTGAGGCATCTTGTTTTTTGGGTACTATCCATACAGGGGAATTGTAAGGAGATTTTGATGGACGAATTATGCCATCTTGAAGTAATTCCTCTACTTGTTTATCAATTTCTTTTTTCAAAGGCATTGGGTATGGATACGTTTTTGAATAGATCGGTCTGTCGCTTTTAGTTCTAATTTCGGCTTTTACGTTGGTCACATACGTTAATTAGGCCCTGTACCGAAGGTACAAGAGCCTATTGGTTTTGTGCAAATGTATGTAACAGGTAGAAATAATGGTCGGAGACCCCCCAAAGTTACCCCCATTATGGTCAGAAGTGATAGAGGAGTCGATATAGCCATGTCCGTCTGTCCGTCCGTCTGTATGAACGAAAGGATCTCGGAAACGGTAATAGATAGAGACTTCATGTTTTTTGCATTCGACTAGGACTGCTCCGGAATTTCACAAGTTTATTTTAAAATTTTGCCCCTCCCCCCTCTTCCCCATAAAATCACCCCCAAGGAAAAATATTTCTTCGGCACAAAAATAATGGAGTATGCTAGTATAAAGATAATGTGGCTCTAAGTCAAAATCCAAAAAGTTCATCAAAATCGGATAATAATTGACGATTTTATAAACAATTGAATTTGAACGACCCCCCTTTTATTTTCATTCTTATTCGCGCAGTGAGAAGTGGTCATGTGTTTGGTCATAAGCTCGGGAAACATTTAATGTGTTTTTTAGGCAACCTGAACTGGTACAGGGCCTCTTACAGTCGGTTACGCCCGACTGAAACTTCCTTACTTGTTTTTTATTGGGTTCGGCAAATAATGTTGGGCAAGAGTTAAAAATTTGTTTTAGTTTTCCGGAATCTTGTTGGCTTAAGTGATTTAATCGTAGCAGGGTGTGTGTTATGGAGTTTATCTGTAATTGATGGATTGGGAATTTGTGCTTGTTTAAGAGTATGAAGTAGTTTTCTTTAGTAAAAATGACTGCATTTAATTTTTTTAATGTATGGGTAAAAGGTGGAACTTAAGTTTTCCTATTTTATTACCGAAAACGTCTATGTTTGCGTGATGAGTGATCTGTACTGATCCTCCCACTGAATTTGCAAGAAATGGTTTATTGGATTTCGGATGTATTTTGGCGTAATATAGTTTTTATTAGAGCCGGTGTCTAACAAAAATTTCAGCTCGTTACCATTTTTAAACAAAAATATGGTAACGAGGAAGAGTTTAGTCTAAAAAATTGATATTATCGTTAGATTCATTCTCTTCTTCGAATTCTGGTTCGAATTCGTCAGGAAAATTTTCTGTATCTGGGTAATATTCATCAATACAATCTGCAGCTTCATCATTGTCTTCCTGTGTAGGAAACTCTACAGTTTCAGTATTGTAAACTCTTTAAAACTTTTGTGTTTGTTGCATGCTTTGAGAGTGCGATCGTTTGTAAGCTGGGTTAGAGCTATAGAAAGATTGTTTAGGCCCAAAATTGGTTGCTTGTTGTGGAGTATGGTTTTGTTGAAATTGTGGTCTATTTTGATAGTTGACCTGCTTTGACAAATGGTCTGTGTGAAAAATTTGTAAGTTGCGGATAGAAAGGCTGTTGTTTGTGGTGATATTGCTTATTTTGTGGGTAATAGTTCGGTTTGTTTTGTGGATCTCGGTTCATGCTATTAGCATGCTTGGTTCTATAGTTCATATTGTCTAATTTTAGACACATGAGAAGGGCTTGAGGTAAACTGCTAGGTTCTCTTACGCTTAAGAGGCTTGGCAAGTCACCATTCAATCCTTTTACGAATGTGTCTAGAGCTTTATCCCTGTAGGTTGCTGTCATAGCAATCAGTGCTTCTTCTCCTAATTCTAGACAATCTATTTAATCTAGAATTAGAGAAAGGTACTGGTACACTTCACGATAAAACTCCTCTATACTACGACCACGCTGAACAAGGGTTGTCATTTGGTACTCTAAAGTACTGACGTCCCTCTAGTCCGAATAGTGTAGTATAGGACATTTCTTAATCTTATTCCTATTTAACGGTATGCGATAGGACTCTAACGCGGCATCGGCTTCGCCGACGATTTTGTGCCTAATAGTGTGTAGGATTGCGAAATACTTGGGTGTATCCTTTCTTTGTCCGTACATTAAAAGAATCCTGTCAACTGATTTCCTCCATAAACCAAACTCTCCTGATCTACCCGAAAATTCTCTTAAGCATTTTACTACATCGGGAACTCTTTCTGAAGCCTCTGTATTTCGTGAAAAATGTATTATTTGTTCCTCTTCTATTTCTGAATTGGGTGTCGATATACCCATAACTGTTTCTGATATTAGTTTTGTTAGTTCTGCTCTCTGGTCGTTTGTGAAATTTTTATTTGTTATGGATGATGAGATGGATGATCCCAAATTTAGACTTGATAGTTTATTAATGATATCTTCTTGTGCCATTTTGCTGTTTTTTTTTTTTTACAAAGAATAGTTTTCCTATTGCTTATTTATAAAATTTTCTTTCTACAAACAATATGTTTTTTCCTATTGCTTATTGGTTTATGTTTACAAAATTATCTTAGGTTCGACTTACATTAAATTGATCTGCATTTTCTTCTGGTGGCTCGAACTCTTTGTAGTTGTTGCTTTCCCGCTGCTGCTGCACATAAAGTTGTTGTTACCGCTGTTGTTGTTTGTTGTTTCTTTGTTGGTGTTTTTCCGATGCTGCTGCACATACAGTTGTTGTTACCGCTGTTGTTGTTTATTGTTACTTTGTTGGTATTTTTATTTTTCCAATTTGGGAATATTTTATTATTTATTGATATTTTTTTGTTTTATTAAAAATTAATAAAAGTTTCATAATTAGAATTTTTGTTGTTGTAATTACAATATTAAAATTTTTTACATAAAAGTTTTCGCAACTATAAAAATTTATTATTAATATTTTTCACATTTGAGGATTAAAGTTTTCACAATTAGAATTTTTCCTTTTATTTTTTTTTGTTATTACAATATTAATATTTTTCACATTTGAGGATTAAAGTTTTCACAAAAAACATTTTTTCTTTTATTTATTTTTTTTTTTTGTTATCACAATATTTTCTATTAATATTTTTCACATTTGACGATTTACAGTTTTCACAATTACGGTGCCGCGGCTATGACATACGTCCTATCCGTTTCCTGCTACCTTTCGGTAGTTTACTTCGGGGCCGACAACACTTTATTTTTTAATTGTCGCGAATACTTTAACGTATTTTCGCGGTCCCTTTGCTCGGGCGCCAATTAAACGAATTGATTATTTTTTTGAATATTAATATTTTTTTATTAACAGCACTATGTGCCTTTTTTGATTTCGTTAAGACTGATTTACAAATTTTGAAATGCTTACTTATAACTTACTCTACAGTCGCGTCGCTGTCGACGCCTGATGTCGATCACGCGCCGTCCAACGTGTTGTAACCAGAGCATGGCTTCTGGTTACACTTGCGACGGATACGTCGCAGACGTTCGTTAGCGCTTTTGGTTAGCGTGATTACGTTCGCTTCGTAGCTGTCCCGCGCGTGGCCGGAGTCAGCACTTTTATTTAGATAATTTGGAGTGGATGGTGTTAACTTATACATTAGACCTTAAAAAAACCTATAAGAGCTGTAGGCCATAGAAGCCAGTGCTCTAAGTTTATGCTAGCCGAAAATTTGAATTGCAAGTTAGTTAGTTGTAAATAAATAAAAAAAATTAAAAATTTAAAAAAAATAATTGTTCAAATTGATGTAAATAAAAAAACAATTGCAAATTTTAGCGACTTTATAACAATTATAAGGAGCTATACCAACGACGGGGGAGGGGCTGTCTATGTATATGTCAATGTTAATATAGACGGTAATAATTTTATTTTTTTCTTATTTTTTCGTTGTTCATTCAAATATAGAATTTTATGTATAGTTTGTAGCTAATACTGCTTAAATGCCTTAAAATTGTCCGACAACAGAGTAAAAATCATTTCATAAATGAACAACAAAATTTCGTGTTAGGTCGTTTTTTTTAGTGTCGTGTTCGTTCGTGCCGTGCCTCGACTAAAATTTGGTCGTGCGTCTACGTTCGTGTTTGTAAATGTCAAACTTTTTTCGTGTCGTGCCGTGCCTTAAATATCAGACACGCGCCCACCTTTAATACAGACGGACTTGGCTATATCAGCTCCTCTATCGCTCCTGACTATAATGGAGAAACTTTGGGGGGTCTCCGACCATTATATCTACCTGTTACATACATTTGCACACAGTTCCGCTTTATTCGATCATATCTGCAGGGCAGAAGTTTCTACGTCAGACATGAAAACGCTACATCTGAGTTAAAAAGCATACATGCTGGCGTGCCTAAAGAAAGCGTGCTGGACCCATTACTCTACACCATTTACACAGCTGACATGCCCGACTCTACCTGCAAAGTAGTAACTATAGCCATATATGCTCACGATACAGAAATTCTTGCTACAGCTTCCACTGCTAAAACAGAAACACAGTTGCTTCAAAATGAACTGAACAAAACCCAGGACTGGTTGAACAAATAGAATATTTTTTTTTTTTTTATTAATGAAATGTTTATATGCGATTAGTGCTCTGCTACCTTCTAGGCAACTTAATCTAATCAAACTTTGGTTCAAACGATTATTACAGCTATAGTTACATAGGTTATGTACAGAGGTTTAGGAGAGGTTCATTTAGTGATTAATAATTATGTTCATTATGAAATTTAAGCCAAGACCCGATCCAGCAGGTCTTGAGGGTGGTGGCGTTGGAGTCTTCTTCTTGTTCCAGTTCGGGGGCTAGAAGCTCTTGGGGCTGCATTACCCAGCCGCCTAGCTAGGCTGTTTGGATGAGATTCCAGCCTCTCAATGTATTTTTTGGCAACCTCCTGGATTATATCCCCAATTTTAGGCACCTTGAGATCGCGTCTTATATCCCTGGTTCTCATGTACCAAGGAGACCCACAGATCTTCCTCAGTGTTTTTGCCTGGAGAACCCGCAGTTTGTTCATGTGCGTTTTGGCTGCAATGCCATACACCTGGATGGCATAGAAGAGGCCAGGAGCTAATATACACTTGAAAATTCTGACCTTATTTTCAAGAGACAGCTTGTTACGTGGTGCAATCAACCAAGACATTTTTGTAACCTTTGTCCTAAATGATTGTTGCAGCGACGTGACATGTCTGCCGAAGGTTAGTCTTCTATCCAGGATTACACCAAGGTATTTGTATGCTGGCTTGTGATCTATTACCCTTCCGTTAAGTGAGACACCAGGGCAGTCGCCTTTTCGATTTGTGACTGTCACATTAGCACATTTGTCGCCATTGATGCGCACGTTCCACTTCTCATTACTGGAATGCGTCCAAGTACTGCTGAAGTGCACTCGTGGCCTGGATAATGCAGCGGCATTTTTTGAGCACCGCAGTGTCGTCTGCATATGTCGCGATTACCACATCTTCCTCATCTACTCCAGTAATTGCTGTGTGGGTAGGCTGAAGATGGAATATAAGGTGGGGCCTGGGACACTGCCTTGGGGAATGCCAGTTTCAATGGTTTTGACGGGAGACTTACATCCATCGGCCGTCACGCAGAATGTGCGCCCTGATAGGAAACTCTCTACGAGCTGGAACAGCTGTGGGGTTAGGAGGCTTTTGGCTTTGTACAGAAGCCCGGTGTGCCAAACTCTATCGAAGGCTTGCTGGATGTCCAGGAAAGCAGCGACCGCATACTCTTTCTTTTCCATGGCCTCTAGCTCAAAATTAACTACTCTATGCAGTTGTTCTGGTGTGCCATGCTGAATCCGGAACCCAAATTGGAATTTTGGTATCGCCAAACTAGACAAAAGGTTGACTCTTAAGGATCACATAATGGCGAAAAGAAAGCAGCTAGACCTTAAAACTCGTCGTATGTATTGGTTATAAGGCCAGATATCGAAGCTTATGCTTCACAAAGATCTTCAGATGTCAAGTATAGCTGAAGAAATCAGGAATCATAGCACCAGGCACATAGAAAAACTTTTTCACCAATCTAGCTATCAATTTACTTGATAACTCAACAACAACTAAACGGCTTAAGCGCGTGCACCCGTTAGATCAGTACTGTCCAAGGTGATAGGTTCAGATTAGGTTTGTATAGGTTAATATATATTAATATAATAGTACCTAGTAAAATTCATGTAAAACACTAACGTATAAAATTAAATATTCAGATAATTTGATTATAGTTACTGCATCGAACTGATGGCAAATAAAAAGATGAATAAAAAATAAAAAAATTGTACAAAACCAATAGGCTCTTGTACTTTTGGTACAGGGCCTAATAAATGAGAAAAGTTATAATAGGTATAGCTAAGAGACCAAAGTTAGTTATGATTAGGCATAATTTGTTGTACAAAGAGACAACCATAAAAGCACACAGTTATGCGTGAAGCGAGAAGGTGCATTAAGCGTTAAAGATTGGAGAAAATAAGAAGAGTCAACTTCTCCAATTAGGATTTTATGAAAGAAAAGATACCGTCGTTCAGATAGGGTTAGAAGATCGATTAATATTAATCCATCTACATATGGTGGTAAATGTAGATCAGAAGACTCGATACGATTTTCGTGAGTTGCATAATGTGGGTTATAAACACAAGATGCGAATTCTAATATCGGACGAACGACTGAAGTGTATAGAAGATTAGTAAGTAAAAAAGGGATCAGATGAAATACATATAAATAAATAAAGTTCAGTTCTTTGTAAGTCGTGATCGAAGACGCACGCGTTTAACTCATTTACATATATATAGACACAAATAGTAAATATATAACAGTGGCGACGAGAAAAAACAAAAAAAAAAAAACCTAGCATTGCACATAAAAACATTGATATAAACTAAAACAAGCGACTTATTTCGTGATTTTGATTTGTGTTCTACATAAACGAAAAAAGATGGCTGAATCCATCGAGCGATTACTCAGGCAACAACAAGAGTTTGTTGAAAAACTTTTGAAACAACAAGAATATATGGTGTCTATCGTGAATATGTAGAAAATGTACCAGCATTCTAACAATTTCACAAGGAAACGCAAACATGGGAGTCATATTTAGAACAACAAAACCAATTGCTGTTAAGCAAAAATCATTTTTCCTTTCGTGGATCGGAACTGAATTATACATGCTTTTAAAAATTTTTTTCGCAAGTGAAAATATTCAAGAAAAGACGTACGAATAGCTAACTAATAAATTAACGGAATATTTTCAAACAAAGAGACATGTTGTAGCAGCACGATATGAATTCTTCAAGAGGGCAATGAGTATAAAACAAAAACATCGAGAGTATGTAGCCGAACTACGAGGTATTGCAAGAGAGAGCGAATTTAGATGCTCCTCCGAAATTTGTTCTACGAATTTCGTTGACGAAATGATTCGCGATCAACTAATCGTACATCACCGCACAACGTTGTTAGAACCCCCGCACTCCAGAAACTCAATCCGAGCCTTGCCGACACTTTGTTAATCGCAGTCGTTTGAAGCAACTGTTAAAGCAGAAGCACCAATAAAAGAAAGTGAAAATCTGCAAACGCCGGTAAATGCTGTGACCGCAAAGAAAAAGCAAAACCAATACAAAGCAAATACAAAATATAAATCGTGTTCTAAATGCTTTATCTCTCATGAGAGATAACAGTGCAAGTATAGAGATGCAACGTGTAACAAATGTGATCGTACAGGACATATTGCTCAAGTGTGCATGTCGAAGCAAGACAGTAAATTTGGAAAAAATAACACGAAGAACAAGACGAATGAAAAATTCAACGCAAACAAATCAAAACACACACATACAAGCAAATTTGTTGAATCTATAGAAACAATAAACGGTGTTACGGGTATTGTGAAATTTGAGCAAAATAAGAATTTTATTGAAATGAAGATTTTAAACAAAATTGTGAAATTCCAAATAGATTCTGGCATCAAACATATGAGCAACTGCAATTCCCTGCATTAGAAAAATGCAATCGTATTTTGTTAGGGTTTGGAGAAAACCCGATTCCAGTACTTGGTGAGTTACATACAATGGTGAAATGCGGACAGTTCTGGAAAAAACTGTTAAAATAGTAGTAGTGAACTTAAAAAATGCAAAAAACTTGTTCGGACAAAATTTTTTTAAACTATTCGGGTTTCAAATACAACAAATTGGAAATATTACTGAAGAACAAACAAACAATTGTGTAAACAATACTAACTTGAACTAATACTTTGAACTAACTTTAGGTACAATAAAAACGTATAAAGCTAGCATACATATAAAGCCATTTGTTAATCCAAAGTTTTGCAAAGCCAGGCAAATTCATTTTGCTCTAATGCCTAAATTTAAGCAAGAAGCTGAACGTCTAGTATCTGAAGGAATTTGGAAGCCTATCAAAATCAGCAACTGGGCTTCGCCAATCGTACGAGTACCAAAAAGATGGATCTATTTGAATCTGTGGAGATTTTAAAGTGGCAGTAAACGCTCAAATCTATATTGATCAGTACCAACTACATACCAACTACATTTTTCCAAAATTCACTTAAAAGATGCCTATCTTCAGTTAGAAATTGATGATGAATCAAAGCTTATCACAATAGTTAATACACCACTTGGATTATTCCAATATCAACGCTTACGCTACGGTATAGCAAGCGCTCCAGCGATCTTCCAAAGATATATTGAACAATCGCTTCAAGGTATAGAAGGTTGTGGAAACTATTTAGACGATATTATAGTATCTGCACCTACCTTCGAAGAGCACATCAGCCGGCTAGAAAAAGTTTTAGATATTTTAAAAATTAACGGCATCCGTTGTAAAAAACAAAAATAAGTTTTGATGAAAAATTAAAACATGCTTTGCCGCTAAAGTACAAAATTTATATGGGGTGAATCGCAGCAACAAGCCTTTGCTGAGATTAAAAATCATATAATTAACGCAACACACCTGGCTCATTTTCAAGAGCATCTGCCTATTGTTTTGGCTGTCGACGCAGCATCTATCGGCATTGGTGACGTCATATCTCATGTGTATCCTTATGACGTAGAGAGACCTATAGCATTCGCTTCAAAGACACTTGATCAACATCAAGTTAAATACAGTCAAATTGAAAAAGGAAGGATACGCTATTATCTATGGAGTCAACCGGTTCCATCAATATCTATATGGAAGATATTGTATTGATAACAGATCACAAGCCGCTTGTCAGCATATTTCATCCAGACAAGCACTTGCCTAAAATGACGTCGCATCGATTACAACGGTGGGCAGTAATACTTAAGGCATACCGTTTTGAAATTAATTATCGTAAGACATCACAACATTGTAATGCTGATGCCTTATCAAGTTTACCGATCGGTAAAGATGAAGAGTTTGACAAAAGCAAGTCTATTGCAAATGTAATTGAGGTTAACATGCCTGTTGATTATAAAACTATACAACATTATGCTCGTAAAGACAAAATTTTAATTCTAACGACATCGAATTAAAGCCATATTTTGTTCGCAAACTTACTCTTACAATTGTTAGTGGACTGATATGGTATAATACAGACATAACCGCGTAGTTATTCCACCATCACTGCAACCAGTAATCCTGAAACTGCTACACGAAGGTCATTGGGGAACTACAAAAATGAAACAATTGGCTCGCTGATACAGATGGTGATCAAATATTGATAATGATATCGTTTCATTAACGAAAAATTGTGACATCTGCATGACTGCGAACGCAGCACCATTTAAAGAATACCAAAGTTGGCCTGAACCACAACAACCTTGGCAAAGAGTACACAAAGATTTCGCAGGCCCAATTTTTAACTCAATGTGGCTTATATGTGTATACGCATTTTCGAAATTCCCATTTGTGTGTCAACTTAATTCAACAACAACTGCTAGTACAATTTCCGCACTATCTTCAATATTCGCAATTGAAGGAATTCCGCAAACAATCGTAAGCAACAATGAACCCCAACTTACAGTTTTAAGCAATTTTGGAAGTCGAATGGCATTAACCATATTACTACTGCACCATTCCGTAACGCATCAAAAGGTCTGGCAGAAAGGTTTGTACGAACATTTAAGTCTTCAGTCAGTAAAAACGTCCGGGACGGGTTAACTATCAAAAAAGCTTTAGTAAAATATTTGTCCACCTATAGAAAACCCAATAAAGCATCACATTTCGAATTCCACTTCAAAAGTTGAAATAAATTAACCAGTTTATGCCCGTAACTACTCAAAAGGCGAAAAGTGGTTAAAGGGAACAGTAATTCGAAAACTGGGGAAAATGGTATACGAAATTCAAAGCAGTCCAACTCATATTGATCACGATCAAAATTGGTCGTATATTCCGCAGTTTTCTGAGCAAACACCGACTCAGACGTCAACAAGCAGAGTACCAACTCCACCACCAGAGAACAGTGAGGTAGCGCAGATACCTGCAGAAGAATCAACCATACAACCAGCGAGAACTACAAGGATTTTATCTAATATACCAATACGCAGAAGTACATGCCCTCGACGTGAAGCACAGCGTTATTTACCGCCTTTCTTGGAAAGACGTTAAAATATTTCTAATAATAACAATAACCATCGTTTTAATAAAAGAAATCCTTTTCAGGGAGGAGAAATTTTACATCCCTGAAATCCAACCTACTAACATAAGATGAAGTGGCAACATTTGAATATTGTACGAAATACAAATAAAGAAATAAAGTTCAGTTCTTTTTAAGTCGTGATCGAAGACGCACGCGTTTAACTCATATATATATATAGACACAAAGAGTAAATATGTAACATATTTTATGCTTAATAAAACCCCTCTGAGTAAACGCAATTCACCAACTTTAGAGCGAGCGCTAGAAAATTGACTGAACAGCTATGCCTCGGAGGATCAGCGTCTCGAGATACGTCTCAGACGCTGGTCCAAACAAGTGAAAAGAGTCACGGTTGCACAGTAAAAGAGCTATTTATATATTGAATATTTAAACAAAATCAAAACTGTAACTAATACCCAGACTTGTGAAGTACATGTATGGCACTAAGTCCCATACAAGTATTTTAGTACATACATAATAGTGACGAGACGCATATATATTATTACTGTTAGTTTAATACATTGTTATTGTTGAGTTGATTTGAGTGTTTTTTATTTAAGTAGAATATTTCTAGCAGCGTTTATATTGGTGTTCACCACGGCACATCACAGTGATCGAAATGACCTATATGGCAGCATATTATTAATAATATAGAAAACTACAAATAACAATACATAACAACCTTTTTTATATAAATTTTTTGAGAAGCTGAATGATTTCAACATCTATTTTTTATTTTTTAGGCAATAAAACAGAATATTTCAAAATGAACGCCTTAACATTACAATTTACTTAAACTTAGACAGGAACCGAACCTCACACAAATCGTACGAGGATTCGTTTATATTTTTAGGCCCTGTACCGAAGGTACAAGAGCCAATTGGTTTTGTGTAAATGTATGTAATAGGTAGAAATAATGGTCGGAGACCCCCCCAATATCACCCCCAAGGCAAAACATTTATTCGACACAAAAATGCCAGTATAGAGATAACGTCCCTCTAGGCGAAAATCCAAAAAGTTCATTAAATTCGGATAATAAATGACGATTTTATAAGCATTTGAATTTGAACGACCTATGATACTTCCGTCCTCCCTTTTCTTTTCATACACAAAAAAACATTTTATAAGGCACTTATTCGTGCAGTGAGAAGTGATCATAAGCTTGGTCATAAGCTAGGGAAACATTTAATGTGTTTGTTATGCGACCTTTACTGGTACAGGGCCTCTTTCAGTCGGTTACGCCCGACTGTACTTTTCTTTTTTTTTTATTTTCTTTCATCTGTGTAAAAAAGGGTCAGTGTCCCAATGCCTCATCCTCATAAAACTTTTTCAAATCCTGGTTTTTTTTAAACGCCTGAGTGGCTTGGCAGGGAGGAGACCCTTCGCAAGTTTGTTTTGATGGCTGTATACTATTGTTTACAGTATCTCGCTATTGACATACAGAGAGATGGTTTCTGTAATGCATCTATACGCGCTTATGGATGTTGCATCTATGAGCGAACAATTAATGCAGACAGAAACATAGCTGTACATCTCCTCACATAAAAGTCAAGAATGGCACCAACAAAGAAACTATCACTTCCAAAACTCGAGTTATGCGGTTCACACTACATTGCGATGCTGTATTCAAAAATCAAATGCATTTTAGAGGGTCGACCAGTAACTTCGTACTTCTGGTGCGACATAGATTGTGCTGCACTGGTTACGTCACCACTCTGCAACTTTATCGACAATCGTCGGAAATAGAATATCCGACATTCAAGATTTGACAAATAATTATGTTTGGAGGTTCGTAACAATGGCATTTAATCCAGCAGACATCGTTTCGAGAGGTTGCACTGCATCGAAATTGCAACCTTTTACTTGGTTTACTGGACCATCATTTTTGTTAAAGAACGAGCTTCAAGGGCCGGTAAACCAGAAACGAAAGGTGTTCCTCCAGATTACATTGGAGCGTTATCACATAGTCGACACTGCAAATAACATTAGTTCTCACACACGTTGTTTGCGGAAGGTGGCTTGGATATTTCGGTTTTATCACAAGCTTCTTAATGCAGGAAGGTTTGATGCCAGGTCACCGTCGCCTCAAGAACTAAGACACGCTCTACAATGCATTGTTTGGGATTTAAAACAACTTTACGTTGCAGAAGAAATCAATTGAAAGCAGGCACTTCTATTCGTAGTCTAATCAAATATCTTAATCCTTATCTCGACTAGTTGTAAGATCGTGCGTGCATTGCATCTGATACAGGCCCAAACTACTAAAACAATTAATTGATGCCTGCAATACCATTTTCGCGATAGTAAATACGAATTTGTTGATACGTGGAAAACGTCCATACAAGACCTAATTTCAGTCTTCATCTGTCTGGCTGTCAAAGCACTGCATACATATTGAGGTGGTATCTCACATATCGACCGATGCGTTTGTGGCTGTAGCAAATAATAAATTGATTGAATTTGAAAAACTTCTTCTTTAAAAAGGAGACTTATTTATCAGGTATTGTGCAGATGAGCTTTTAAATTTTCATTTAATCCCACCCAGGGCACCACATTTTGGTGGCTTATGGAAAGCCGATGTCAAGAGTGCCAAGAACTTATAAAATAGAACGCTGATAAATACAAGATTAACCTCCGAGCGATTCTGTACCGTCGTCGCTGAGGTAGAAGCAATTCGTAATTCGAGCCCTATATTGAGTATATCATCAGATCCAAACGATTTCATGGCTTTGGCTCCTGGCCATTTCGTTACTGGAGATGTTCTGCGAGCTTTGCCCGAACGATCGTTTGTGGAGGTAGACACGACACACTTAAATCATTGAAATCGAATCACTGCTATAAAACAACATTTTTGGCATCGATGCGAGTCAAATGAACTAAGCTTACACCAAACATCGAATATGGTGCGTTAGTCATTATCCATGACGATAACATGTCACCCCAGCATTGGCGACAAGGACGTGTTCAATGTGCCATTCAAGGCAAAGGCAATTGAGCCAGAAAGGTTAATGTTCGCACCTTTAAGGGAATTATTTGTCACCCGGTACACAAATTTTAGAATTAGGTTGAAAGTCGACCGGAATATATTCAACATATGCGCTTCTTAACCATAAAAAACTGTAGGCTAGTTTAAGTGTCTTATGAATTTTTGCATAAATTGTTGCATCTCAGCTAATCGATCGGTTCGTTTCAATCCTTAACACCCCCGCGACTATTTGTCTCGTGTTCGAAGTGAAAAATGGTCCATTCTTTTTGACAGTACTAACCAATACATTCCACTCCATGGTGGGAACCAGCACTTCAACAGTAAAAAATAAATAAAAATGAAGCATGGCTTAACCTTAATAGAGACCTCATCATTGCTAATATGATGTCCTACAACAAAGCAAACACTACCTTAAAAGGTGAAATCAAAATAAGAAAACCAGCTTCACCGCCAATCAATGCCCCCGCAGTGTTGCTTCTGCAGGTACCAAGTCACGTTATTTGGACGTCCAACTTCGCTCCTTGGTAAGTGGAGTCCAGGCCTATCTAAAACCTCTGTTGGTCTATGGGTCCCAACACCTGGTTGTGAACCCAAATCCACATCAACATCAACATCTCGAAGAACCTTTGCCCGCATTTCGGCGGTAGCCACAGCCACCACGTGACTCCCTGAAGGGCCTCAACCAAACGGCCAGGGCAAGGTAACTATGAAGTACACTCATTGGGCCCCTAACCCCCGTGGTACGAGATTAAGGCTCTCGTCAACCCCCGCAAACTACAACAAACACTATTTATACTTGCAATTCGAATCCTCAAACAGTTCTAGGTTGCTGAACCATGTTCTCTCCCTACAGTAAGTGATAGTCTACCCGCTTCACATGCACTGAGGTCCAGTGGTCAAACTGTTGTTGCTCCGAGAAAAACGGTTTTTATTTCGCGCCTTGCTTCAGCTACCACACCACAGAAGATGATATTAAGACCTTTTTAAATTCAAAAATAGACTCTTCACCTAATATTTCAGTTTTTATATTCAATTTTAACAATCTAAAAGTTAGTATGTAATACCTAGTCGCACTCGGGACTAGACATTCCCGTTATTGTCAAAGAATAATAAAAAAAAAAAATTTTAACTATCAACATTCTACTTTGCCTTTTTGTTCCCGTTTCGTTTTTCGCTATTGTTCCTTCTATAAGTTTTTGACCTCATGGTATTATTGTTCATGAGTACGTTTATAAAACTAAACCTACTACAGTACAAAATGCGGTTAAATTGTCTGTTATTTTTGCTAACATACGAAAAAACTAAATTCGCTTTAATTTCAGCTGATAATTATGACTTTCAAGATATTCTTCTTGATATATCCTTTCAACAGTGAAAGAACATTTGCAACATTTTAGGTCGGCTTCTTGATCTAGTCTTTGTGGACAAAGGTTTTGACATATCCATTAAAATAATTCGTCTAATTAATTTGCCTGGGGATAAGTATCACCTTACACTGCAGTTATCTTTTCATCTCGTAAGTGTTCCATGTTCAGCTTATAATCATGGACTTCGTCATCACGTTAGATGTTTTAGAAAAAACGAATACAATTGGACAGTTTCCGAACGCTGCAATGATATTAAGTTGTCATCGAACTTATGTTATTCAATTAATTTCAATTATTTTGTATTACACAACTGTGTCTAATTCAGCTTGTAGGCTACATTGGATCTCAAGTAGTTGATTAAAAAAAGTTAGTTACGCTGTTTTAAAAAATTTAAAAAAGTTGTTCCGTCTACGGTTACAGTTAATATTATATAGTTCGCTCTAACTTTAACTCATTCTGTCCAATGTTCTATTGAATTAATTTCATGCTGCAACATGAAAAATGCATGACATTCCATGACCCACTTTTTGGATATTCATAGCATATTTAGGGAAAGTTGTATTGATGAATTAGGCCTTCTTATGGACCAGAAATTAAGATATAACAATCATATTGTGTACATGGTTAATAAAGCCAAAAGTTTTCTTGGTTTTATAAAGCGGAGGTATAGAGAATTGGACAACACACTACTATTCTGTATACTTCATTTGTTCGTGTGATCTTATAAATTGCATAATGCGTTTGGAACTTACATTATGTAATTCACCAAGATATTATTGAGTTTGTACCAAAACAGTTTCTGCTATATCCTCTTAGCAACCTCAATTGAGTTTCTGATATATATCTCTTTTCATGTGTGAATCAAATGAAATTTATTGCTCTTCAACTCCGTCTGCAAGACGATGGATGCTGTCAGTATTTTTCCTTCACAATATTATTTGTAGTTAAGTTGATATCCCATATTTACTTCACGGTTCCTAAATATTCCACCTCGCTCTACGCGTAATGATTTCCTTTTGCCATGATTCAGTGCGGTCTCTTCGATATATCTATTAGTACGGTTATACGATGGGGCTGTTCATGAAAAAATTTCATAAAAAAATTTACAAATTTAGTGTATAAACGCTTTTTCATGAAATGCTGGTAATCACGAAAACATTTGGTGAATAGTTTTCTATTTCATGTATTTCTTTTCTTGTTGTATTAGTTTTGATGTTGTTTGGCAAATGTGAGTTGTATGACACTCTGTTGGCGCCAAATTGGAATTTGAGCTGACTTTGTTTTGTTTTCAGTTTCCAAGAGCGGTAACAAACAAATTGAAGTGAATTGGAACTTTTTTGGAATCCTCTGCATTATATAGCATTTCATTATTTTGATTATTTTAACATTTTTGATATTTATTTTTGTTGATACATTTTGTCACCCCGTTCAACAATTACAACTTTCAGTTTAATTCATCAAATTGTAAATGACGTATGTATATAAATTTTTTTGAATTCAAGAAATGGACATTTTCATGAAATGTGTTGTATAAACTTAAAATATAATATTATATATTTTCTCAACGGTTTTCTTTCGACTCATTTTTACACTGCATAAAAAACGACATCCTTAACTAATAAAATAAAATTTTGTATTTGAACAGAATGAGTTCAGTTGTTATCTGACCTCGCAGTTGAACGGACGTTCTTTGGTAAACTGTCATATGTCGATTGCGATCGTTACGCGTTTAAAGCATTTATTTGACTGTGTAACTGAACAAATACAAAGCGTAATAAATAAAATATTGGAAAAACAAAAACAATTGTGTATTGGTTCCGTTTCTAAAGTCAGCACTGACCGCCCATCCATGGAAGGCGCCGAGGTGGCAGACAAAAACGAATGGCAAACAGTAGTCAAATAACGGCAAACTTACGTTGAAAAGGTAACAGCTATTATATCCTATGTATTAAAATGATAAAATAATGATAAAAATACATGTTTAGCAACAACAAGCAATGTCACTAGTTCAACTAGTAACGGTAGCAAACAAAATGCGGAGTGTGCAACGAATTTGTTAGACTCTCTCAGTTCGCAGCATTATCTCAGCCTGAAGAGTCAGTAACTATGGACTTAGCCCCAGAAGTAGTTAATGAACCTATACCGCCCCCGCTACTTATACCAGGAGTGAATTATATCCTGCGTATGATGCATCAATTCAACGAGTGTATCGGAGCCGGGACTTATTAGTACAAGGCCAACCGCGAAGGTGATATTCGAGTAATGATAAACAATATCACTAATTATCGTACTGAAAAGGTAACAGCTACTATATCCTATGTATTAAAATGATAAAATAATGATAAAAATACATGTTTAGCAACAACAAGCAATGTCACTAGTTCAACTAGTAACGGTAGCAAACAAAATGCGGAGTGTGCAACGAATTTGTTAGACTCTCTCAGTTCGCAGCATTATCTCAGCCTGAAGAGTCAGTAACTATGGACTTAGCCCCAGAAGTAGTTAATGAACCTATACCGCCCCCGCTACTTATACCAGGAGTGAATTATATCCTGCGTATGATGCATCAATTCAACGAGTGTATCGGAGCCGGGACTTATTAGTACAAGGCCAACCGCGAAGGTGATATTCGAGTAATGATAAACAATATCACTAATTATCGTACTGTGGTTCGCCTAGTAGATGACAATAAAAAAATTATCACACCTATCAATTTAAACAAGAGAGAGCGTTCAGGGTGGTCTTCAGGACGCATCACTATTTCACCTCTACGGACTATATCAACGAAGAGCTGATAGTTAAAAACCACTACATTAGGCAAGTTATTTGTGCACGCAGCCGCCAAACGAAACAGCCTTTATCAATGTTCTTCGTTGATCTCGAGCCCAGCGTGAATAACAAAAAAATGTACGATCTAAAATACTTGTGCAAAAAATTCGACGATTTAGTTCAGGGGTCACAGATGCCAAGACTTTGGGCATTCAAAACGGTAATGCAGTAAAGGTTTCCGGTGTGTAAAGTGTGTGTTGAACCATAGTTCTGATGTGTGAGGACAAGATGCTCCAACGACTTGCGTTCACTGTGTCGAGTCCCACACGGCTTCGTATAAAGGCTGTAATGTTTATCAAGCTGCATTACGAAAAACTCATTCGCATATTGGGTAAAGTCATCGTAAACCAGCAGATCAAATAGCATGTACTGAGCTAAGACATACTGATCAATCTGCGGTCGTTCCTATCAGACAGAGTGGTCAAAGCACCTTGCAGTGACAATGGCCCGATAACTCCAGCCATTTTAAAGGAGCTTACAAATGAAATAAGACTTCTGGCAAGGAAAAACTCTTCTGCATACAACGGAATCAACATAGCAACAATCAAAGCACTTCCTGAAAAATGCCTACAACTTATAGTGGAAATATTTAATGTATATTTCAAGCTTGGCCACTTCCCTAACCAGTGGAGGTGCGCAAAGGTTATTATAATTCCAAAGCCTGGAAAACCTGAGAATAAATTGTCATTATATCGCCCTATCAGTCTGCTGGCGGTGCTCTCAAAAATATTCGAAAGAATATTCCTTCCTACCTGCACTGGAAAGCGATATCTTCCCCGGCCATCAATTCAGGTTTCGACGCAGGCACGGAACTCCGGAAAAGGTTTACAGAACCGTTGAAGTCATTTAAAATCATTTTAAAGAGAAACAGTTCTGTTCGGTCGCTTTTCTTGATTTTAAACAAGCTTTTGATGGCACAAGGGGCTGTTATATATAATATAAAAAATACATTAACCTGATAATTTGATTATAATAGTTCGAACTGGCAAATAAAAAGATGAGAAAAAAATTAAATTTTCATCAATCTTTTGATTTGTAATTTTAGGCAGATTGGAGGACTTCCATGGCTGTGAGTCGGGGCACAATCGGTCAATCTGGCGACCAACCAATAATACTGCAACGGGTCTGAGTGACAAGGGGCTGTTATATCAAATAAAAAATACATTAACGTGATAATTTGATTATATTAGTTCGAACTGGCAAATAAAAAGATAAGAAAAAAAATTAAATTTTCATCAATCTTTTGATTTGTAATTTAGGCAAATTGGAGGACTTCCATGGCTGTGAGTCGGGGCACAATCGGTCAATCTAGCGACCAAGCAATAATGCTGCAACGGGTCTGCGTGACCGTAGTTTTCCTGTATTAAGTAATAAGATGTTCATTAGAGTAAATTTTTCCAATACTATGTTACAGTTGTTTACCTGCTTTAAGCATAAATATCCTTGCCCAACAATAAAATGTTACTTTGTACTAGATTTATACTATCAAAGTTTGGTACCTCTACTGGTTAGATCTTTATAAGACGTTGTCTAATTGTAAGTTCCATGAAAGTTACGCAATTTGACTTGTTGTTGAAATGAGTCATCATCGAATGTGATACGTTCTGCCTACTGCTATTTCCCCTTTCATTGGGCATGTCTTAAGATCTCGGTATGTATCTGCATTAGAAATAAACCATTCAGCTTCTGTCATTTCTCGAAATATTTTTGACTGATGTCGTTGAGTTATATGAATATTTGAAGTTTTTCATGTGCACCATATCTGAAAACTGTAAGTCCAGATTTTTTGCTTTTATATAATAAGTTTGTTGTACATCCATACATTTTATTTTATTTGATTTGGTTTTTCCAATGTATAGTATCCAATTCAGTTTACTGTGTAGGTGTATTCCTAAATATTTGGCCTTTTTTCAATGGGTAGGTCAACATAGATTATTTTTTGGGGAATGGGTAAAAAAACACGTTTAGTAATAAATGTGGGTGTGCATGTACACACTGCGCACAGCAACACGATCCCTATACAACGACGCATAACCACTACGATTACAACAGCGACGAGACAACGATAACTATAGCAACGGCAATGAGATAGCGACGACTACAACAACAAAGATGCGATATCGACGATCGCGGCGATGAGACGGCGAAGAGGTATGAAGAGAAGGAAGTCTTAAAACTGCAGTAGCAGCACAATGCTACGACGAACATCGTGCAAACGACGGTGCCAGTTGTTGTTGAACGAAGAAAGATTCATAAAAAAAGACGCATGATTTAGCCCCAACGATGTGCGATGTATTAAACTGTTCAAATACTATTCAATCTATTATAAATCAATTTATTAACTACATATTAAACATTTACTAAATATTTAATTAAAGTACGATAATAAATCCCACATAAATATTTATTGTGTAATCTTGTTTGCATTAACTTTTGTTGTCCATTTAAACCAAGTAATTGTAGTATCCAGAAGTTTTTACATAATAAAGGGCTGATAACACAAAAGTCAGTTAAATCTGACAGTTTAAAGGTTCGCCAGTTGAAAGGTGTTTAAAGTTATTGGTTTGAATTGATTGAAGAAGTATCTCACTTTTCTATTTGTAAGCCGGGAACCCTATGTCATATGCTTTGCGTTAAAATCGCCTGCAACAACGAATCTTGGTACTAAAAATTTAAAGTTTTTTATGTATATTTTCGATGCAATCACACAAACCTTTACATCTTGGTCCTTTTGGGTAGAAATTATTAAACTGGTTTATGAGAAAGGGGAAGAGTAAACGAAAAAACTAAACTGACCTAAGTCTTTTGATAGTTTATAAATATGAGCAATCAAACGAATTATTGGAGGATCTTATTTTGACAAGCTATCAAAGAAACAGCTGCCAATTGAAAAATAATCAGATATCAATAATTAAAAAATGTTTCAAGTGTACAACGAAAATGTTTTCACGATCAGCAAAAACAATGTCACCTGAATTGTTACTTAACCTAGCTACTTACTTGTGAGTTTTTTTCTTGAGGTTTTGACTGGTTACTGGTACTTCGCATCTCGAGTGATGTTCGCGATCTGATGGGTGCCTTCGTCAACACATGCACACTCATATTTTTAGAACGGGCATTTTCTTTGTTCACCTGCGTAGGCTGCGGGGGCATAGGACGCTTGTTTTTATTCATTACCACCAAATGCGTCGAAGACTTTTTTAGTATAATGTTGTCTTCCATTTTATGCAACTCCATTGAACTAATCGAGGACACTTGCCCACCCAATTTATTGCTGCTTTCTCGTCTTTGGGTGCTTGTCGACGATAACATTTTTTTGGTGAACTTCGACGCAAAACTAGGAACGCTAGGCTGCGATACTGTATTTCCAGATGATTCACAATGTTGTTGATATAGATTGATTTGATTTACCGGAAAGTCTTCGGCCATTTCAAAGTTATCGTAGTTGGTTATTATGATTGGATTACTATCATTCAGATTAAACTTATGCGCTTCGTTTTTGCACGTATTTAAATCACGGTCCATGTTGTATGACTCATCATGATCTTCGGATTTAGTCCTTTGCAAAGAACTAGGCCCACCATCATGACCATTAAAGCTGAAGTTACATAGACTATTCGGACCAATATCCATGTTTACACCATAGTCACTTCCAGTGGAAACGTTGTACAACTGTGTTTTTAATGTATTATCGGTTACGCCGTTTAATGAGTTATTGTAACTTGAATTAAGAAATGGTTTAATTGTCAATGGTATGACTGAGTTAGCAGATGATACTGGAGAGTTCGTCAGAGTTTCTATGGACTCCTCAATTAAGTTTTTTGTTGGTTCGTCATCCACTAGTTCGAGACTATAATTGGGAGATGACTGATCCTCATAAATCGTCGGGTCTTTAGTACAGTTTTCACTTTCATCCACTAAGCGCGACTGTTTTGAACCACTAATAGATAATCGAAGTTTTTGATGGCCTCTTGAAAAGCTTTTTCGATTGGTTGAATTATAATTAAAATTCATCGGTAAACGTGTATTAGAGGGATTATAAAATGGAATGATTCGATCGATGCTTACGGCGTTCACAGAAACGCAATTCTCTTCAAAACATCCGCAAATCTAATGGTTGGCATTGATTAGACTTATATCTGAAAAATTCGTACACAAATACGTACCAACTTTTTATTCACAACCTTAATGTCACCCAAAGTTGCCCATGTACTCTTGATTTTGTCGAATTCGCGATCTGGTTCCCAACCAATCACAGAAATGCCTACCGATGTTCCGACAAATAAACAATCTCCTTGTTCGCTAAAGATAAAAATTCAAGTAATGAGACTATCATAACTTCATCGACTGGTTACATTTTAAAACACTTACCTAAACGTTATGCACTGGACTGAATGACCAAAAAATTCACTAGATTTTGCTGTTCTTGATATACAAATTTGATTTTCGAGGTCATATATACAAATCGTTCCATCTTCGCGGCCAGCCGCCAAGAGAAATTCAAATGGGTGAAACTGTATACAAGTAATTGCCACCACTGAGCCCTTCTCAGTAAAATCCATTATCTGCTTACTCTTTCGAATGTCCCAAATCAGTAAAGACCCCTCCGAGCCAGCTGATGCAATCCACAATCCATCAGGTGAGAATTTCACAGAGTTTACATGAGAAATGTGGCCGCGGTAAATTTTAATGCATTTGTTGATGTTTTGTACATCCCACAGCCTGAAATAAAATCAGATTATTGTCACATTGCTTTTTGAGTTCTTCAACTATTTATTAAACTCTTCAGACTTAGAAATTTTTGCACAAAATTTTCGGATTTCTGTATACTCTTATATAATGTTAACAAGAAAGAAGGCTGCAGTCAAGTGAGTTCGACTTAAATTTCTGAGAATTCAACTTTACTCATTTAGACAAAATATGTAGTTGGAGCTTATAAACTCATCACAATTACCCCGCTCAACAACTCAATAGAAGTCGAAGTCATCAAACGCAACACACTCAACACACTCACGAATGACAACTCAGAGGTTATGCCGTCACTGACACTCAAGAAAACGGCACCACATTTAGTATCCCAATAGACACTTATCTGGACTCCAAAATTTCCCATTGTATCTAATAAATTTTTTTTGTTATACCCATTTTTTTTTAGTGTTGCATACTTTTTCACTGCTTTATTTTTTGTTTTGTACCTAATAAGAATATATTTATATATTGCCAACTGTGATCCTCGCTGCCAACACAAAAACAAGGCACTGAGCAGTACCTTGCGTGTTGGTCATGCGATAATGTTTCGCACTTATATTGTGCTGGGTTAAATGGCCTTGTTTTAGACGCATTTAATGAACGGAAAGGTCTACGTTGGACTTGTTTCTGAGACAGAGATAATGAAGTTCATGAGCCAGACTAGGTCTGGTTTCTGTGAATTTAGGCGCGGGTTTGAAGGTATGAATGATAAGTATCATGAACTTGAAAAGTCATTTAATGATTCTAAATGTCTAAATACTTCGCCTAAACGAAAGAGCAATTCTGCTAACAGTAAGACTTCTTTCGTAGCACCTGTCGTTTTGAATGCCAATTACAGAGAGATCTCTTCCTACCTGGTCATTCCATCGAGGGACCGGTCGTCCTCTATGTCGGTGTCCACCAATCAAGTTTGGGACCCCATGTAAACAATGCGTGTTGGAGCTCTTATATCTATTCGAATGAGGTGCCCAGCCCCGTGCAGCCGCTGGAATTTTATGCGCTGGACTATGTCAACCTCATCGAATAACTCGTACAGCTCGCAGTTCATACGGGACCTAAACTTGTCGACAACTCTAATAGGACCGAAAATCCTGCGAAAAATCTTCCTCTCGAAGACTTTCAACGCTGTCTCAACCGAGTCAATCCGGACAGGACCGAGAGTATCAGCGTCTTATAGATCTTTATTTTCGTCTTTCGAGAGAGGGCTTTATTTCTTTTGCTTGCTCAGCCCAAAAAAGCATCTGTTTGCAAGCGAGATTCATCGCCGGATCTCCAGGCTGATACGTTGTTGTTGCTGGTTACATTGGATCCAAGATAGACGAAGTTTTCTACAACACTGAAGTTGAAATTCTCCATCATCACTGACCAAGACGCAATGACGGTATGCGAGAAGACACGAAGTACTTCATCTTGTCCTCATTTACTGCTCGGCCGAGACTGTTTTTCAATCTTTGAGAACGACTTGTTGACTCTCCGTTCCTGCGTTCCGATGATGTCGATGTCATCCGCGTAAGCGAGCAGCATCACTTCCTGTTGGAAGATCATGCCCGACATACTCTGTATATACGGGCATTGGCATAAGATGTGAATGTTTGGTAACTGGTCGACCTTTTCGGTCTGAAGCCACACTGATATCGTCCTATCAGTAAATCCTTATATGGCTTCAGCCTATTACACAATACGCGCGACAGAATCTTAGAACCGATGGAAAGAAGACTTATGCAGTGTTAGTTAGCGCAAACAGCGGGGTCTCCTTTCTTAAAGATAGGAGAGAGAACACTGAGATTCCAGTCGTTGGGTATGCGTTCATCGGACCATATCTTGCATAAAAGTCGGTCTTAAATAACTCAGCTGGCAGCCCATCAGAGCTTGCTTTGTTATTTTTCAGCTTTTTAATAACTGAATTGACCTCGTTATAGTCCTGTGGCTCTACAATAGTGTCATCATTAACTGGTGGTCCCGGTGTCATTTCTCTATCGGCGGAATTGTGCGCTTCATCGCCTCCGAGAAGTTTGGAAAAATGACTCCTCCATACTCGAATCTGTACAACACATTAGAGGGGACCAATCACTACTACAAGAAAAGTAATTTAACTTTACGTACTTAAAATTTCTGACACGTCGAAGACGTTTATTACTACCACGTGAACAGCAAATACTATCAAACTGAAAGGTGGTTTGCCAAGTTGGATGTTAATTATCTTCCGGCATTGTTAACGGAGGAATCCTTTTGATAGATATACAAAAACCAGCGTCAACAAAAACCAGAAAAGTGTCAAAAAACTTTTCAGCTGGAATCAACATAGACGAGTCAACCACATTTTAACAACTTATATTTGGTACATTAAAATGGCCAATGACAATAAGTTGATCTTTTTCATGTAAAACAGTAGCAACATGTGAGATCGCGGCAGCATGTTGACTGTTAGCGCCAAATTTGAATTTGTGGTGTGTAACGTTTTTTACCACACCGCGCTAACTTGCTACTCGTCTTGTTCATCTACTCGGTAACTAACTCTGAGAGGAGAGAGGAATTAGTTAGTTATCAAAATACTGCAAACGCGTACGCTACCACTTTGTGCTGTCAATTATTCGATTTTTGAATATTGCGCCAAATATTTATTTCACCCCGTTTTGCTTATACACTGGTGTTGTATTTAATAAAAGCGAGCGCGCTACTATTATTTATTTTAAAATATACAAACGCGTGTAAATAAATTACTGTTTTTTCGTGCAAGTGCTTTCACAGGCACTGACGACCCTCCCCCACCAGTCTGCGCCAGCAACTACAATTTTGGTGTTTATTAATTTGGTGTTCCAAAGCCTACGAGCGGCACAGCGAACATTTTTGGTCCTGGCGTTTTTAAAATAAATAATTGTACCCTACTTTTTGTGTACATACATCAGGTGCGTATAGCATTTTTGTTTGAATTTTTATACCCCCTGCGTGCGTTTGCATTCCGTGGTTTGCCAGTTGCGTAAGTTCTCGGTTGGTATTTGAGTGTTTTTGTGCATAATTTTTGTTGTGCAAATATTCTTCGCCTTTTCTTTGGCGTACTCAATAAGTTTTACATACACACTCACTTTTCGATTAGAGTGTTGAGTGTTTTCTATTGAGGGTTTTTTTCGATTGTTTATTAGCTTGCAATTCCATTGCATTACAGATCAAAACAAACAAGCAAAAAGAGAAGAAAAAGCAGCTGCATGAGCGCATGCTGCAGTGTTAAAATTACAACAAATATATTTTAATAAAATACATATATATACATACAAGCACCGTTGCGCTTTTGATTGTTTTTGCATCGGTGCGTTTATATATATATATCGCTGGACGGACAGACAGAAAAGTTAGGAACAGTTAAACAAAAATTTCTTTTGTTTTTGTATACGACCAATACGTACCAGGGTCGATATCAAAGTTCCGTGACATTATTTTTTGTGCGTTTTAAAAAATTTAAAAAATATATAGTTTTTCGGGCTGTGCATAATTATTTCACAAAAGTTTTATTGTTTTTCCCCCCACTCTTCGAAATAATTTATCGCAGCGCCGGCTCTTTAAATATAATAATTTATACGCACTTTTTATCTGAAAAAGAGACTTTTCAATCAAATTTTAATTTCATTTTTGCTGAAATTATTTTTGATTTGTGTTTTGCATCCTCATATTTATTTTGTTTGTTTATTTTTTGACAAAGTTTTTTAAAAAATGATACTGGTTAAATTTAACCATTTTGTTGATGAAGTCTTGAACTTAAAAAATAATTTAAAATCTGTTTCGGGAAATTTAACCCATTATATGTTAGAGTTACAGAAAGAGGAATTAAAAAGTCTGTGGCGATCTTTAAAGAAAGCATACGAGGAGCTGATGTGTTCACCGCCAAAAGATCCTAACACTACCGAAATGAGGGAAAAGTTCCAGAGGGCATATGTTGAGTATTTGCCCTTTGGTGGAGAACTAGGTGATTTGATGAGTTCGATGGCTCATACGAAAAATATTGCCTGCTCTACGCAACGAGCTTTTGAGACTTCCGGTAGTGCAGGTGCTCCTTCTGTGTCACATAACATTTCGTTACCCCCATGTGACACAGACTTGTTCTATGGTGATTATAGCACATGGCCAACTTTTCGTGATATGTTTGCGGCCATCTATAAGTCTAACTCTAGACTGCAACCGGTTGAAAAGTTGTATCACTTGAGGCAAAAAACTCGTGATGAAGCACGTGATATAGTCAACAGATCTCCGCAAACCAACAATAGGTTTGAGTTAGCGTGGCAAAATCTGGTTGACAGATATGAAAACACACGAGTTTTGGTGAATAGTCAGCTCAAGGCATTGTTTGGTTTAGAGCCTGTAGCTTCTGAGAATGGAGCGGCCATTAAAAAGCAACAGCGGGAAATAAACAATGCCATTGCCAATTTAAAGTCAAACAGTATAAGCATTGAAAATTGGGATGCTTTACTTATATTTCTGTGCTCTACCCGTCTTCCAGATACTACTCTGACGCTTTGGGAGCAGTCTTTGGAAGACAATCGAGAGGTTCCAAAGTGGAAGGAAATTGACACCTTTTGAACAAGCAGGTTCCAAACGTTAGAAACTGTCTCAAATCTTCGTAGCTCTTCGAAGTCTGATAAGCCTTCAACAGATTTTAACAAGTCGAAGCGTTTGAACACTTTTCAAACAAAACTAACATACCAGTGTCTTATGTGCAAGTCTTCGGAGCACAATTTGATCAAGTGTCCGAGATTTTTAGCTCTCAGTCCTAAGCAGAGGACAGATAAAGTGAGAGAGAAGCAACTTTGTTTAAATTGCTTGGCTCACAGTCATATGAGGAACAAATGCAAAAGTTTGTTTAGGTGCACAAAGTGCTCAAAACCCCACCACACGCTGCTCCATTGGAACACTACTGCCAATGTTTTAACTTCTCACCCCCCTTTTCCGGCAGCTCAGTCAAATTCCAATGGACAGTCAGGTTCTTCGCAAGCAATGAGCAGCAATAGTTTGCAATCTTGCTTTGCTTTTTCAACAAAGAGTGTGCTCTTGGGAACTGCGATAGTGCAATTAAAATTCAATAATCAGGTTGTTTCCTCTCGAGCACTGATAGACTCGGGATCTGAAGGTACGTTCATTTCGGAACGTCTTCAGAGGCGCCTTGGTGTGCCATGCGAACGAGTGCATGCACATGTTTCAGGGTTGAATACATCTCTAGCTGCGTGAATTAACAGGTCGTGACGCTTGATACTGGAGTCCTCACTCGATTCAAGTTTCAAATTGGAAACGAGATATTTTGTTTTACCCAAACTTACTGGATTTTTACCCAGTAAGAATATTTCAATGCCATCAGATGTCAGTTTTCATTTCCCCCTGGCCGATCCTCAATTTTTCAAGAGCGATCAGGTCGACATCGTGATAGGCAGTGATATTTACTTTCAAATCGTGAGAGAGGGTATTAAACAAAATATTTTGGGCTCATTGCTGGCTCAACAAACAGTTTCCGGGTGGATTCTTACGGGTCCACTCTCTCCCCCCACCAGGTGCAATACGAATTCAATTGTATCCTGTTTTACTGTTTTAGCTTGGGTCAGCAATTAGAGAGCATTGCCAATAGGGATTTTCAGAGTGTTAAAGAAGAGTTCTGCGAACGAAATTTCGTCAACAACACTCGAAGCGATAGTGACGAAAAACATGTGGACACTCTTCCTGTTCGCACTGATTATCAGTGTGAGCAGCCTCTAGGAGCTTCAAGCTCTGTAGCACTAAGGCAGTTCTTGCGTAATGATTCTGCACATTTCCGGATCTCAATTTTTAAGTATGATGAGGAAGCGAATGAATGTTTGACCTTACAAAACTTGTGTAAGGTAGCCTCTCAAAATGTCAATGAGCGACATTATTTGCCTCATCATACAATTTTAAAACCGGAAATCACCCCTACTATTTTCGTGGAGAAACGTAATTCAGCAGAGAATTGGTTTTCGTTCGTCTGATAAAGCTGAAGTTGAAAACTTCGCGTTGACTTCGGACTTTACGTCGTTTGGCAGATTACGTCCAGGATAAATATTCTCTAGCGGCAGAGAGTCTGCGCTCGATGATATGTGTGGATGATGCACTTGCTGTTGCTCAAGATGTAGCCACTGCAATTCGCTCACGTGTTGAGCTGATAGTAGCATTGAATTCCGCAGGGTTTTCAATTCGAAAGTGGACTGCGAATCATGAAGAAGCATTAGCAGGGATTCCTAGCGATTTTTTTCTGTAAATTTTTTGCTTGTCAGTCGGTAGGTTTTTTGATCCGGCAGGCTGGTTAGACTCAATAGTCGTTTCCACCAAAATTTTATTGCCAAAAATTTGGTTGGAGAAGACTGATTGGGACGACAGTTTGTCTGCATCTACACAGCAATCCTGGATAACTTTTTTCGAGGAAGATGTGCGGATAAAATATATCCAAATTCCTCGTTGTGTGGTTTTCCCCCTATGGTTACATTTCTGTTCCATGGCTATTTCAGACTTCTCTGGAAAAGCTTATGAAGCTTGTGTGTTTTTTAAAATTTTAATGGAAGTACCCACAACCGAATTCAGAGGTCGGACATATTGTGGCAAACCGCGAGAAAAATCTCCCCCCGAATAAATGTCAATCAGGCTGCATTTTTGTAACGTACGCAGGGAGGGACAAAAAAGTCAGACGAGCTTCTTCTATATGATCATGTTTTAAATTTTTGTTTGCTTCAAAAAATGAGATTCTTTACAGCATCTATGGAGATGGAGAAGCAACAAACAGTTGCGGTCTACCGCGTGTGCATAGTTGACCACCCACTACGAAAATGCCCGGAGTTTTTGGGCAGGAGAAAAAGGATCCCAATTCCCACCCTGAGCGTACCACGTTCGTCACCTCCGCGCAATTATCGTACGCCGGAGGAGCGTCGAGAGCTGTCTCCAGTTCTGGAGATAGACGAGTGGTTGAGTTGGATTCGGAGGCTGGGCTACTTACTGCTGAGGTACCCAGGGCTCCCGCTCCCCCCCAATCAAGTGAGAGACGTGGTGCACGTCTGCAAAGAAAGCGGCCAGCTGGACGCCGAAACCGCGCTCGATCGCCGGCGCCGAGGAGACCTCGTGTATCTACGGCGTCGGACCGAAATCGTTCCCCAGTGCACAAGCGGCCTCGGCTGTCTGGTGCACTAGTGGTATCAGAGAACAATCGGAGAGTGTCGGTTCGGCGTCAATCCCCGCCGATGGAACTAACCATTCGCAGTAGGACTGTGTTGAGATCTACTGCGAGTGTCAAGGTTATGGTCCACGGGCGCTCAATTATTAAACAAGCGCTGCTTAACCCGTGCATGCCCACCTGCGAGCAGGAAACCACAGTTATTGTATGTTGGTTTTACTGTAGAGGTGTGGCCCCAGTGCGGTTTTGAGTGTTGAGGCACGGGTCAAACGAGAAGTTAAACGGACACTGCCTGGAAGGTCCGCGGACAAGAGGCTGACGGATGCGTTCGATGGCATAGTCTTGGCGGAGAAAAGTTTTTGGCAGTCTGGATCAGTTTCCATTGTTCTTGGAGCAGAGGCGTATCAAAGTGCGATACGCCCAGCGATGCTGCCAGGATCTATCGGTCGACCGATGGCACAACTATCCATTTTCGGATACGTGCTGTTTGGCAACACTGACATTTAAGTGGTAGCACGTCAGTTTATTCTTTTTATTTACCATTTTAGATTTGCGTTTTTTTGCTGCAATATATTTTTAATTTGCAGTGATGCTGCAAGGCGGGCGGTAATGTTAGCGCCAAATTTGAGTTTGTTTCGTTTCTTAGGATGCAGCTGGAATGTATGAACAGATCACAAATAAGTTAAAACTGCGAAAGGAAGTTTTTAACACATATAAATTCAATGTCATGTTTTGGAATTCTAATTTCCCCACTCAGAGATTATTTGACTGAGTTAGAATTTATTTAAGAATTAATATTGTCTTCCATAGTGTCGGAAGACAGACGTGATTTAAACACAGACTTACGAGGGCTACCTCTGTCAAGCTATTCGCATTAGATGTATGTTAGTTTGTGCGATTGGGACTCGTTTGCTCAAGTTCACGTTGTGAGAAAAGTTGTTGACTGCCATTCACATGGGAATGGCCAACAATGATTCTTGTTACAAACGGTCCAAGCAACTCACACGTCCGTTAGGACACGTATCTACTGTATAGCTTCTAAACACCAGTTGAGCTAACATGAGAAGGCGTAAACCTCAATAAGGGGTTGGTGCGCTGGGCTTGGGACCCGCCACTGTAAAAAATATATCTCCAATGAAAACTAACAGGAAGCCTCGGAAGGAACCCTATGATGACGACCTCCGCAAACGATATAAGGATCACGATTTACGGATTTGCACATGGAATGTCCGCTCCTTCAATTGGGAAGGTGCAAATATCCAGCTGGTTGATGTCCTCGAAAGATGCAAGGCTGTCATCACCGTAATCCAAGAAATCCGATGGATAGGGCAGGGTTGCTCTAAAAAACATCCTGTGACATCTACTACAGCTGCAATGCGAGTAAGCACGAATTTGGATGTGGTTTCGCGGTGAGTAGGCAACTACTTGGCCTCGTCTATTGGTTCACGCCTGTTGATGAGCGTCTAGCCTCGATACGCATCAAGGCTAAATATTTTTATATTAGCCTCATTTGTGCGCACGCCCCGACGGAAGAGAAAGACGACGATGCTAAAGATGAGTTATATGAGCGCTAGGAATGTCTGTACGAGCGCTGTTTCAAACACGATGTCAAAATCGTGTTTGGCGATATCAACGCCAAGATTGAGAAGAAAGGAATCTTTGGCCCAACCGTTGGAAAATTTTACCTTCACGACACTACCTCCAATAATGGAGAGAGACTAATCGATTTCGCCGCAGGTCGTAACATGGTACCAGATTTCAACACCTTAACATCCATAAGGCTAGATGGCTGAGTCGTGATCAAATAACACGCAACCAAATTGACCATGTTCTGATTGACGGAAGGCACGCATCGAGCGTGTTGGACGTGCGAACGTTACGTGGACCAAACATTGACTCGGACCACTATCTTGTCGCAGCTAAGGTACGCACTAGGCTCAGCGTAGTACACGCCGCACTTTCCAACATGCAACGAAAGCTAGACGTCGGCAAGCTGCAATCAGAACCGACCGCCGTAGCTTTATCAAACAAACTCTCCCGAATGCTCCGGGAAACCTCTTCGTCTTCTCAAGATATATGTGAACAGTGGAAACATATCACCCGCTCCATGGATAGGACTGCTAAGGATGTCATTGGTTATACAAAACCTGTGAAAAATTTTTGGTACGACGAGGAGTGTCGCAATGCTACTGCAGAGAAGAACGCTTCCTATCAGCGAACTCTGCAGTCGGGAGCAACGCAAGCTGTTAGAGAGCGATATCGAGAGAAACGGAGAGAGAAAAAACGCCTTTTCAAATGCAAGAAAAAGGAGCAAGAAAAGCGGGAGTTTGAGGATGTTGAGATGTTACGCGACAGAAATGAAGCTCGAAAATTCTATCTAAAGGTCAAGCGTATGACTGCAGGTTTTATAAAAATGGAAATCTGGTTACGGATGAACAGGAATCACTGAGATTATGGAGGAGTCATTTTTCTTACCTACTCAGAGTCGATGAAACGCATAATTTCGCCGATAGAGAAATGACACCGGAACCAGCAGTTAATGATGGCACTATTGTAGAGCCACCGCACTATAATAAGTTCGATTCAGTTATTAAAATACTGAAAAATAACAAATCGGCAGGCTCTGATGGCCTGCCATCGGAGTTATTTAAGACCGGCGACGAAGAGTTGGTTAGGAGTATGGGCCGAAGAACGCATACCCAATGACTGGAATCTCAGTGTTCTCTGTCCTATCTTTAAGAAAGGAGACCCCGCTATTTGCGCCAACTACCGCGGATTAAGTCTCCTTTCTATCGGATATAATATTCCGCTGAGCGTATTGTGTATTAGGCTGAAGCCATATACGGATTCACTGATAGGACTATATCAGTGTGGCCTCCAAATATTCAGATTGTGCCCAATCTTAACAAAGACACTCATCATCTATTTGTCGACTGTAAAGCCGCTTTCGACACGACGATACGATCGAAGTTTTTCGACGCCCTGTCTGCACTAGATATACCCACAAAGATCGTTCGCCTTTGCATGACGACCCTATATAACACACAAAGCGTTGTCAGGTTGGGGAAAAACCTCTCCGACCCCTGTCATACCAAAAGAGGTTTCACAACAGTCTCGGCTCATGGGTCTACCGGTGAATGAGAACAAGAAGAAGGACTTGGTGTCTTCTCGCACTCTGTCATCGCGTCTTGGACGGCCAGTGTTCAGGCATGATATGAGGCAAAACTCTCAAAGACGTCCGATAAGAACAACGCACACACAGTGCAGTTGTCATACGCATTAGAGCTGCACTTGATAAGTGCAGCGTGTGTATTTTTAATCGTCATCTTTTTAATAGCTCCATCTAAGCGTTGGTATGCAACACTTGACAAGTGCAGCGACTTAATTTAAATGATCTACATCGATTTCAATAGCTCCTTCTCTGTTTGTCAAGTGCTACATTGACAAGTGCAGGGACTTAATTTATAATCGACATCGGTTTAATAGCTTCTGGTCCGCGTTGGTTTTAACAGTTTCTGCTACGCGTCTTTTTATATTATAAATAGTTTAGATTACGCTGAGTCCTACAAACTCAGCGATAGCAATGTAATAGTTTAAGAATAGAATAAGTTTTATGAATAAAAAGCGAGCCGTTCGATAGAGCGGCTCAGTACTTAATGAACACTCAAAATATACGCGTCGATCAGTTTGATAAAAAATATTAAGTGATATATTTTTTGGTCTATCAATGTTAAAAACTACAGAGAGTCTACGATGTCATCTTAAGTACCTGATGATCAAAAAGTAGACAAGGTAGTTGCAAGGAGCCTTCCGAAGTCATCAAAAGCACCTGACGACGGAGTGAAAATAAACAAACCCATCAAGGCATCAGAAGTACTTGATAGCCAGATGGAAATTAAATCACAACGGAGTTCCAGCCCAATAAAACAAATGGTGGATCTTATGGAAAGAAGAGCTGATCGCGTAAGGCAACAAATGTGCCTAATCAAAGACAGCTTGAAAAAAAACTAATGTAAATGACCTCTTAAGGAATAAAGCTATGCTAAAAAGCTATTGGTCTTCATTGGAGGACAGCCTAATAAAATTAGAGGTCAACTACAAAAAATATGCATCCGATGACATAGATATATTTTTAAAGCTGAAGTCGCTGACCTTGAGATACTCATTGATGAAAGCATCAAAGAGCAGGAGAAAAAGCAGGATAATCCACGCCAAAAGCTCAATAAAATTTCATTCAGGAAAATTGCATTCCCTGAAGAGAAATATATCCAACTGCGAAGCGTCGATAATGAGCTTGAGCCACGTCTAAAAGAGCAAGAAGAAGAACAGGCAAGGCTACGAGATGAGCCCCAGAAAATTACCTTCGGTCCCAGCAAGGAAGAAGATGCAGAACAAGCGAGGCTACGAGATGTGCTCCAGAAAATTATCTTCGGTCCCAGCAGGGAAAAAGAAGCAGAACAAGCAAGGCTTCGTGAAGGGCTCAGTAAAATTACTTTTCAAAAAAAAGAATTTGCGCCAACGCAACTGGAGCCCACAAAAGGCGATACACCAGGTACGACGGCCATACCTCAATTGTGTAACCAACTGAAAGACACAGAAACAGTACCCTCTTTGACAATGGAAATACGACAGTCTGCCGAAACAGAACTGGCTGAGGTGCAGACAACGGCGAGTTCTTCCCTATAAGTCGGGTTTTTGAGTTCAACAATTGCAGCAAGATCTTACAGATATTAATCTTGACATCCGCCTGCTGCCGAACTATAATCAACAAATTTCTACACCACCAAGCAACATCACTTCATCAACAGAGAAATGTGTCTCACTTGAGATTATTGACAATAATCTGTTGAAAACGCCACGAGCCGAATCTAGCCGACATGTGACAAATATGAAGAAAATAATAATGACCACCAGCAATTCGAGTCTTAAGAATAGGACTGGTGATTTGTTGCCAACGCCATGCATCTCACCGAGAAACAGAAATGTAATTGAACAGAAAATTAATTTGATGGAAAAGTCTTCGTTTATAAATGTTCTACGTAAAGCAAAACAACATGCCACAATTGAGAAGCAAATGCTGCACTTTCAGCAGAAAACCAACGGAGAATGGGACTATTTATTCCAAAAATTAGTCAACAATCCCCTGGGAAGTCCTCAATTTAGAGAAGTGAGTAAATCTGTGAATAAATATATGCAAGTCAGAGTATGTAATGCAGCATACCATCATACTAACAAGAGTAAGATGGGATGGCTGAACTGGTGGTGGTTTGAAAAACGCCTCAAGCCCATCTCATACTACTTGCACAACCGAACGAAATGGAAAAAACCGCTATGCTTATTAATAAACTTGGAACAGTGGAAGTAGTTTCGTCCAGCTGGCAGTTATTATTTTATTACGACATGCAAGCTTACTTCGATGTTCTTAAACAAGCCGGTGAAATTCTGGATAAAACAGACACTATTTGCGAGAAAATGGGTGCATTTAATGAATATTGTACTACGGTGAGCCATGCAATAAGATTAAAGACAGGCACCATACTGGAGAAAATTAAAATCCTTACACAAACATCAGAACGGAAAAGAAGGTTTATTTTGTTTGCAAACTATCATTAGAAGCGAGAAACGCTTGAATGAATATATGATCAACCAAACGTCAATCATCAATGCGACTTCGGACTTAATGCGTATTACTACAGAAGAGGTGAATAAAATCTTTGAAGAGGTTACCAAAGAAATGAATAAGATGGAAAACACAATGAAAGAGCACTTTTTTGTATACAAAGAGGCGATAAAATTCTTCATGCTGATCAACCAGATACGGAGCTGGGTTGAAGAAGCGGAAAACCTTCAATCAGCTGCCATTTCCCTTGTAACAAATGTAAATCAAGGAAAGCTTCATCCCTCTCTCATCGAACCAAACGAAATGTTGGGCGAGCTAGACAAAATTCAGCAAAAGTTGAAGAGAAACCAACTCCTCCCAGGTGGCAGTTCTTCAAAGAAGTTACAAATAGTGTATAAATTAATGAAAGCACAAGCAGTATTCAAAGACAACGTGCTAATCATTGACGCAAGGCTGCCGATATATATAAATCAACATGCAAATCTTTTCAAGACCATTCCAGTACCGCTACAACCCAATGGAAAAAGGGTGATTCCAAAATTTAAAGCTGAGTTTCTTATTTTCAACACAGAGATGAACGCATATCATCCAATGACAGAGACTGAAATAAGTCGCTGTCGTCTTGAAGATGAGGAAACTTAGCTGTGTGAATGTAACTGGGCTTGGAATGATGCAGATGACAATAGCTGTCAAATATCACCTCTTAAGCCAAGCAATCATGCAACATGATCGAATATACAGAGGATATTTTTTTCGAAAGACTGAATGTTCAACTGTTTAAACTGTTTTAGAACCCGTCAGCTCATATAACTTGCGGAAACTACCAGGAAGTGATGATATTGCCAAACCAGGGCGTAATGGATTTACCTGCTGTTGATGCAAGTTTCTCACCACATTTCTTAAAGGTATTAGACCAAAACGACTCATGGGTCCTGACACCAATTCACCACCTCGTAATTAATAATTCAGTGGAATTACAACGTATACAAAACTGCATATAGGATTTACAAAGTAAAAGGATACATATTGAGGATTTGGTGTTTCACACAATGAATGGACACATATCACTAGCTTTGGTGATAATTACAATTGCAGGCAGTATCCTTTACCTTTGGAAGAAGAGAGCTCAGACGCAGCAATTACTGGCTGTCACATTTTCTGGTCCCCCCGCAGAATGTTCAGGCATGAAGCCTAAACATGTGATATGAGGCAAAACTCTCAAAGACGTCCGATAAGAACAACTCACACACAGTGCAGTTGTCATACGCATTAGAGCTGCGCTTGATGATGCAGCGTGTGTATTTTTAATCATCGTCTTTTTAATAGCTCCATCTAAGCGTTGTTATGTAACACTTGACAAGTGCAGGGACTTAATTTATGATCGACATCGGTTTTAAAAGCTTTTTGTCCGCGATGGTTTAATAGTTTCTGCTACGCGTCTTTTAACATTATAAATAGCTTAGATTACCCCGAGTTCTACAAACTAAGCGATAGCAATTTAATAGTTTAAGAATAGAATAAGTTTTATAAATAAAAAGCGAGCCGTTCGGTAGAGCGGCTCAGTACTTAATGAACACTCAAAATATACGCGTCGATTATTTGCGCGTTATAAATGTATCTCGTACCTAGAGAGCTCTACAGTCAGTGACGATGGAAAATTTCAACTTCAGTGTTGTAGAAAACTTCGGCTATCTTGGATCCGAGATAACCAGCAACTACAACGTCAGCCTGGAGATCAGGCGAAGAATCACGCTTGCAAACAGATGCTTTTTTGGGCTGATCAAGCAAATGAGAAGTAAAGCCCTCTCTCGAAAGACGAAAATCGAGATCTGTAAGACGCTGATACTCCCTGTTCTATTGTATGGCGCAGAGGCATGGACCGTGATTTAGTCGGATGAGACAGCGTTGGAAGTCTTCGAGAGGAAGATTCTTCGCAGGATTTTCGGTCCTATTTGAGTCGGCGACGAGTTTAGGTCCCGTATGAACCGCGAGCTGTACAATCTATGCGATGTGGTTCACATAGTCCAGCGCATAAAGTTAACGCGGCTGCACTGGGCTGGGCACCTCAGTCGAATGGATGAAAGAGCTCAAAAACGCATGGGTTATATGGGGGCCAATACTTGATTGGTGGACGCTGACATAGAGGACGACCGGGCACTCGATGGAAAGACCAGGTGTGGAAAAAACTCTCCGTACTTGGCATTCAAAACGACTAGCGCCAGTGCACACTAGACTGTGGAGGCTGGCGCGCCTTCCTAAATGCGCCCATGACCGGTAGACGGTTGACGGCCATTTAAGTAAGTAAGTAATATACTGATTTGGCATTGAATATTTTTTATTCCACAATTTTTAATTATTTCGATTATAGAATGTTAAGTTACGCATATTTAAAACATATAAACGTAGTAGCTCTAACACTGATATTTCTAAGTATTGTGTTGCACGGTCTGACTGCTGCTGCAGCACTGACAAGACGCTTGAGATGACGTCTTCCCTAAAAGCTTGCATCTCACTATCTTTACTATCCTCTGCTTCTTTACTTCTTCATACTCACTACCCACATCTATCACCTTTCATCTATAAGTTCCTCCCCCCAAACCCAGAGTGTTATGCGCACCGTGCTCATTGGGTTTAGTTTTGCAGCCGGGGGTAAACCAGGCTGTATTCACACGGAGCCTCTCCGATACCTAGCCGCCTCGGAGAGTAACTAAGGCCTTGCCGTGATACTGGGGGCTATGTCACGGTGGACCTCAGCACCCCTACACTCGTGGGAATTATAGGAATAACAATAAAATAAAAACACTAATGCGGGACAATACCGCAACTCAGATCGCTGACAGGCTGGACATTACTGTCACGGATGAGGACCTTCTAGGCAGGTCAACGCCTAAAAAGTACACAAGAAAGGGCGACGAAACGCCCAAGCATCCTGCTGAGCGGCAAAGACCAGCCAGGACTCAGAAAGAGGCTGCTACCACAAGCACAGGACTTGTTAGCGGCCAAACCCTGAGGGCGGTCCAACCTGCGTCTCGGCATAAGAAACGCGAGACTCAACGCCGACCGGGACACGGAGAGCCCGGAGGCCCTGGAGACCCACTCAAAAAGGGACTGAGTGGGGCCGGGTACAAATGGTACCTCCGATACCTAAAAAAAGGTTTCAAACCGGAGGTAGCCAGGGAGAAAGCGCTCGAACACAGGGCTCAGCCTGTAGACAAGGTGGATGGCACCAACGCGCCGAAGAAAAGGGCACAAACTACGCCCCCAACCATGGCGGAGCCCAAACGGAGCAAGGGCAACCAACCCACGACGAAAAGCCGCAGAGACGGACCCAGCTATGCTGACCAGGCAAAGGGCATCAAGATTGCGGTTCTTCCATGCACCTACCCTGAAGTCATCCTATCCCGGGAAGACTTAGGTAAGGTGGAAGAAGCACTCATGGCTGCCATGATGCAAGGCTGGTCAGAACAGCTAGGGTTCAATGGAATCCACTTTCGGTCAGGCTTGATACTGATCGACTGTGAGGACCAGGGCTCTGCGAGCTGGCTCAGGGAGGTTGTGCCCAAAATGACGGTGCTGGGGACACCAATGATGACGTGCAGTGGGGATGAGATACCCAGTATGCACATCGTCACCATCTACCTGCCGAGAAGCGCTGGGAAACAACCAGAAGAACTCTTCAAGCTGGTAAAAATCCAGAACGCTGAACTTAACATCAGCGCATGGAAGACACTGCGGTGTAAAGAGTCAGGAACCGGCAGGCTGCTCACGATCGATGAGCAGTTGATGAAGGCTATCCAAGCCCGAAACAACAAAATAAACTACCATTTCGGGAAGATAGCGATGCATATACACAAGAAACAGGAGAAGGGTGAAACTAACGATCCAACGGGTATAGCTGTGAACGAACTGTCACCAATTGAGGTACAGGCAGAACGGGAAGCACCACCCGAGAAGGAATCGGAAATCGACCTTCTCACAGGCGAGCTGGACTCGATTGAAGACAACCAGATTTCATTGATGTACGATGACACGCCAATGTCGGAGGCTGTCTCCCTTCCAGATGAGGGCGATGGGTCTATGAGCCCTTTATTGTAGTCAAAATGACTGCAAGCACCAAGATGGCACAGGTCAATCTCCACCATGCGAGAGCAGCATCTGCTGTGATCGCCAGATTGACCGCCAGGCTGGACCTGGGCCTAGTGCTAATCCAGGAACCCTGGATTTATAAAGGATGTATAAGAGGACTGGGCACTCAAAACACACAGGTAATTTGGGATGTCAGATCTGACAAACCAAGAACATGTATCTTAATGAGAAAGGATATTACATACACTTGCCTTTCAGAATTCCTTACAAAAGATCTGGTCGCTATCCAATTGAAACTGGATATCGGCGGGACCCTACGTGAGGTAGTGATCGCGACTGGATACCTTCCAGGCGAGCAAACTGAACCTCCAACCAAAGAGATGGAGGGACTGGTGCTATACTGTCAAACACGGAATCTACCGCTGGTAATTGGATGCGACGCCAACGCACATAACCGTGTGTGGGGAAGCACCAATACAAATAAAAGGGGTGAGTACCTACTAGAACTTGTCCTACAAAATGAGCTACATATATTGAACCTTTGTCACAAGGACAAGACAAGAGGTGATTGACATCACCTTCTGCAACGCCAATATGGCAGATTTTGTATGTAACTGGAGAGTATCAGAGGAGCCATCTATGTCAGATCGTAGGATCATACTATTAGACATAGTAGGGGCTTCTAGTTTCAAGAAAATCATTAGGAATCCCAGACGCACTAACTGGGAAATGTATGAGACTAGCCTCAAGAGCAACTTGGTGGAATTAAACAATCACAAGAAAGCCAACTCACCACTAAACTTAGAAATAATGGTGGACGGCTATAATGCAGCTATAATTGATGCATACCATCAAAGCTGCAAACAAAAGGAAGTCAGGTCAGCAAAAGACACTTCCTGGTGGAACAAAGATTTAGAGAAACTTAGGAAAATAGTAAGAAACCTATTTAATAAATCTAAGCGCACTGGAGACTGGTCACAGTACACGACCAGTCTTACTGAATACAACAAAAATATACGAAAGGCAAAGAGAGATAACTTTCGAAAATTTTGCAGTAACATTGCAGATACAAGTCCCGCAACTAGAATTTTTAGAGCTCTCTCTAAAACTAAAATGTATGAGACTAGCCTCAAGAGCAACTTGGTGGAATTAAACAATCACAAGAAAGCCAACTCACCACTAAACTTAGAAATAATGGGACGGCTACAATGCAGCTATAATTGATGCATACCATCAAAGCTGCAAACAAAAGGAAGTCAGGTCAGCAAAAGACACTTCCTGGTGGAACAAAGATTTAGAGAAACTTAGGAAAATAGTAAGAAACTTATTTAATAAATCTAAGCGCACTGGAAACTGGTCACAGTACACGACCAGTCTTACTGAATACAACAAAAATATACGAAAGGCAAAGAGAGATAACTTTCGAAAATTTTGCAGTAACATTGCAGATACAAGTCCCGCAACTAGAATTTTTAGAGCTCTCTCTAAAACTAAAACAGTTCAAGGACTCTGTCTAAAGAAGCCAGACGGTACTTTTACGAAAGACGAGGCGGAGAAAGCACGCTTTCTACTCGCAACACACTTTCCAGAATGTATCCCCATTCTGCAAGACGATACACCAGAATACTTGCATCAGGGAAACACCAGTAGACCAAACTGGAAACTAGCAAGCGACATTTGCACGGAAGATAGGATAAGATGGGCCATCGGCTCATTCAAACCTTTCAAATCCCCTGGGGACGATGAAATATCCCCAGCATTGCTGCAGAGGGGACTAGACCTTCTAATAGGGCCAATGCTGAAAATGTTCAGAAGTAGCCTGGCGCTCGGTTATATACCTATGTGCTGGAGAAAAGCAAAGGTGGTGTTTATCCCTAAGGCGGGCAAGAAAGACCCCTTCTCACCTAAGTCCTTCAGACCAATAAGCCTTACCTCATTTATGCTGAAGACCTTAGAAAAGCTAGTGCATAACCACATCAGGACCACTTACCTGATTAAGGAACCACTTCATAGAAATCAACATGCATAAAGGTCTGGCCGATCCACTGAAACTGCCCTATACCAGCTAGACACCCTCATTCGTAATGCCGTAAAGGACAAAGGAACAGCCATTTGTGCCTTCATGGACATCGAAGGTGCCTTTGATAATACATCACACACGGAAGTAGCAAAGGCACTAAACAATAGGAGTATAGATCCTTACCTTATCAGATGGTTAGTACAGCTACTGGACTCAAGAATAGTTGAGACTAACCTACCTGATAAAAAAATTATAGTCAAAACCACGAAAGGATGCCCACAGGGTGTCTCGTAGTGGATGAATTATTAGAGCTCCTTACAGATAATGGCATCAAATGTCAAGGCTATGCGGACGACATAGTTATTATCTGCATGGGGAAGCATGAAGACACACTATGTGACCAAATTAAGATGGGCATTAACATCACACGATATTGGTGCTCTAAAGTAGGACTGAGTATTAACCCATCTAAAACTACTATTGTTCCTTTCTCTAGGAAGTATAAGATGAAATTACTCAAGCCAATACGGGTGAATGGCACGCTGATCGAATTCTCCAAGGAGGTAAAATACCTAGGAGTAATATTCGACAAGCGTACCACATGGAAAACTCACTTAGAATACGTAGTGAAGAAAGCTACAATGGCAATGATGACTTGCAGAGTCATTGCAGGTAAGAACTGGGGGTGTACCCCCAAAATAATGAAATGGATGTACCTCACAATGGTCAGACCCATAATAACATATGGAGCCATTGTCTGGGCGGATAGACCAAAACTGACAACAGCTAGAATACAACTGAACAAAGTTCAAAGGTCAGCTTGTATAACTATAACAGGAGCAATGAGAACCTGTCCTAGTGTGGCATTAGATGTACTACTAAATCTAACGCCACTGCATCTTCATATCCAACAACAGGCTGACAGAGCCATTGCAAGGGAAGGAAGAATTAACACTAACAGGAAGACCTGTACTGGGAATCAAACAAGTAGTAATAGGAATGACGTCCACCCACTCCTACAATACCCTAGTGATAACCTAGGTATAATGAACAACTTCACTAGAAGATTCCACGTAGGGCTCAGCAGTAAAGTAGAATGGGAAAACATAACGCTGAACTACAATTAAAAACCAGGAGCAATTAGCTGGTACACAGATGGTTCTCTAACAGACGAAGGAAGTGGGGTTGGAGTCTTCGGACCACGCACTAAATACTTCGAATCACTAGGGAAATTCACAAGTATCAGGCAGAAATATATGCAATAGAAAGATGTGCTCAATTTAATTTAAATAGGGGGTACAAGAATCAAAGAATTGTCATCTTCTCTGATATCCAGGCGGCTAGTAAAGCAGTAAGTTCGCCTATGATCAAATCCAAGCTGGTCATGGAATGCATAAGCAAACTAAATAAACTAGGAAAATCTAATAAGATCATTATATACTGGGTACCCCGACATGCGGGCATACCAGGAAACGAGCAAGCAGATGACTTGGCCAGGAGAGGGGCAGCGTCCCCTTTCATGGGTCCAGAGCCTTTCTGCGGGCTCGGACCAGGATCAATGAGAATCCTGGTAAAAGAGGAAGAAAAGAAAGCAAGGCCCCTTTTCTGGGAAAAATGTGAAGGACTAAAACAGAGCAAAAAGCTGTTAGGCCCTTACAACAAAAGGAGATCGGAAATTTGCAACGGTCTTAAAAGAAAAGATCTAAGAATGATTTCGGGCTTCCTGACCGGACACTGTAGACTTAGGAGACACTTGTGTAAAATCGGTATCGAAGGTGATAGCACCTGCAGATTCTGTCTGGAAGACGACGAAACTCCGGAGCATATCCTGGGCGACTGCCCAGCTCTGGCCCAAAACAGGCACATATATCTTTGCAATTACCAAGTTACAGGAAAGGCGGTGCATGCACTCAACCCCAAAAACCTAGTGGCTTTCTTCAGGGCAGTAGGGCTGGACGAGTTGCTGTAAGTCAGCAACTGATAGGGCACAATAGACCTGTAAGGTCGCAGTGCCTACTACTACATAATAATAATAATAATAATGTATCGTCTGACTCGCTAATATCCAATTTGCTTTCTAATTGCTCTGTTAATCTTAATGTTACATGCCCTTACAATATTACATCATATCATATCTCCTATTATCTCTATTCAAACTACTTTAACATTAAATTTTCCTTCCTACCTGGAACTTATAACATTCCCAGTTGTTTCCTTTATTGATTCTTTTCAACCTATCTATAGGATTATTCAAGTTTTCATCTTTTTCATCTCTCTAACATATCGAATTATAGAGGCATTGCTAAGCTGAGCGCTATACCAAAACTGTTTGGAATTGCCTGGTTTCGTTTCAGACAAATTCATTAGCACAAATCTGTTAAAATTTTCTTCTGTTGTAAATGGTTTTGAGTCCGGATACCAAAGTGATTATACATACACAAAAAGTATTATTGTGTTTTCTGGTGTTCCCCAAACGAATAATCTTAGTCCTTTATTGTTTAATATTTATATTAATGACCTTCCTATTAAACTTGGTCTCATACACTAATGTATGTAGATGACGTCAAATTATGTTTGTCGTATTTTAAAGTCTCAGAACACAGTTTGCTGCAGACTGATTTGAACTCACTACATTCATGGTATAGTCTTAATTATCTGAAGTTAAACTTCTCAAAATTAAATTGTATGACATTTCATAGCAGAAATCCATTTATAGTAAATTATTCGTTAAATAACATTATCTTTGAAGAGAATATTGTTATAATGATTTGGGTATCCTTATGGAGGAGTTTAACGACCCTTATAGCACTTGTACGCCCAATTTTAGAATTTGGATCCTGTGTGTGGAATTCTTATTATGGTATTCACCAAGACTGCATTAAATCAATTCAAAAACAGTTTTTTCTTTTTGCTCTTTACAGTCTTAATTGGGTTACTCATGTAAATCTTTCATCTTATAACGACAGATAAAAATTAAATAATCTTCCAACCCTTTCATCACTCAGATCTTTGATCTCTGTGGTTTTTCTCCACAAAACTTTTTTTGGTGAAATTGATTCTCTTTTTTTGCTTTAATCAATTTCATTAAATATACCCTTTCGACAAACACGCCATTTGTGCCAATAACTCACTGCGAGTTCTCTATTCTATCTACAATAAATTCTCTCCTATTTCCTCTTTTCATTCGTCTTTAAATTCTGTTAACAATGCTATACTAATAAGTCACTATTAAGTAGGGGCACACAGTCGGTCAAACCAAAATTCCTTTACCGGGTCTGAGTGGTCGCAACTTTCCTTTTTTAGTTAAGTAACTTTATATAAATATATATTGTTCTAAAATTTAGTTTTAAGTGACTGTTTTGTCATGTATTTTATACTACCAATAAAGAAATCTATACTAATATATAAAGCTGAAGAGTTTGTTTGTTTGTTTGCTTGAATACGCTAATCTCAGGAACCGCTGGTCCGATTTGAAAAATTCTTTCAGTGTTGGATAGTACATTTATCGCTATAGGCTATATATATCTATATATATAAAAATGAATCTATATATATAAAAATGAATCTTGTATATATCTATGTATGTATGTATGTTCCTTATAGGAAGCAAAACCATCCAACCGATTGAGCTGAAATTCACAGACAATCTTCAGTTCATTCAGGAGAGTGTTCGAGTAAAGTTTGGTCAAAATCGGAGGGGGCTGTGCCCCACCCCCCATACAAGCGATAAACAAAATTCATCATATCTTTGCATCCGTCTGAGTTACGGGGACGAAATTTATTATACATGTTAATGGGATCGGGAAAAGTAATCGTGTTACGTTTGGTCAATATCGGAGGGGGCTACTCCCCACCCCGCATACAAGCGATAAACAAAATTCATCATATCTTTGCTTCCATCTGAGGTACGGGAACGAAATTTATTACACATGTTAATGGGATCGGGAAAACTAATCGTGTTACGTTTGGTCAATATCGGTGGGGCTATGCCCCACCCACCATACAAGCGATAAACAAAATTCATCATATCTTTGCATCCGTCTGAGTTACGGGGACGAAATTTATTACACATGTTAATGGGATGGGGAAAAGTAATCGTGTTACGTTTGGTCAATATCGGTGGGGGCTATGGCCCACCCCCCCCCCCATACAAGCGATAAAGAAAATTCATCATATCTTTGCATCCATCTGAGTTACGGGGACGAAATGTATTATACATGTTAATGGGATCGGGAAAAGTAATCGTGTTATGTTTGGTCAAAATCGGAGGGGGCTATGCCCCACCCCCCATACAAGCGATACGCAAAATTCAACATATCTTTGCATCCATCTGAGGTACGGGAACGAAATTTATTACATATGTTAATGGGATCGGGAAAAGTAATCGTGTTACGTTTGGTCAAAATCGGAGGGGGCTATGCCCCACCCCCCATACAAGCGATAAGCAAAATTCAACATATCTTTGCATCCATCTGAGGTACGGGAACGAAATTTATTACATAAGTTAATGGGATCGGGAAAAGTAATCGTGTTAAGTTTGGTCAAAATCGGAGGGGGCTATGCCCCACCCCCCATACAAGCGATAAGCAAAATTCAACGTATCTTTGCATCCATTTGAGGTACGGGAACGAAATTTATTACATATGTTAATGGGATCGGGAAAAGTAATCGTGTTAAGTTTGGTCAAAATCGGAGGGGGCTATGCCCCACCCCCCCATACAAGCGATAAGCAAAATTCAACATATCTTTGCATCCATCTGAGGTACGGGGACTAAATTTATTACACATATTAATGGGATCGGGAAAAGTAATCTTGTTACGTTTGGTCAAAATCGGAGGGGGCTATGCCCCACCCCCCATACAAGCGATAAACAAAATTCAACATATCTTTGCATCCGTCTGAGTTACGGGGACGAAATTTATTACACATGTTAATGGGATCGGGAAAAGTAATCGTGTTAAGTTTGGTCAAAATCGGAGGGGGCTATGCCCTACCCCCTATTCAAGCGATAAACAAAATTCAACATACCTTTGCATCCACTTGAAGTACATTGATGAAATTTGGTGTACATGTTAATGGGATCGGATGAAGTAATCAAGTTAAGAAAAGAGAATAAAGTTTCATAGTTTAAAAGATATAATAAAGTTTTTTGATTTATCGGTTTCGAATATTGCTGGAAGAAATAAAGAAGTGCTTGGAGTCGAGAATGAGGAGAATATATTGTGTAATGAAAATAATTTTTACTGGGCGCAGCAAAGCGTGCCGGCTACAGCTAATAAATAAATAAATATGGGAGAGTGCAGTTGAATGCAGCATATATAGACTTGTGTAAAAAGGATTAATACATATACCAGTAATATATACATTTAAATTTAAATGCAGAGCTGGATTGTTGTGTCAGAAATACTTATTTCTTCAGCCATAATAGAAGATTTAACTTATATTAAGAAACCAGAACGATTAGGACGATGTTACAAAATTGTCACAGAATAATTCTGTGTTTAGAATATGAGATACCAGCTGAGTTGGAAGAGATGGTAAAGAGTATGCACCAACTTTAAATACAGCATTAATGTAGGTACAACGATTGCGCCTATTACTTTGGAATAATAGCCGAAAAGTGGTATTAAGGTCATTCAAGTAAGATAGTAAGTCACATTGAATTTGGCTGTTCTTGTTAAATAAACAGCAACAATTTGAAAAGATCGAGGTTGGAGAGAGGTAAAAGACTGCATATCTATAGAGGGAATAACATAGTCTAAATATCCAAACTTAAACGAACAATCTCTTATAGATTCCAAGTTATCGTTAGCTGTCCGCATAGCTACTTCTCCCGAGCCCATTAACATATATAACAAATTTATCTTTACCTCAAATGAATGCAAAGATATGACGATTTTGTTTATCGCTTATATGCAGAGCGTGGTATCGCCTCCGATTTTGACCAAACCTTAAATCTAAGTTACTATTTATAGCATAATCTATCAGTCAGTAAAACGCCCGTCAAAATCGGTCCAGCCGTTTCGAAGATTATAACAAGCATAATGATTTTATCGACAATGAGATTATCAATTCAATCTATACCGACCATTTGCAAACATCGACGACGCCTCCGTTGCTTATGCTTAGTAAGCATAAAAATAATCTTAAAACAGAAGTGTAAAAGATAAGTTGGAATACAAATTAAAATCCAATTTTTAATTCTTATAGAACTTATGTCGTATATTGTGAAATATTCTGTAGTCAAATACGGATTTACCGATAGGGCGATATCAGAGTGGCATTCAGACCAAAAATGTCTACTAGTGACCAAATATTCACAATACGAGAAAACCAGGAAAAGACCGTTGAGATTAACAAAGATACACACCTCATTCGAAATTACGAAAAAATTCCTTGCACGTTCAAAGCACAGCCCTCTTTCTATTCCTTACTATTCTATATTCTCTGCAGAAAAAGATCGCAATTCTTCAATTAATGAATAAAAAAATACTGCATAAGTTCCGACTAACTATTTGCAATATAAATTATTAACCAATAACACTTACTACCGTAAAAAAATTCGAAACCTAGTAGCATACTGCTTCTCAAGGATCTCTCTAGCTTGGATTCCTGGACATCTAAGGCTGTTGACGCCACAGCCAAAAAACTCGATCCAAAGTCTACTCAGCTCTGCACATCTCTATTTGGCACAATTGTACTCACCAAAAAATCCTAATAAAAGTAGCCGTCACATATACGGGAAACTTTGACCAATCTTTCTCTCACTCTGATATCTGAAATATGATCCAACTCCACCTGTGACATATCATCCTAACACACAGGCATCTATTTAACACATCACTCTCCCCGAAACACAGTTCTTGCACACATGACTTAAATATGACTGTTGAAGACGTATAAAATCACACAACCAAATTCAATTCCATTAAGCTGCCCACAGACGACGAGCATCTTCTACTGCTTTAGGTAAATAATTCATAGTTCACAACTCCTTAATATACTCTCCAACCGTACTATAGAAAAAATAAAATTAATTATTTAATACAAACTTAAATCTGCGGCCTCAATTAATAAAGTTTTTGTAATAATATAATTAGTTAAGCTTAAGGCTTATGCTTTTCTAATATCGTGTGTATATTTTATATTGCAATACTATAAAAATAAAACTATAAAAAAAAAAACAAGTAAGAAAATTACAGTCGGGCGTAACCGACTGTAAGAGGCCCTGTACCAGTTCAGGTCGCCTAACAAACACATTAAATGTTTCCCGAGCTTATGACCACCTAAATCTGCACGAATAAGTGCCTTCTAAAATATTTGTTTATATATGAAAAGAAATGGGGGTCGTTCAAATTCAATTGCTTATAAAATCGTCATTTATTATCCGATTTTGATGAACTTTTTATATTTTGGCTTAAAGGGACTTTATCTCTATACTGCTATACTCAACCTTGGGGGTGATTTTTTAGAGATAGAGAGGGAGAGGGGGGAGGGGGGTTGGGGCAACATTTTAAAATAAACTTATAACATTTCGGATCAGCCCTAGTCGAATACAAAAAAACACGCACTCTATCTATTAACGTTTTCGAGATCCTTTCGTTCATACAGACGGACATGTCTATATCGACTCCTCTATCACTCCTGACCATAATGGGGGTTACTTTGGGGGGTCTCCGACCATTATTTCTACCTGTTACATACATTTGCACAAAACCAATAGGCTCTTGTACCTTCGGCCTAACAAATATACTTATATTAATAAAACATATAAAATTAGAAGACTTATTGTGATGTGACCAAACTTAACTTAGACTTGGACACACAAATATCATTACTAACATAAAAATAACTCCAAGTACCTATCCTCAGAACCATACGTAATTGGTCCGATTATTCAGGCGCCATGTTATCCACCACCAAATGCAAGCACATGCACGTTTGCAGAAAACATAACTGCACTAAAAATACTAGGCCTTCACTTTAACAACAAACACAGATACACAAACACACACGGAACAACTAACGCACACCCACAAGCAAACAATTTATACAATAAAATGTCGCGCAAGTCCGAAATTTAACTGCAACACATCTGCATCTATAAACGTCACAGCAATCCTTATCTATAAAGCAGACTATGTTCTCCCCATTTACGGGCACTGCCCAAAAACAACTTTACGACCTATAAAATCATCAATCAACACAGGCCTCAGAATCGCTCTCGGAGCATTCAAACCACACCCACCCAAAACATCCTGTATGAAGCAAGAGTTTCCCTATTAGAAGACAGACGTGAACTCCTAACAGCCAACCTTATAAAATTCCTGATCACAGCAAAAAACTCCCCACCAAATAAAATATTAAAAACATACCGAACATTTAGACGGCCACAATACAACTCAGCAATAGATCAAATAATCAAATATAGCAGAAGCCACAACCAACCCTTTCAACCCACAAAAGTACTAACGCTGAATACTCCTCCGTTAAATGTAAGCAAATTAACCACCGACACAACACTTAGAATCTTTAATAAAAAAAAACACTAGCCCACAAATATACCGAGCCGAATTCATTGAAATTAAAACAAAAGACAATCACAAATATACATATATATATACAGAAGGATCCCAAAATGACACCACCACTACCTTTGCTATCACAAATGAAACCGAAATCAGCAAATCATATCTCCTTCCCCACTACTCCTCCGTATTTTCCATAGAACTCATTGCAATAGTAGAAGCTCTAGAAACCCTGAAAAATAAAAGAGGTCAATTCTGCATATGTACCGACTCTGTGCAATAGACGCAATTAATAACCCTAACAACAATGAATATTACCCCTCATATGCTCGTAATATTATGCAAAAAACCTTCCCAAATTTAAACTACTCTGGGTTCCCGGGCATGTAGGAATAGTAGGGAACGAATTATCAGGGACCAAATAGTAGTAACCAGACTCTGACACTCCAGAATAACTTACATGCACTATATCGATCATTCCCCCAGTATATGCCCCTTTTGCAATGAGAACATAACAATTGAACATATACTCACCAACTGCAATACCCTAAAACATCAAAGACAAACAATATTTAAAAACTCTAATCCTCTCCAATGTTTATTGCATCCCACATCCTCAAACATTCTAAAATACCTAGAAACCACAAATTTGTACCATTACATCTAACAACATGTAAATTAACATAAATTCAGAAAATTATTTTCAACACCCATGTACATATATGTAAATATAATATATAAGATAGAATATAAATAGGATAACTTATACATAAGCACACACAATCCCAGAGCTGAAGGCCTTTGCTGCCACAACCATGTATTAAGCTAGCTTATAATTTTATTATTAAGTTAGCTCTAAAAAAAAAAATAAATAAATAACTTCAAATACTACACTCTTTGTCAATACAATTTAATATCAAACATCTCACTACATCCTGCTCCTAACTAACAAATGGTACGAGTATAGATTATATGTATTTGGAGACTAAAAATTGTATGCAACACAAATTTTCTTTGTACGCACCTTACGGTTGTATCATTGCTGCCAGAGACAACGTAATCCCCAGATGGATTGAAATCCATTGTACGTACACTTTTCATGTGTCCGTTTAAAGTAGAATAAATAGACTGCGCGTTAAGATCCCAGCGCCGTATGATACCAATGTTGTCGGCGGAGTAAACAAAATCATCATTATATGCAAACCGAACGCATTCGATGGGTCGATTATGGCCAGTAAGAGACTAAAATTAAATCGTTAGTTAACTTATAATTTAGCTAGATATATGAAGATTAGTACCATAAAACATTCGTTTTGGCCGATAGCCCACAAATTTACATTTCGGTCTTGACCGCCTGTAACCAGCACGCGACCAGTTTCACCAAGATTCAAGCTGGTAACATTACGGTCATGTGCCTTGATATCATCTGAAAAGTATAATTTATGAAATAGATTTTTAATTTTATTTGCAAAGTAAAGTTATTGCACTTACAAATTTTTGTAATGAGATTTCGCGCAAGTGCCATATTTTGGCTAAAACTATTTTCGTACTAAACCGCTTTTTTCTGAATCAATTTACCTACAAGATTTTTTTTAGTTTTTTACAACAGATGTAAATATTGACGTACGTTTTTGTTTAATACAATTGCGATCGTTAAGATTCTTGAATTGTGCATTCGAAATTAGTTGGTGTTTGTCATACGAAATTTAAAATAACACTTGTAAGACATAAACAGTACCTCTTTTAATAAATGAACTTACACAACGTGTAAATGAAATGTTACTTTTTTGTAAACAAAGTAAATAAAGAAAGGAAACCAACAGTTGGTGATAAAAGTTCGGAAGAATGTTGTTACCCCACTACCTCTTTGTAACAATGTTAGCAACCTTTAAAAAACAATATGATTTTTATTAACCAACGTGAAAATAGCGACGATATATACTGTTTCGTACCACACAGGGCAGAGTCATTTCGAATTACCATTGTCTATACTACACTAATATCGTTAATTATTAATACATATAATAGTAGGCTCAACTTGATAGGAAGAATATACGTAAGGTTGCTTTTGGTTTATTAATTTTTTTAGCTCTCGCTTGTTGGAAATGCAAAAAAAAAACCCCCCTACAGATAAACTCTCGATTAACGTTTGGTACTCTCTCAGAACGTAAAGAGATTTCATATGTAAACTTAATGTGGAATTTATTTTTTTTTCAAATTTCTATAACTGTAACTTACACCGCTGAGGTAGTACAAGACAAAAAATTCAGTATTTTAGAATTTACTAATAATATTATTAATGGCTAAACGTATGGGAAAAATGTAAATTGGATCTTTGCAGGAAGTTTTATTTTGTACAAATAATCCTTTGAATAAAAGTACGATATTACACCTGAGTGTAAACATACCAATTCTTCAAAACAACCTGTTTCAGAACGAATCGAATTAAATTAGGTGTTTGTAAATTCGGTCACATTGGAAGTGTGTTTTGATATAAGAGTACGTGGATCGTGTAAACTGTTCAGAATTTATATGTTAATAACTATTTACATTTGAGAAAACTGCCTGCTTCTTTTGTTTGAAAATGATTGAAATATCAGACGTACAAAGTAGGATGAATTTATAAAAACGAAAAATTTTTGTCTCTTACTTTGTTTATGTATTTTAAGAGATTGGCATTGGCTTAGCCGGATTTGGCATCTCATTTTTGTTTATGGGTGTTCTTTTACTATTTGACAAAGGGTTATTAGCAATTGGCAACGTAAGTTATTTCCTCGTTTTAATGAATAATTGTAATTCTCTTATGATATTCCAGATTCTTTTCATATCTGGTCTTGGTGGTGTAATTGGGATAGAACGAACGCTGCGTTTCTTTTTTCAACGACACAAAATTAAAGGCACTAGTGCTTTTTTTGGTGGTATTTTAGTTGTACTTTTAGGATATCCTATTATAGGTATGATAGTCGAATCATATGGATTCTTCGCTTTGTTCAGGTATAATTATAAAAAGCCATGTGCACATCACTTATTGCAGAATTAAAATTAAACTTTATTTCTATTCCATTTTTAGTGGTTTCTTTCCGGTAGCTATAAATTTTCTCTGTCGTGTGCCAGTTCTGGGGTATTTACTTACTATGCCGATAATGCAAAAGGTAAGATTACCTTCCAATTTAATTTTATTAATACAGATTTGTGAAAGAACTGGTAAAAATCGGAATGTAGTGAAGAAAATTTTGAGCAAATTAAAACAAGATTTTATCCATTGCATAAAAGCTGAAAAAACATATAACTTAATCTTTTTGATTTGTGATTCGTCCATGGCATGTATCTTGCTTTAGCAAGTTTGGTTGAAATTTAAGTTTTATTTGAAACTAGCTGTACCCGGCACGCTTTGCTGTGCCCAGTAAAAATTATGTTCATCACACAATTTACTCTCCTCCTACTCGACTCCAAGCACTTCTCTACTCCTTTCATCAATATTTAAAACCGATAAATCAAATAACTTTTTTTTCTTTTAAACTATGAAACTATTCTCTTTTCTTAACTTGATTACTTCATCCGATCCCATGAACATTTATGCGAAATTTCATCCATGTACTTCAAATGGATGCAAAGATACGGTGAATGTTTTGTATCGCTTGTATGGGGGTGGGCATAGACCCCTCCGATTTTAACCAAACTTAACATAATTACTTTTCCGAATCCAATTAACATGTGTAATAAATTTCGTCCCCCTTATCTCAGATGGATGCAAAGGTATGATGAATTTTATTTATCGCTTGTATGGTGGGTGGGGCATAGCCCCCTCCGATATTGACCAAACGTAACACGATTACTTTTCCCGATCCCATTAACATGTGTAATACATTTCGTCCCCGTACCTCAGATGAATGCAAAGATATGTTGAATTTTGTTTAGCGCTTGTATTGACGATATTGACCAAACGTAACACGATTACTTTTCCCGATCCCATTAACATGTGTAATAAATTTCGTCCCCGTACCACAGAAGGATGCAAAGATATGATAAATTTTGTTTATGTCTTGTATGGGGGGTGGGGCATAGCCCCCTCCGATATTGACCAAACGTAACACGATTACTTTTCCCGATCCCATTATTATGTGTAATAAATTTCGTCCCCGTACCTCAGATGGATGCAAAGATATGATGAATTTTGTTTATCGCCACCTCCGATTTTGACCAAACTTTACTCGAACACTCTCCTGAATGAACTGAAGATCGTCTGTGAATTTCAGCTCAATCGGTTGGATGGTTTTGCTTCCTATAAGGAACATACATAGATGTATACAAGATTCATTTTTATATATATAGATGTTTCGATATTTGAAATAATTTTAAATGTTGTTACATATATTTACATGAACAGGAATAAGCTCTATAAAATGATCCATAATATTTGCATTGTTAATTTGAAACAATTTTTACCGGTAAAAAAAAATGATTTTCAGCAATAAAATATCTGGTTTTATTTTTTTCAAACAGCTTTATGGATTTCTTTGAGATTTCGCTTATCTTATCTTACATTAGAAGTTTGTACAAAATCCAAACAAAATTTTCGGACTTATTGGTCGAACACGCTACTTTATGAATAATTTTTGGATAGACGTCGTATATTATAAAAGAAAACGCGGTTCTGGGAGAAAACACATATTGAAAGGAGAATATTTTGAAGAAAGCTACTACTTTAACAGTGTCGTGGCACCAACTTGCTGCACCAGCAGCGATTTAATCTTAATTTAAATTTGATCAAAAATAGTTAATTTGTCGTATAAAAATGTTTTAAACTTGAAATTCACTTTTTTCGTTCTTAATTTGCTCAAAAAAAAAAAAAATTATGTCGTATAAATATGTTAAGCACCTTAGGCTGCAATTATAGTGCACCTGACGAAGACGATTCTGAAAACGAAAACCTATACAGAAGTAAATGTATGGATTCGCACGAAAGTGATTATAGTGCAAATTAAAGATGATAATGAAGAAGAATCGAAAGCTGTCAGCTTCAAAACCTGCAGTACTGTTTTTGAAACAATCGTTTGCTTTTCATTGCTGATTTGGTTTCCTTTGTATGAAAAAAAACTATAAATTACAATTTAGAAAAAAGTGTCTCATGTGCGTTCAGGCAAATTAGTCCCAAATGAAGTCGATTCACAATGATTTGGGAAAAGACCAAACAGTTTTTTTTGGATACTTCTCGAAGTATAGTTATAAAATAGAATTTAATGAGAATTAATGAAAAAACTTATAATAAGTATAGCATATGGACCGAAGTGAATTATGGCAACCATAGATTGTTGAGCAAAATGACAACCATAATGGCACATAGTTTCTCTTAAACCGGCAGGGAACATTTAAAAATAAAGATTGCAGTAAATAAGGATAATCAACTTCGCCACAAAGAGTCTTTTGAAGGAAAACGACGGGGAGCATTGATCGTCAACCAGGTAGATCAATAAATTTCAATCGATCCATAAATGGACAGAGATGTATATAGAAGCCCGAGGTTTCTGAGAGCAAATAACAGAAACTATTTTTGAACAGACTCGATACGATCTTGGCGAATTACATAATGTGTGTTCCAAACTTACTTAAATGGCCTTCAAGCGTCTTTCGGTCATGGTCGCGTTGGGGAAGGCGCACCAGTTTCTGTAATCTTGTGCGCCAGTTGTTTTGATTGACAAGTACGGAGAGATCTTTCCATACCTGGTCATTCCAACGCGTTTCCGGTCGTCCTTTATTTCGATGTGTTCCAATCAAATTTGGGACCCCATGTAAACTATGCGTGCTGAAGCTCTTTCATCCATTCGGATGAGGTGACCAGCCCAGTGCAGCCGCTGGAATTTTATGCGCTGGACTATGGAAACCTCATCGAATAGCTCGTACAGCTCGAGGTTCATACGGGACTTAAACTCTTTGCCGACTCTAATAAGGCCTGCGAAAAATCTTTCTCTCAATGACTTTCAACGCAGTTTCACCTGACTTAAACACGATCCATGCCTCTGCACCATACAGTAGGACCGGAAGTGTCAGCGTCTTATAGATCTTGATTTTCGTCTTTCGAAAGAGAGGGCTTTTGCCTCTAATTTGCCTGCTCAGCCCAAAAAAGCATCTGTTTGAAAGCGTGATTCGTCGCCTGATCTCCAGGTTGACGTTGTTGGTGGTCACTTTGGATCCAAAACGGACTAAGTTTTCTACATGAAGTTGAAATTCTTCATCGTCATTGACCATCCAAGACGCGATCACGGTGTGCGAGAAGACATTCACCGCTATACCCATGAGCAGAGACAGTTTTTCAATCTTGGTGATTCGCAGTTCCTGCGTACCGATGATATTAATGTCATCGGCGAACACGAGCAGCATCACCTACTTTTGGAAGATCGAGCCCGAAATATTTTGTATGTACAGGCACTGGTGTACGATGTATTCCATTAGAACATTGAAAAAGTCGCACGACATCGCATCGCCGTGTCTGAAACCTCGCTTGGTATCAAAGGGGTTGGAGAGGTTTTCCCCACAGTAACAACGCTTTGTGTGTGTGATAGCGTCGTAAATGAATAGGTAGTGTGTGGAAGGCTTAATTTTCCGACGGTTGGGCCAATTTTGGCGTTGAAATTGTCAAACACGATTTTGACATCGTGTTTGGTACAGCGCTCGTATAGACGTTCCAAGCGTTCATAGTACTCATCTTTAGCTTCGTCGTCTTTCTCTTCCGTCGGGGCGCACAAATAAGGCTTATATTAAAATATTTAGCCTTGATGCTTTTCGCAGCTTGACGCTTGTCAACAGGCATGAACCTGGAGACGAGACTTCTTAGTCTCCTACTCCTACCAGGTATAGTGGATGTCACAGGATTCCTTATTAGTGCAACCCTGTCCTACCCATCGGATTTCCTGGATTGTAGTAATGTCAGCCTTGTATCTTTTGAGGACATCATCCTGCTGGATTTGCACCAGCCCAATTAAGGTTGCGGACATTTCTGGTGAATATCTGTAAATCGTGGTCCTTATATCGTTTGTGGGGGTCGTCATCATAAGGTTCTACCCGAGGCTTCCTTTTTGTTTTCATTGGAGTGATATTGTTTACGATGGAGGGTCCCTGCGGATATTTCGCTTTCTCATAGTTAGCTCAACTCCGAAAGGCTGTTAAGAGTATATCCATGAAATACGTGTTCTAGCAGACGTTGTGAGCTGCTTGGGCCGTTTGCAAAAGAATTATTGTTGGCCAATCCCAATTGAATGGCAGTCAGCAACTTTCCTCACAATGTGAACTTCTGCAAAAAAATCACCATCTCCCAATATAGGTTGCAAACACATGACGCAAGTTCAAAGATCGGACGAACAAGTGATGTGTATAGAAGTTTAGTAGTTTAAGGGTCATTAATTTCTTTAGACCACTACACTTATTAATTGCCGCTGATTACCAATTGTTTCTGTATTTTAAACAGCGTGCCGGCACCAAAGTGCGATGCACAATTTTTGTTGTTGTTGCAGTTCACCGAGATTCCGACTGAATTAATGTACTCATTTCTCGCGCGTCCGTTCAGATATAAATCTCGATTGGGACTTGGGTCTTTTCCAAGATTAGTCGTAATGTGAATATTTGGTCACTGGTCGACCTTTTTGGTCTGAAGCCACACTGATATTGTCCTATCAGTGAATCCGTATATGGCTTCAGCCTATTACAATATTCTCGCGACATTATCTTGTATCCGATGGAAAGGAGACTTATTCCGCGGTAGATGACACAAACTGCGGGGTCTCCTTTCTTAAAGATAAGTTAAAGAACACTGAGAGTCCAGTTATTGGGCATGCGTTGAATGGTCCAGATCTTACATACAAGTTGGTGGATGCTTCTAACCAACTCTTCGCCATGCCGTTTTCTTTTTCTTTTTTTTTAACTTTTTATCTCATCTTTTTAACTCACCATGCAGTCCCACATACTGGCCAACAGATCCGATGAAAATACCGGATCTAATAGACTTTGCAATGACACGAATAATCTCAACCAGGTTAATTTCTGCAGAACCACTCGCAGATCTGTCATCGGATCACTCTCCCATAATTTTTAATCCCAGTTTTCTCACCGCTTACAATACGAATTGGTTACATACAAAATATATAGAAGCAGCCAGCAGCAGTTCAACTCAACCCTGGAATCAACTGCGAAATGGATATAGACAACTATGTCAGTGCCCTTAACTCAATTCTCGCTGCTGCAGCAAAACACTCTACACCACATCTTAATTCACCCCCAACGACAAACCATAGCATAACAAATAGTCACATTGAACATCTGGTTGCAAAAAAAGAATGGCAAAACTTGAGATCTCCACCTGCAAAATTAAGGCTGAAAACAGCTACTTGTGAGCTGATCAAGGCCCTCAAAATTGAAGATAAGCTCGCCCAGAGACGATACATCGAATGTCTCTCACCAAAAAACTTTAAATTTCCGTTATGGAAAGCTCGCGCTACTATTTAGCCACCCGCTGAGGTATCTAAACCCATTAGAGATAATACTGGCAAATGGGCTCGCTGTGATGAAGAAAAGGCAAACATTTTTTCCGCACATCTTAGAAATGTCTTTCAGCCAAACCCGTCGACAAACGGTTTCGCTCTTCCTCCGTATCCGGATAGGAACTATTCTGCACCTCTCCGAATACACACACATAAAGTAAACAACATCATAAAAAATCAACTAAACCCATAAATGGCTGCAGGTCATGATCTTATTTCTCCAAAAATGATCGTGGAACTCCCCAGTCCAGCTATTAATTATATTACCAAACTTTTCAATGCCATTCTGAAAAGTGGTTATTTCCCATCCAGTGGAAAAAATCAATCATTGTCATGATCCCGAAGCCCGGTAACGATAAAACTCATGCGGCGTCATATAGACCCATAAGTCTTTTATCATGTCTGTCCAAGCTCTTCGAAAAGATTTTTCTCACCAAAATAAGACAGTAAACTCAAAATATCATCCCTACCCATCAATTTGGTTTTCCCGAAAGTCATGGCACCATTGAACAAGTCAATCGTATTACTTCAGAGATTCGAACTGCGTTTGAGCACCGTGAATACTGCTCCACAATATTTCTCGATATTGCCCAAGCGTTTGATCGAGTTTGGCTCGAGGGGCTTACGTACAAAATTAATGTGTTGCTCCCACAAAATACTCACAAGGTTCTTGAGTCCTATCTCAGAGAAAGAACCTTCGTTGTGCGAAAAAAGGATTTTCTAAACACATCAGATATCCCAAATCACCACAACCTGACAACTTCAACATTTACTGACGATACTGCAATATTAAGCAGGTTCCGATGCCCAATACAAGCAACAAGTCGACTTGCAGATCACCTCGAAGAGTGGCTGGGCAACTGGCGGATAAAAGTCAATGAACAAAAAAGTAAACACGTTACATTCACGCTCAATAGAGGTACTTGCCCTACGCTAACTCTGAACAATATTACGATCCCACAGGCCAATGAGGTCATGCATCTCGGCATTCATCTCGAAAGACGACTCACATACCGCAAACACATTGAAGCGAAGAAAACACAAATTTAGCTGAAGGCCAACTCCCTACACTGGCTTATTAATTCAAGATCACCCTTAAATCTGGATTACAAGGTGTTGCTTTATAACACAGTAATAAAGCCTTTTTGGACATACGGATCCCAGCTATGGGGCAATGCAAGCGCCAGCAATGTGGAAATAATTCAAAAAGCTCAATCTAAAATTCTTAGAACAATAACTGGTGCACCATGGTACATTCGAAACGATTGTATTTACAGAGATCTGAATATCCCAACTGTGCAGTCTGAAATAGCTCGAACAAAGCAAAACTATTCTCAAAAACTCGTTTATCACCCACACCCGCTCGCAAGAGCTCTCACTCAACAAAATAACACAACGCAACTCAGGAAAAATGTCCTCCCAAGCTCAGTGTTAAGTTCTTAGAGTCGCTGTAAATTACTAGCCTCCATCTGGATGGCTAGTACATATTATAAGTTTAGATTTAAGAATTTGTTGTTATTGTTAGTCCTTATAAGAAAAGGAGATTCAATAAATAAGATAAAGTAAAAAAAAAAAAAATTAAATAATTGAATCGACCTTGTTATAGTGCGGTGGTTCTTCAATTGTGCCATCATTAACTTGTGACTCTGGTTTCATTACTTTATCGGCGGTATTGTGCGTTTTATCGCCTCCTGGTTAGAGAAATGACTCTTCCATAATTTCAATGATTACTGAGCATTTGTAACCAGATTTGCACTTTTTTCTTAACAATAAGCTACTCCGGGACTGATACCATTGGCCAGACGCTTAACTTTTTGATACAATTTTTAAGCTTCATTTATCTCACATAATCTCTCAACATCCTCAAACTTACGCGTTTCGTGCTACTTTCTCTTGCGTCGGAGTAGGCCATTCTTCTCTCTCCGTTTCTATCGATATTGTTTTTTAACAGCTCGCGTTGCGCTCGACTGCAGAGTTCGCTGATATGAAGCATTTTTCTCTGCAGAAGCATTGCGACACCCCTCGTCGTACCAAGAATTAGTCATAGTTTTTGTATGACAATTGACCTCCTTGGCAGCCCTATCCATGGGTGATATGTTTTTACTGCTGAGAGTGTGTTTGAGAAGGCTTTGGCGGTCTGTAATTGCAGGTTGCAGACGTCTAGCTTTCTTTTCATATTAAGACGTGGGGCGTGCACCACGTTGAGTCTAGTGCGTACCTTGACTGCAACAAGATAATGGTCCGTGTCGATATTCGGAACACGTAACGTTCGCTCGTCCTTCCATCAATCCCAACAATTATTCAAATCATTTTCAATTATTCTGTAACAATCTTGTTTCGTTTAGAAAAGTTCGTCTTAATCGATCTTGTGAAGGTGTTCTGATATCGGTCAAATCGTGTCTGATGTCAAAGGAATTGAATATATTTGTGTTAAAGTTTCGTTCTAGGATTTAATCATTTATATTCTTCGAAAATGAGCATTTACATGCTTGACGCAACTGCACTTGCCCATATAGCCACCTTCTTGCGTGATAAAGATAATATTATACAAAAGTTATGGGTGATTTTAATTTACCCGGTGTAAAATGATCAATGGCTGATGATTGTTTTATATTAATTCCATCTGACGGCATTGAGTTTCTTGATAGTCTCACTGATTTGTTCTTGCAACAATGCAGCACCTTTCGCACCATATCTCAGCGGCTTCTAGATCTCGTCGTTGTAGACAATGGGTGATGATAAATCTTTTTAACGTGTCAGATGTTTTAATAAAACTGACTACGCTAAGTTAAATCGGTTGTTATTCAGCACTGATTGGACAGTTCTCGAGGCATTCATTGATTATTTTCTATTAAACTGTTTGACAGTTGTTTACCTTACACAACTGTGTCTAATTCAGCTAATAGGCTACTTTGCTTTAATCCTTTTCATTATTCTTTCTTATTAGTTTTTTTCGATCGAAATAATAAATCAGTCCTTTCGTAATAAGAAAATATTTATTTAAAATGAATTAAGTTAAATAATGTTGAACAATAGTATTTCAATTTCGCGTCGTTTCGTTTTTTATCGCCGTTCTTTTGTTCTTTTTAGCGGGTCGTGTGCTTGTCTAATCTTGGAATATTCGAAAATGTCACTTCAGCTTCGCGTCGTTTCGTTATTTCGTTTGCGTAGCGCGTCGTATGATCGCACGTCTTTTTCACTTCCACCGTCACTCCTTCGTCTTTTAGGCAGGCTTGCCACCTCGTCCTTCTGCTTTCAGCTGTTCGTCTTATGGCGGGCCATGCGGCGATACCAGACCATTCCCACATACATACAAGATGTGTCTCAAAATTCCCCGAACTTTTGGAATAAAATGAAAACTACAATAGATTTTTGAGTATTTTTTTTTATTATTATTCAAAGTAATCTGCCCTCCGACTGAATACACTTATTAGCTCGATCCAACTACATTCCAAATGAGTGTTTTAGATCGTTGGCCGGAATGACCTTTACGTCGTCAGTGCACGCCTTTTTGATTGCCTCCACATCAGCATAGCGTCGTCCTTTCATGGATAATTTCAGCTTGCCGAACAGAAAAAAGTCATATGGTACTAAATCAGGCCAATACGGCGAGTGGTTGATGGTCAAAAGGCGTTTTTGGTAAAAAAAAAATCAATCACAAGTGTTGATCGATTAGATGGCGCATTATCGTGCAACAAACGCCAACTTCCTTCTTCGCCATATTCTGGCCGAATGCGATGGAGCAAACACTTCAATTAATTGTTTGGCGCGGTGGAACGAACTCTTGGTAAATAATGACCTTCGAATCGTAGAAACAAATCAACATTTTCTTCACTTTTGACTTTTTCAATCGTGATTTTTCGGGTTTTGGCTCACCGAGCGGCTTCCATTCGGCACTTTGACGGTTTGGTTTCAGGGTCGTATTGAAAAGTCTAAGTCTCGTCACCAGTGAAAAGGAAGTTTTGATCCTTTTTGGCATCTTTAATGATGTCTTTTGAATGTTGAATCCGAAGCGCCTTTTCTTCGTTTTTCAATTGATGAGGAACAAATCGTGCTCAGACTTTGCTGAAGCCCAAATAATACACCAAAATGCGATGGATTGAATCTTTGGACAGTCCCAATTCCGATATCAAGAACAGCAATGAGAATTTCGGCACATTTTTGATGGATTCAAGGACAATTTTGATGTTTTGTTCGTTCACTGAAGATAGTGTTACGAGGTAGAAAATTATTTCCATAAACTTGTTTCATCAGTTTCGGTAAAAGTTTTACCAAATTTAAAACAAAACTTAATATTGGCTCTGTGTTCAACACTCATTTTTGCACCGATGACAAAAACATACTGTCACATTAGACGCTATAACTCCACTTCCACTTTTCCAAATGTCATGAAATTTTAAAGGGAATGTCATTGAAAGATGTCCCTTTCCAACGCAGGTTCTCACCAAGAGGTGGTGCGACCTGAAAATGCCCTGGAGAAAATTTCGCGAAATTTCGAGACACACCTTGTACATATATGTCTACTACGCAATGCATTATTGTTATTTTTCATGTTTGTTTACAATTTAAACGTTTTCCTATGTAGAGATGATACAAAAAAAATGTTTGACTTTTGAATATACTCGAAAGCAACCTCTAATTCCCACTCATTCAATTCGTGTTTTTTCGTTTAAATGTTGTGCGACCGAACCTTACATGAGCGCACATACTCACTCAAACTTTTTTGGCTTCGCATTCTATTTAACTCAATGCATTTTGAGCATTGTTGATTCGAACATCGTTTTTTGTCAATTATGCAGACCTTTACTCTCTATACAACAAGCTAAAATTCCAGCACTCTGGAAACACTCTTTCATTATTCTATTAAAGAAGAAGGGCATTAAGTCTAATATCTTGAATTATAGGGTATTGCGAAATTAATTGTTATACCTAAATTGTTTGCAAAGATCGCTGAAGTCAGATGATAGTTCCTGACAACATGGGTTTGTTAAAGGACAATCCATCAAGGTTTTGTGTCTGGCTGCCAGACCGATGTCATATATACTGATTTTAGTAAATCTGTGTATGACAGTGTATGCTATAATCACCTTATATATGAATTAAAATTGATTGGATTGCAACCTTAATTTGTAAGTTGGATACAATCTTACCTTGTTGGCACATACCAAAAAGTTTTATTCAATAATTGTTTGTTTATAATTATTGAAATCTTTTCTGAAATTCAAGAAGGAAAGCTTCTTGGACCAATGCTCTTATATAAATTATAATTAAAAATTACCTTCCTTTAGCATTAAATCGTGCTCATACATTATTGTATGCTAATGATGTCAAACTATCTATCTATCTTTCTAACTATCTATCTATATATCTATCTGTCTATCTATACCCCACCCCCATACAAGCGAAAAATAAAAATCAGCATATCTTTGCATCCATTTGAGGTACAGGAATAATATGTTAATGAGATCGGGAGAAGTAATCTTGTTAAGTTTGGTAATTATGTTATGTTTGGTAATCGTGTTAATTTTTAGTCAAAATCGAAGAGGGCAATACCCCACCCTCCTTTGTATTAATTTTTAATAAATCAGTTGCTCTTAGTCAAGCATATCGAACAAATACTTGGTATCGTGTTTCTCATTTACTTTGATCTTAAAGCCGTTTATTACTCTACAGTATAGAAATAAAATTTTGTGTACATGTTAATGGAACGAACCGCTCAATTGAACTCGCTTCATTAAACTCGCAGTATGTAAGTGAGTGGATATGGCGTGGCGCGACGCAGCGCGTGCATCTTCTATTTAAACCCCTGGAAACCTCTTTAGGAATCGAGTTTGACTTTGCTCAAATAGAAAAAAAGTTATGAGCTTTTGAATTTCACGTTGCAGGCGGGAGGGTTGAATATTTAACCCTTTGTAACTAAGAAAGGGGTGAAGTAAAATCTAACACTTGCGGTTACATTACTATTATATAGAGGAATAAGTTCACGAAGTAAAAAAAACAATCGAAAGACATCGCCAAAAAAGCTTGACAGTTCACAAATAATGACTCATATATGCATTAATTCGTGCGGCTTTTTTTTTTTTTTTCGAAAATTAAGGCTTTATTGTGAAAATAAGGTTATACATTCAATGCTAACCAGCAACAACGTCAGCCTGGAGATCAGGCGAAGAATCACGCTTGCAAACATACGCTTTTTTTGGGTTGAGAGAGCAAATAAGAAGTAAAGCCCTCTCTCGAAAGACAAAAAAACAAGATCTATAAGACGCTGATACTCCCGGTCCTGTTGTATGGCGCAGAGGTATGGACCGTGATTGAATCAGATAAAACAGCGTTAGAAGTCTTGAGAGGAAGATTCTTCAAAGGATTTTCGGTCCTATTAGAGCCGGCGATGAGTTTAGGTCCCGTATGAACCGCGAGCTGTACGCTATTCGATGAGCTTGACATAGTCCAGTGGAAAGGACTCCAGCACTCATGATTTACATGGAGGGCCCAAACTTGATTGGTATGGAGAGATTTCTCCTTACTTGACATTCAAAACGACTGGCGCCAGCGCACACATGACTTAGGAGGCTGGCGCGCCTTCCTAAATGCGGCCATGACCCAAAGACGGTTGACGGCCATTTAAGTAAGTAACTATTCAAAACTTCCATCGGAAGCTACGACGTTTGCCCATCTTTCTGAAAGTTTGTGGATTCCATCCAAAAAGAAGTTCTGGCTTGGCGGCCAAAAACAATACGGGCCAATTTTTGCTACCCTGTTCTAAAGTGAAGCGTATTCCGATGAGGGTATTTTGCATTGATTTGAACTGGTAATCAGAAGGGGCCATGTCTGCGATATAGGGCGCGTGAGGTAGAACTTCCCATCCACTGTTTTCCAAATAGTTTTTAACCGGTCCTGCAACATGTGGCCGAGCATTGTCATGATTGAAAATTATTCGTGTCTGGTCGCATATTCTGGTAATTTTTCCGCGATCGCTCTCTTCAAACGAATAAATTGTGTTCGGTAGAGGTCCTCTTTTGATCGTCTGCCCCGATTTAGCTCATGTTCCCACCAAATGCAGAGCATTACCTTGGTGCCATGGATATACGGCTTTGCCTTGGATGTTGATGGTTGGCCGGGCTTCACATACAATTTCTTGCGCTTGGGTTTATTCATTTTTCATCACCAGTGCGGATTGTCACTATATCTACATATATTTATAAATTTTAGGGGGATAATGCAACAAAAAAATACATAGTTTGAGCAAACTGCTCACTGCAAATTGCTACATATACATATTGGAAATTACTCTCAAAATCGAAACACAAGTGTTTCCAAGTTGTTGCAAATAATTTTCTCTCTTCACATTGATAAATATGTACAAGTATGTTTATCATGTAAAAAATTACCACTTAGCCTGCTAAAATTAATATCTAACAAATTTCGGGTCACGAAATAACAATACATATATTTATAAATAATAAAATAAGTCAGAAATATATTGAAAGACTGCATAACCTTACATATCATACGATTGTGCTCAAACGATCAAACATGTTCGAACACATGTACTCACTGCTGGTTATAAATTACACAAACCATATACATCTTGTTGGCTCTGTGATTTCAATCGCCGCTCAACTCACATCAATTGCGGTGTTTATTCGATTTGCTCAGCAAGGATTTTTTGGATGATGATTAAATCACAAAAATTCAAAAATGAGCGCGTATGGACGTGAAAGTATGTAAATTACATTTTCCTATTATATTTATGGAAAAACATTAATTTTTTGATCTTGGTCAATCATATATAATAAAACAATTTTATTTTTATACGGCTCTTAGACCAATTGTTGTTTTATTGAGTAATAATTTCTGACTAAACTACAATTACAAATCTAACTTAAAAGCTAAGCTCGGTTGCAGAGAGAATAAAGCTTTATTCTCTTAAAAGTGCCAAATTGCAAAATATTTTTATTTATGATAAGGCTTTCGATCTTTTTGTTCTAAGTGAACCAAACGATCAAAGCGGCAACTTGCAAAAGATTTTTTGTTTACGTTAAGCGTAACTCAAATCTTTGTTTATGGTAGCCAAATGGCTTGATGCTTTGGTGACAAAGACATGTCATGGTTGCTTGAAGCATTGTTTGCCTGAAGGGCCGAACGCTGCAGCCTAAGCAATTTAATGTTTATTTTAATAAATGTTTATAATTGCCGTAAAGGCTTAATTGAGTTGGAATTGTTAACTCCTCCCCTCCTTAGATGAATCGTCCCGATTCATGAGATTAATTATTGTTGTATTCAACAAATAATTCTTCATTCTTTTTAATTTTTAATTTAGCTTTTCTCTCTATTACCGAGTTGTAAATTTTTACAAAAATATATACTAATAGCACGAATATTAAAATACACAATATATATACAATTATATTAATTTATATTAACTAATTGCGTCACCCTTTATATTTTGCATAATAATTCGACATATTGTATCACCCTTTATACTAAGCCATACACATATTAATACCTATATTTTAGGTTGGTATCGAGGTGAGAAAAGGTCTATGAAATTTGGAATACCAAGGATCTGGCGAGAGCCAAAAGACCACGTTAACGACTGCTACTTTTGCATTGTGAATCCGTGTAAAAGACGTAGAGGTAAAAATGCAAAACCTATCGAATATCTTGACCTTGAATCTTCTTCTGCTCCAATCGCACATGACCTGACACGACCAGTACCTGAGCCACCGAAAAAATTATCGCAGAAAAGTAGCTCATCTCTCAGTTCTAATAAAAGTAATTCCGATAAGGAGTTTTTACCTACACCAGAACAACCAAAGCACCATCTCATTACTACAGAAGATTTTAACGACTTGATTAGAGATTTAAATTTGCCAAAAAATAAAGCAGAGCTTTTAGGCTCTCGATTAAAACAGTGGAATTTGGTTGAAGTTGTTAATATCACGGATCAGCGGACTAGGCATGAAATATTCTCAACATTTTTCACAAAAGAAGATGGACTTTGTTTTTGCAATGACATAAAAGGTATGTTCAAAGAAATTGGCATTCCCTGTATTCCTAGCGAATGGCGTTTATTTATTGACAGCTCTACAAAAAACTTATTACAACGGAAATAAATTACCATCTCTTCCAATCGCTCACTCAGTACATCTTAAAGAAAATTATGAAAGTGTTAAAATCTTGCTTGAATCTGTAAAGTATCGCGAGTATAACTGGCAGCTAATTGGAGATTTTAAAATGGTGGGATTTTTAATGGGACTACAGAGCGGATACACAAAGTATCCGTGTTATCTGTGCTTATGGGATAGCAGAGCGGATGCTAAGCACTATACTCAACGGTCATGGCCTGTAAGAACAGAACTTTGTGTCGGAAAACAAAACGTAAAATTTGAGCCGATTGTTGAAGCAGAAAAAGTGTTAATGCCGTCTCTGCACATTAAGTTATGATTGATGAAACAATTTGTTTAAAAACTGGATCAAACCTCAGAAGCTTTTGAATACTTGAAAAAATGTTTCCCGAAGTTATAAGAAGCAAAGGTTAAAGCTGGATTTTTTGTTGGTCCGCAAATCAGACAGATTTTCGCCGATGAAAAATTTCCAACGTTGCTGAATCGTACTCAAAAAGCGAGTTGGAATAGTTTCAAAGCAGTCATTTATGGATTTTTAGGAAATAACAAAGCTGAAAACTACGAAAAGCTAGTTGAGGATATGCTAAAAAATTTTAAGGCCATGGGCTGCAGAATGTCGTTAAAAGTACATATGCTGCATGCTCATTTAGATAAATTTAAAAACAACATGGAAGCGTATTCAGAAGAGCAAGGAGAACGTTTTCATCAGGATATTATGAGCTTCGAACAACGTTATCAAGGCCAATACGATGAAAACATGATGGGAGGGAGACTATATTTGGGGTTTATTGAGAGAAAGTACTTATGAACTTAAAAGAAAAAGTAAAAGCTTGCACTTTTAATTTATTATCTACTTTTTTGTAAGTTATTTTAATAATAAAACTTAATAAAAATAATAAACATGTTTATTTAAATGGTTTCATCTTCAATTAAAAATTAAAACCATATATTTTGAAAAATATCGTTCAATCGGTTTCCTAAATACAAAAGCAAACTTATTCATGACATATATTTTTTTTCGTCTAATTACGACCTAAAGAATAGAAATTTAATGCTTTAAAGTTAAAGTCAAATTTCGTGTTGACCCGTGTTATTTGCCATCTTTTTGAGCTATCGCTCTGGCATTATAAAGTTTACATTAGATACGTCAAGTAAATCTGTTAAAGTCAGTTGAACTTTTTCATGTTCTAAGTTTCTGTATTGTCATCAGTGTTTAGGTTTTAATGTTATCTTTATGAACAATCCTATCTCTGTTATTTATTACAACTTTATTGCTTTGGTCTTTTTTAACAACTGGTTTTTTGTAGCGGGGTTGCAATTTATTTCTCTCCCCTATAATTTTTTCATATATGACTTGGCCGGTTTCATACTACTTATTCAATCTATTTTGATTGTGAAATTGAAGCATTTTTTCTTGATGTCGTTTTAGTTTTTCTGCAACATCTTCATTCTGCATTATAGAATACCTCAATTGATTTGTATTTAGTGACCGAATGAACCGTCATATTATATTGCTGAGCGGCTCTTAGAATTATTTCTAAGTCGTCTGTCAAACTATGTTCTTCTTTCAGACAACGAGAAATTTCTAATAAAGTTGAATGTGTTCTTTCAACTTTACCATTGGTTGTACTGTGTCTTGGATCACAAAAATACAATTGTATATTTAATCTCTCCATTAAAGACTTGAAAGTTGGAGAAGTGAAACTTGGTTCGTTGTCCAAGGTAATTTTCTTCACTTCAGGGAACGTTTGTAAAAGTTCCAATACTTTCTCTCCAATATATTGTTTATTCAAAATGTGTTTGAGTACTAAGTATTTAGAATATGAATCTACGCACGTTATGAATTTGAGATTTTGTGCATAAAAAATGTCTAAATGGAGTTGTTCTCCTTTTTTGGTAGGAAAAGGACATTCACCTATTGGTATTTTTATTGGTTTTCTGATATATTTACTTTTGTTACAGATTTCGCAATTTTTAGAATATTCTCTTTTTTTTTTTTTTTTTTGCATTTATGGCCAATAATACATGTCACGGATTTGTTTGATGTTTTCGTCAAAGCTTCTATGAGCCCTGGTATGGGTTTGTTCAATGATGATACATTGGTCATCCCTATTAGTAACATCAATCGGGAATACGTTTGTATATAAAATTTTATTTTTAAACGTTTCTTTCAAAGGTCTTTTTATTTCATAAAGATCCTCTACCGAGCAATGTATAGCTGTTGTTAAATTTGGTCGAATAAATTCTTTCAGAATTGTTAACAAATTTTCGACCATGTCATATTCTATTTTTTACAAATCAACAATTGTTGTTTAAATTGATGGAGCGGTTTTCTAGTCTCTTCTATAAAAAAATGGTCGCTACTTTGTGCTGGGTGTTGAGTCGCATCGTCTTCGAAATCGTCCTCATTTTTACTCATTAACTCATCAGTTAAAGGTCAAATTGAAGACCTGTTAAATGACCTTTAAGGTTGTTGAATGATTTTCTTCATTCAATTCAATAGGTATTCTTTTAGACATGTTTTTCGAAACCTTTCCATTTTCGCCGGAAAGTATGTTTGTCAATGGTTTAGCTATTTTAGCATACGAATTTTCTATAATAACCAGTGAGACCCAGAAAACTTCGTAATTCCCTTACATTTCTTGGAATGGGGTATTCTATTATTGTTTCTATTTTTTTAGGATCGGTTTTAATTATATTGTGTGCAAACTCAATTTCGGTTTCAAAAAACTTAGATTTTTCTAAAGAAATTTTCATGTTGGCTACACCTAATATTTAAATTATTTCTTCTAAATCTTTTAGATGTTGCTCTGGGCTTTTTGAAAAAACGATTATATCATCCATATAAACATGGCATGTTTTTCCGATTTATGGACGAAGGATGTCGTCCATAGCACTTTGGAAAATGCGAGGAGCATTTTTCAATCCAAATGGTAATCTTACAAATTCATATTTTCCATTGTTAACGGAAAAAGCGGTTTTTTCAATGTCTTCATCTTTCATCAATAATTGATGAAGACCAGACTCGTAATCGATGGTTGAAAAACATTCTGACTTTCCATGATTAGACAGTATAATACTGGTGTCAGGTATAGGGTACCTGTCAGGAATAGTTTGCTCATTTAATTTTTTGTAGTCGATTACCAATCTATGTTTTGGGGAACCAGCAGGATTTTTTCCTTTTTTAGATACTACCCATATTGGTGAATTGTATGGGCTCTTGCTAGGCCTAATAATTTGCCTAATTTGCTCTAACATTCTATTTATTTCTTCATTCACAAAGGCACTCACTGAATGAGGATATGGATATTGCCTGCTATAAATGGGGGTGTCTGAGTCAGTTCTAATGTCTGCTTTGACATCGGTTCGAAATGGTAGGCCCATATCGATTGATGCATGAATTGCTTTAATTTTTTTTCAGTTAATTTTTTCAATCTTACCTTTTTTTTTAAAGGAATGTTGAAAATGTAAGTCACTACAATTGTCCGTGGTTTATTCAGGATTCCCATACCCCAAACTAAGGTTGTCGTCATTACCCAAACCTGTTTCAATGTTTCACATTTTTTCTGTGTCGGATATTTGTAAGACAGAGTATTCAGAACTTTTTTGTTCCGATCTTAAATTTTTATTTAAGTTTTTATTTTAGTCGGATACTTCTACGACGGCGTGTTCCGAATTTTTTTGTTCCGAACTTAAATTTTTATTTAATTTTTTACTTTTGTCGGATACTTCTACGACGGCGTGTTCAGAACTTTTTTGTTCCGAACTTAAATTTTTATTTCAGTTTTTACTTTTGTCGGATACTTCTACGACGGCGTGTTCAGAACTTTTTTGTTCCGAACTTAAATTTTTTGATTTCTTGTTTTTCTTTTCTTTAGATTTGAATTTTTCCTTTTAATTTTTTTCTTTTACCCCGCTTTGCTTTGGGATGTTTTCGAAAATTTCTTCAGTACCGCCCACGTATCTTAGAATGCCTTTCTTAACATCAATGGCAGCCTGAATTTTCTTCAAAAAATTGTAACCGATTAAAAGATCAGCTTTGAAGTTTTCTATTTCATAGAAAAGTTGTTTTTGTCCAAAAATATGGACAGTATGATAATGGGTTATTATTGTAAAACCTTTTATTGTTTTTACTCTTTTTAATTGATAATTCTTTTTTATTTTCGTAGATGCCGGCTTTGATGTAACTAGCCGTGGCACCTGTATTAATTAATATTTGTAATTTTTTATTTAATTTGTTGTCCCGTCGGAAGATGTATGGGAGACCGACTGCTGGTCTAAAAAATGGTTCTCGTCAATGTTATTGATTCGTTGTGCCTTTGGAACTGGCTGAGTACTGATTCGACTATCAGTAGATTGTTTATGTTTTAAATTTTTATTTTTGAATCCTTGTTGACCCTGATTGGTGGATCGTTTAATATAAGCATTTTGTTGGACAAACCCTGGTGACTTGCTATTACTTTGAGTAGAATGATCTACTTCTATAGGTTCCGGTTTAGGGAACTTTTGAGGCCGATTTCTATTTGATTCGGTATTTTTTTGTCCACTTTGATTATTATAAGTGGAAAAACGTAAGTTATTGTTAGCAACATTATTATTAGAAGAATTTTTCTTTTTTCCTTCGAAATAATAATGTGCGAATTTCGCTCTTTGATAGTTAGATTCTAACTCCTGAGCTTTAGAAAGTGCATTAGGCAAATCTTCTGGGTAAAGTGAAAAGAGGATATCTGATAGTGGAGCTCTTAGTCCACTTATAAAAATGCGTAAAGCACTAGTCCTATTTTTTGAATTTAACTCTTTAGCTATTGTTGGCGCCATAAGTCATTATGGTTTTATTTATAAGCAACGTCAATTTTTTATTGACTAAATTATAGAATTCAATTACTGACAAGTTCCCTTGTTGAAGAATGCTGAGTTCTTCATCAAGAATGTGTAACGGTCTCCTATCTGCATAAGAGAAGTCCAGACGAGATAGTATCGCGTCAAAATTAAGGACTGTACCGTGATTGGTGAGATTATCGTTTGCATCCCCAGTTACTTTATTGCGAAGGATGACCAAAGCGGAAAAATAATTTTTACTGCCTGTTACATATAATGACATTGTATTGGTTGCTGCCTCTCTCCAGCTGCCTCTTTGCAGCTTTCTTTCCAGCTCGATAAAGTTCCTCGTGTTGGGAATGTTAAATCTCTTCAACGTGTCAGATGTTTTAAGAAAACTGACTACGCCAAGTTAAATCAGCTGTTATTCAGTACTGATTGGACAAGTCTCGAGGCTCGCACTGACGTTGAGGCGGCAATGAATATTTTCTATTCAACCGTTTTCAATTACTTTGACAGCTGTATTCCTTATACAACTGTATTAAATTCAGCCAATAAGCTACCTTGGTTCTCTCGTAGCCCCAGTCGTTAAAAAAATATTAAATCTCGCCTTTTCAAAAAATACAAAGAAACCGGTTCCACTGTCGATTACAGTAAATTTTCAATTGCTCGCTGTAACTTTAACTCATTAAATAAACAGTGTTACGCTGCTTATTTGTTAAGAGTTAAAAACAATGTGCGCAATAATCCTAAAAGCTTTTTCAAATTTGTCAAAATTAAGCGTAAAAATACAGCTTATCCCGCTAACTTTCGTCTTGATAGTAATGAAGCATCCTCTGATTCTCAGATATCGGATTTGTTTGCTTCTTTCTTTCAATCTACATACACAAATTTTTCTTCTGACCATCCAACATCTTATCCCTATGTTATCCCATCCTACGACTTTGTATCATCTCCTGTAATTACCATATCTAATGTACTAGTTCACAAAGCGTTGTCAGGGTGGGGAAAAACCTCTCCGACCCCTTTGATACCAAGAGACGTTTCAGGCAGGGCGATGCTCTATCGTGCGATTTTTTCAATCTCCTGATGGAATACATCCTACGGCAATGCCCGTACATACAGAGTATGTCGGGCTCGATCTTCCAAAAGGAAGTGATGCTGCTCGCTTACGCCGATGACATCGATATCATAGGTACGCAGGAACGGCGAGTCAGCAAGGCGTTCTAGGAGATTGAAAAATAGTCTCGGCTCATGGGTCTAGCGGTGAACAAGGACAAGACGAAGTACTTGGTGTCTTCTCGCACTCCGTCAATGCGTCTTGGACGGTCAGTGACGATGGAGAATTTCAACTTCAGTGTTGTAGAAAACTTCGTCTATCTGGGAACAGAGATCACCAGCAACAACAACGTCAGCCTGGAGATCAGGCGAAGAATCACGCTTGCAAACAGATGTTTTTTTGGGCTGAGCAAGCAAATGAGAAGTAAAGCCCTCTCTCGACGGACGAAAATAAAGATATATAAGACGCTGATACTCCCGGTCCTACTGTATGGCGCAGACGCATGGACCGTGATTGAGTCGGATGAGACAGCGTTGGAAGTCTTCGAGAGGAAGATTCTTCGCAGGATCTTTAATCCTATTAGAGTCGGCGACGAGTTTAGGTCCCGTATGAACCGCGAGCTGTACGAGCTATTCAATGAGGTTGACATAGTCCAGCGCATAAAATTCCAACGGCTCCACTGGGCTGGGCACCTCATTCGAATGGACGAAAGAGCTCCAGCACGCATGGTTTACATGGGGGGCCCAAACTTAATTGGTGGACGCCGACATAGAGGACGACCGGGCACTCGATGGAATGACCAGGTATGGAGAGATCTCTCCGTACTTGGCATTCAGAACGATTGGCGCCAGCGCGCACAGGATTATGGAGGCTGGCGCGCTTTCCTGGACGCGGCCATGACCGGCAGACGGTTGAAGGCCATTTAACTAGCTAACTAACTAATGTGCTAGTTTCTCTTAAATCTATTAAATGCCTTCCTGGTGCAGATAATATTCCTAGTTGTATACTAAAACAATGTGTTAGCTCCATTTGTGTTCCACTGTCTCTTCCTTTTTCACTTTCTATAAAACAAAGCAAATTCCCAACTCTTTGGAAACAATCTTTCATTATACCTTTACACAAGAAGGGCAATAAATCTGAAGTCTCGAATTATAGAGGTATTGCTAAATTAAGTGCCATTCCAAAGGTCTTTGAGCAAATTATCACTGATCAATTGCAACGATCGGTTATTGGTTAGTCCATTACAACATGGATTTGTTAAAGGCAGATCCATTTGTACCAATCTTTTAGCATTCGCTTTTATCGTAAATAAAGGTTTTGTGTCTGGCCGACAGACCGATGTTATTTACACGGATTTTAGCAAAGCTTTTGACAGTGTATGTCATAGTTACCATATACATAAACTAAAAGCTTTAGGGTTTCCACATTCTTTAGTTAATTGGATACAATCCTACCTTTTAGGTAGATCTCAAAAATTATTATTTCACAATTGTTTGTCTATATCTTCTGGTGTTCCTCAAGGAAGTCATCTTGTCATTGCTCTTTGTTTTGTTCATTAATGATCTCCCTTTAGCAATAAATCATGCTCATGTATTGATGTATGCGGATGATGTCAAACTATGTTTGTCATATTCTGATGCTTCCCAAGATAGTCTGTTACAAGCAGATTTGAATTCGTTATACACTTGGTTCTTAACAAACTTTCTTAATTTGAATATTTCTAAATGTAAATGCGTAACTTTCCATCGCAGAAAACCTTATATCATAACCTATTTCCTGGGTGTACATGACCTTAGTAGGGAAATTTGTATAAATGATTTAGGTGTCCTTATGGACCCTAAATTAAGCTATACCAATCATATTGTGTGTTTCTATACTAAATATATAAAGCGGAAGAGTTTGTTTGTTTGCTTGAACGCTCTAATCTCAGGAGCCGCTGGTCCGATTTGAAAAATTCTTTCAGTGTTGGATAGTACATTTATCGAGGAATGCTGTAGGCTATATTTGGTCAAAATCGGAGGGGCTATGCCCCACCCCCCATACAAGCGGTAAACAAAACTCAACATATCTTTGCATCCATCTGAGGTACGGTGACGAAATTTATTGCACATGTTAATGGGATCGTGAAAAGTAATCGTGTTAAGTTTGGTCAAAATCGGAGGGGGCAGTGCCCCACTCCCCATACAAGCAGTAAACAAATTTCAACATATCTTTGCATCCATCTGAGGTACGGGGACGAAATTTATTGCACATGTTAATGGGATCGTGAAAAGTAATCGTGTTAAGTTTGGTCAAAATCGGAGGGGGCAGTGCCCCACTCCCCATACAAGCAGTAAACAAATTTCAACATATCTTTGCATCCATCTGAGGTACGGGGACGAAATTTATTGCACATGTTAATGGGATCGTGAAAAGTAATCGTGTTAAGTTTGGTCAAAATCGGAGGGTGCAGTGCCCCACCCCCCATACAAGCGGTAAACAAATTTCAACATATCTTTGCATCCATCTGAGGTAAGGGGACGAAATTTATTACACATGTTAATAGGATCGAGAAAAGTAATCGTGTTATGTTTGGTCAAAATCGGAGGGGACAGTGCCCCACCCCCCATACAATCGGTAAACAAAATTCAACATATCTTTGCATCCATCTGAGGTACGGTGACGAAATTTATTGCACATGTTAATGGGATCGTGAAAAGTAATCGTGTTAAGTTTGGTCAAAATCGGAGGGGGCAGTGCCCCACTCCCCATACAAGCAGTAAACAAATTTCAACATATCTTTGCATCCATCTGAGGTACGGGGACGAAATTTATTACACATGTTAATGGGATCATGTTAATTTTGGTCCAAATCGGAGGAGGGCTATGCCCCACCCCCCATTCAAGCGATAAACAAAATTCAACATATCTTTGCATCCATTTGAAATACGGGGACGAAATTTATTATTGTGATCGGGAAAAGTAATCTGTTAAGTTTGGTCAAAATCGAAGGGGCTATGCCCCACCCGATAAAAAAAATTCAACATACTTTTGCATCCATTTGAAGTATATGGATGCAATTTGGTAATCAAGTTAAGAAAAGAGAATAAAGTTTCATAGTTTAAAAGATATAATAAAGTTTTTTGATTTATCGGTTTTGAATATTGCTGGAAGAAGTAAAGAAGTGCTTGTAGTCGAGTAGGAGGAACAGCTAGTAATAAATAAATAAATAAAATAAGTGGTAATTTTACCAGTGAAGTCCGGTAAGGACTTAATATATGTCGAGAGCGGTGTGACAATTTATATTAGAGTCAATATTTTGTTTTTCTAACTCAACAACCCTGGGACGCCGTGAAAGGTCTAACTCTTTTTTTAGATTATCAATTTCGTTTTTCAAGGATAGCGTTTGGCTTGCTATCAGTCTTGAAATTAGGTCGACTGTCAAGACATTCGAATTGTCGGTGTTCTGTCTTGTATCCATTTTTGAGAATTTGGCAATTAGGTCGTCCAATTTTGACAATAATTTTTTATATAACTACTTAATTAAGTATTATTTTAAAAGTAACTTAATCGCTCACCCTTTTTTCTGTGAGTGGGTCTTCCTTCCTTCTTGTTGGTCGGATTTCTTTGTTTTATTGTGTTTTTTTGCGTTTTTTTTTTAACAGTGTTTTTGTTTTATGTTTATTTTTTGTTTAACGTTTTGCTTATAAATTTTATAAGCTTTATTTATTCGTTCACTTGCACTTTGTTTTATTGTGGGTTCTTGCGTTTTTGTTTAAAAAACAGTATTTTTCTTTTTGTTTTATGTTTAATTTTTTGTTTAACGTTTTGCTTATACATTTTATAAGCTTTATTTATTCGTTCACTTGCACTTTAAAATTTTTTGTTCAGCAAAAATTTTTGGATTTCTTTTGGAAAAATTTTATTGTTGCATTTGATGTAGTGTTATTTTTATTTATTTTTATATTTGTTAAATTTTTTGCTTAGCACAAATTTTGTATTTCTTTTACAAAATTGTTATTGTTTGCTGTCACTGGCACTGTGTTTCAAAGCCACAAACAAACACAAAAAATTTTATTTTTGGTACAACGCGAAGAACTTGTTTTATATTATTTGAGTTCTTTTTATTTACCGCGTGACCCACGTTGGGCGCCAATTAATTTTTTCCTATTATATTTATGGAAACAATTTAATTTTTATATGGCTCTTAGGTCAATTGTTGTTTTATTGAGTAATAATTTCTGACTAAACTACAATTACAAATCTAATCGATAAGGCTTTCGATCTTTTTGTTCTAAGTGAACCAAACGATCAAAGCGGCAACTTGCAAAAGATTTTTTGTTTACTTTAAGCGTAACTCAAATCTTTGTTTATGGTAGCCAAGTGGTCACCCAAATGGCTTGATGCTTTGGTGACAAAGACATGCCATGGGTTGCGTGAAGCATTGTTGGCCTGAAGGGCCGAACGCTGCAGCGTAAGCAATTTAATGTTTATTTTAATAAATGTTTATAATTGCCGTAAAGGCTTAGTTGAGTTGGAATTGTTAACTTGTATGTGAATTTTTGCTGGCGCCGGCAAAGAGGAACAGAGAGAAATTGCGAATAGAAATAAAAGCAAGTGATTGCATAGCAACTAAATGATATTTATTTTCATATTTAATTTTTTTTTAAATAAACTAGAAATAGTATTAAAAAAAAAAATTCTACTAATATTATAAATGCGAAAGTTTGTATGTATGAATGTATATATGGATGTTCCTCTCTTACGGCTAAACCGCTCAACCAATTCGTCTGAATTTTGGAATAGTGATAGATGGGATGATTGAAAATAATATAGGCTACGTTTTGACAAAATCGGAGGGGGCGTTGCCCCTCCCCCATATAAGCGACAATCAAAATTTGTCATATCTTTGCATCCATTTAAGGTACAGAAATGAAATTTGGTATACATGTTAAGAGGCTAATGAGAAGTAAACGGGTTAAGTTTGGTCAAAATTAGAAGGGTGGCACACCACCCCCGTATAGTTTCACAAATGAGGCAAAATAAGAAAAGTAATTAGATATCCTACTTTTTATCGGAAGATCCGCGGACGAAGTCGCGTGTAAAAGCTAGTAATTCATATTTCAAATAACTTAAATTGTAACAACTTATATTTTATATTAGATCATCAAAAAAATTTATAAGTTTTTAATTCTTAAAATTTTTAAAGTACGAGTTCGAAAATAATATGCTGTCTACAGATTTTTGGGTTAAGTCGGTTTCTCTTTTCAGTAATTAAATTGCCAGCTAATGAAAAAACTCGTTCAGCGGCTGCACTACTAGCAGGAATGGAATGAACTTGTAGTGCAACTTTAGATAAATATGGATTGTTCGCTGTGCCGCTCTTAGGCTTTGGAACACCCAATAAATAAAAATTGTATTTGCTGGCGCAGACAGGTGGGAGAGGGTCGTCAAAGCCTGTGAAAGCACTCGCACGAAAAAAAAACAGTAAATGAAACACGCGTTTGTATATTTTAAAATAAATAATAGTAGCGCGCTCGCTTTTATCAAATACAACACCAGTGTATATTAAAACGGGGTGAAATAAATACCTGGCGCAAAATTCATAAATCGAACAATTGACAGCACAAAGTGGTAGCGTACGCGTTTGCAGTAGTTTGGTAACTAACTAACTCTTCTCTCCTTTTAGAGTTAGTCATCGAGTAGATGAACAAGAGTAGTAGCAAGTTAGCGCGGTGTGGTAAATAACGTTACCACAAATTCAAATTTGGCGCTAACATTACCGCCCGCCTTGCAGCATCCCTGCAAAATAAAAATGTATTGCAGCACAGATTGAAATTTTAAAGCTTATATAAAAAATAAACTTTCATGCTACCACTTTGTTGTCAGCGACGCCAAACACGCGGACCTTCCAGGCAGTGTCCAGTTTACTCCTTCGCTCGACCCACGCCTCAACCTTGAGATCACAGCTAGGACCACACCGGGATCTTAGGACCAGCAAAAAGTGATCGCTATCTCCTAGCCGCGTCGTCGAAAAGCTGAGGTGCTTTACCACACGCTCACAGATGGTGGAGGTGGGCATTCAGGGGTCCAGGAGAGCACGATCCAGGTATGCTCGACCACGAACCATCAACTGCACCATCGCTGTAGGCCTCAAAATTATCCTACTGCGTATAGTCGGTTCGATTGGAGGGTAGCGACGTTCCTCGGTTGAGGTCGACCTGGGACCCGTAAACATAGGCGACCCAGGCGCAGCTCCTGCCACTACAGACTCAACCTCCACTTCCTCATCTATCTCCAAAAAGGAGATAGTTCTCTCTCACCGTCGCCTTTGGTCAAAACAGTAGACCGGCGTGGTGGAGAAGCTGTGGGCACTGTAGAGGTTGGTGCTTTAACCCGCTTGATGGGGCTGTGGCCTCCGTGAAGCTGCATGTTTCTCATGCCCAAAAACTCTGGGCACTTTCGTAGTGGGTGGTCGCCTTTACACTCGCGGCAGACCAAAACTCGCTGTTGCTTCTCTGTAAAAAATCTCGTTTTTTTAAGCAAACAAAATGTTAATAATTGATTGTACGTATGTAGCTGGAGAACAGGACGCGTAATCGCACCACGCCCTGTTTTTACATCAGCTCGTCTGACTTTTTTGTCCCGCCCTGCGTACGTTTCAAAAATGCAGCCTAACCGACATTCATTCGGGGGGAGATTTTTCTCGCGGTTTGCCACAATATGTCCGACCTCTAAATTCGGTTGTGGGTATTTCCATAAAAATCTCAGAAACAAAGAAGCTTCATAAGCTTTTCCAGAAACGTCTGAAAAGCCATTGCACACAAATTTAACCATGGGGGAGAAATTCACACAATGAGGAATTTGGATATTTTTTATCCACACATCTTCCTCGCAAAAAGTTATCCAGGATTGTTGTGTAGATGCAGACAAACAGTCGTCACAATCCGTCTTCTCCAACCAAATTTTTGGAAATAAAATTTTGGTGGAATCGACTATTGGGGCTAACCTGCATGCCGGATCAAACAACCTAGCGACTGACAAGACTCCCGTTTTCGTAAAAGACACCTCAGTGTCGAAGGGTTGCTCTGTAAAATAAAATTTGCCAGCCTTAGCATTCCATCGAATGCCTACAATTTTTGCTGAACTAGCGTCTTCAATAGTCAAAAAATGTTCTTTCAGCAAAAAATCGCTAGGAATCCCTGCCAGTACTTGTACATGATTTGCAGTCCACTTTCGCATTGAAAACCCTGCAGAATTCAATGCTACTATCAGCTTATCACGTGAGCGAATAGCAGTGGCTACATCATGAGCACCAGCAAGTGCATCATGCACATACACCATCGAGCGCAGACTCTCCGCCGCTAGAGGATATTTATCCTGGACTTCATCTGCCAAACGACGTTAAGTCCGAATGGCCACGTATGGGGCACAATTGACTTCAAATGTGACCGTAGTCAACGCGAAGTTTTCAATTTCAGCTTTATCAGACGAACGAAAAAACAATTCTCTGCACAGCTGAATTACTTTTCTCCACGAAAAAAGTAGGAGTGCTTTCCGGTTTTAAATATGTATAATGAGTAAAATGATGTCGCTCATTGACATCTGGGGGGGTTACCTTACACAAGGTCAAACACTCATTAACTTCCTCATCATAATTAAACTCTGAGATCCGGAAAAGCGCAGTCTCATTACGCATGAGAGGAGAGAGTGGACCAGTAAGAAACCACCCAAAAACAGTTTGTTGAGCCAGCAATGAACCCATAATATTTTGTTTAATACCCTCTCTCACGATTTGAGGATAAATATCACTGCCTATCACGATGTCGACCTGATCACTCTTGAAAAATTGAGAATCGGCCAGGGGGAAATGAAAACTGACATCTGATGGCATTGAAATATTCTTACTGGGTAAAAATCCAGTAAGTTTGGGTAAAACAAAATATCTCGTTTCCAATCTGAAATTTGGATCGAGTGAGGACTCCAGTATCAAGCGACACGACCTGTTAATTCTAGCAGCTAGAGATGTATTCAACCCTGAAACATGTGCATGCACTCGTTCGCATCGCACACCAAGGCGCCTCTGAAGACGTTCCGAAATGAACGTACCTTCAGATCCCGAGTCTATCAGTGCTCGAGAGGAAACAACCTGATTATGAATCTTATTCGCACTATAGCAGTTCCCAAGAGCACGTTCTTGGTTGAGAATGCAAATCAAGATTGCAAACTATTGCTTCTCATTGCTTGCGACGTACTTGCATGTGCATTGGAATTCGACTGAACTGCTGGAGAAGGGGGGTTAGAATTTAAAACATTGGCAGTAGTGTTCCAATAGAGCAGCGTGTGATGGGGTTTTGAGCACTTTGTGCACCTAAACAAACTTTTGCATTCTTTCCTCAAATGACTGTGAGCCAAGCAATTTAAACAAAGTTGCTTCTCTCTCACTTTATCTGTCCTCAGCTTCGGACTGAGGACTAAAAATTTCAGACACTTGATCAAATAGTGCTCCGAAGACTGGCACATATGACACTGGTACGTTACTTTGGTTTGAAAAGTGTCCATACGTTTCGACTTGTTAAAATCTGAGGAAGGCTTAACAGAAACGGACTTCGAAGAGCTACGAAGATTTGAGACCGTTTCTAACGTTTGGAACCTGCTTGTTAAAAAGATGTCCATGTCCTTCCACTTTGGAATCTCTCGTTTGTCTTCCAAAGACTGCTCCCATAGCGTCAGAGTATTATCTGGAAGACGGGTAGAGCACAGAAATATAAGTATAGCGTCCCAATTTTCAATGATGATACTGTTGGACTCTAAATTGGCAATTGCATTGTTGATTTCCCGCTGTAGCTTTTTAATGGCCGCGCCATTCTCAGAAGCTACAGGCTCTAAACCAAACAATGCCTTGAGCTGACTATTTACCAACACTCGTTTATTTTCATATCGGTCAACCAGATTCTGCCACGCTAACTCAAACCCATAGGGAGATTGGGATTCGTTTGCTCAAGTGCACATTGTGTGGAAAGTTGTTGACTGCCATACACCTGGGAATGGCCAACAATGATTCTTGTGTCAAACGGTCCAAGCAACTCACACGTCCGTTAGGACACGTATCTCCTGGGTAGCCTCTGAACATCCGTTCAGAGGTGAGCTAACGTGAGAAGGCGAAGGGGCCCCCTCTCCTTTAAAAAGGGGTTGGTGCGCTGGGCTTGGGACCCGCCACTTTAAAAAAAAACCCCCCAATGAAAACTAAAGGAAAGCCTCGGAAGGAATTTAATGATGACGACCCCCGCAAACGCTATAAGGATAACGATTTACGGATATGCACCTGGAATGTCCGCACCCTTAATTGGGATGGTGCAAGTAGCCAACTGGTTGATGTCCTCGAAAAATGCAAGGCTGACATCACCGCAATCCAAGAAATCCGATGGATAGGGCAGGGTTGCTCTAAAAAAGCATCCTGTGACATCTACTACAGCTGCCATGCGAGTAAGCACGAATTTGGATGTGGTTTCGTGGTGAGTAGGAAAGTACGTGGCCTCGTCTCTAGGTTCACACCTGTTGACGAGCGTCTAGCCGCGATACGCATCAAGGCTAAATATTTTTATATTAGCCTGATTTGTGCGCACGCCCCGGCGGAAGAGAAAGACGACGATGCTAAAGATGAATTCTATGAGCGCTTAGAACGCCTGTACGAGCGCTGTCCCAAACACGATGTCAAAATCGTGCTTGCCGATTTCAACGCCAAGATTGGGAAGGAAGGAATCTTTGGCCCAACCGTCGGAAAATTTAGCCTTCACGACACTACCTCCAATAATGGAGAGAGGCTAATCGATTTCGCCGCAGGTCGGAACATGGTAGTTAGTAGTACCAGATTTCAACATCTTAACATCCACAAGGCTACATGGCTGAGTCCTGATCAAAAAACACGCAACCAAATTGATCATGTTCTGATTGACGGAAGGCACGCATCGAGCGTGTTGGACGTGCGAACGTTACGTGGTCCCAACATTGACTCGGACCACTATCTTGTCGCAGCCAAGGTACGCAATAGGCTCAGCGTAGTGCATGCCGCACGTTCCAACATGCAACGAAGGCTAGACGTCGGCAAGCTGCAATCAGAGCAGACCGCCACAGCCTTCTCAAACACACTCTCCCGACTGCTCAGGGAAACCTCTCCGATTTCTCGAGATATATGTGAGCAGTGGACACATATTACCCGCTCCATAGATAGGGCTGCCAAGGATGTCATTGGTTATATAAAACCTGTGAAGAATTCTTGGTACGACGAGGAGTGTCGCAATGCTACTGCAGAGAAGAACGCTTCCTATCAGCGAACTCTGCAGTCGGGAGCAACGCAAGCTGTTAGAGAGCGATATCGAGAGAAACGGAGAGAGGAGAAACGCCTTTTCAGACGCAAGAAAAAGGAGCAAGAAAGGCGGGAGTTTGAGGATGTTGAGATGTTCCGTAACAGAAATTAAGCTCGAAAATTCTACCAAAAGGTCAAGCGTCTGACTGAAGGTTTTAAGCCCGGAGTAACTTTCTGTAAGGATGAGAATGGAAGTCTGGTAACGGATGCACAGGAATCACTGAGATTATGGAGAAGTCATTTCTCCAACCTACTCGGCTATGAAGCGCACAATACCGCCGAAAGAGAAATGACACCGGAACCACCAGTTAATAATGGCACTATTGTAGAGCCACCGGACTATTACGAGGTCGATTCAGTTATTAAAAAGCTAAAAAATAACAAAACGGCAGGCTCAGATGGGCTGCCAGCTGAGTTATTTAAGACCGGCGGCGAAGAGTTGGTTAGGAGTATGCACCAGCTTTTATGCAAGATATGGTCCGATGAACGCATGCCCAATGACTGGAATCTCAGTGTTCTCTGTCCTATCTTTAAGAAAGGAGACCCCGCTGTTTGCGCCAACTACCGCGGAATAAGTCTCCTTTCCATTGGATATAAGACTCTGTCGGGCGTATTGTGTAATAGGCTGAAGCCATATACCGACTCACTGATAGGACGATATCAGTGTGGCTTCAGACCAAAAAGGTCGACCAGTGACCAAATATTCACATTACGCCAAATCTTGGAAAAGACCCGTGAGTTCAACAAAGACACTCACCACCTATTTGTCGATTACAAAGCCGCTTTTGTCACGCCAATAAGAGCGAAGTTCTTCGACGCCCTGTCTGCACTAGGTATCCCGGCAAAGATGGTCCGTCTTTGCATGGCGACGCTATCTAACACACAAAGCGTGGTCAGGGTAGGGAAAAACCTCTCCGACCCCTTTGATACCAAGAGAGGTTTCAGGCAGGGCGATGCTCTATCGTGCGATTTTTTCAATCTCCTGATGGAATACATCCTACGCCAATGCCCGTACATACAGAGTATGTCGGGCTCGATCTTCCAAAAGGAAGTGATGCTGCTCGCCTACGCCGATGACATCGATATCATCGGTACGCAGGAACGGCGAGTCAGCAAGGCGTTCTCAGAGATTGAAAAACAGTCTCGGCTCATGGGTCTAGCGGTGAACGAGGACAAGACGAAGTACTTGGTGTCTTCTCGCACTCCGTCAATGCGTCTTGGAAGGTCAGTGACGATGGAGAATTTCAACTTCAGTGTTGTAGAAAACTTCGTCTATCTCGGAACAGAGATCACCAGCAACAACAACGTCAGCCTGGAGATCAGGCGAAGAATCACGCTTGCAAACAGATGTTTTTTTGGGCTGAGCAAGCAAATGAGAAGTAAAGCCCTCTCTCGACGGACGAAAATAAAGATATATAAGACGCTGATACTCCCGGTCCTACTGTATGGCGCAGACGCATGGACCGTGATTGAGTCGGAGGAGACAGCGTTGGAAGTCTTCGAGAGGAAGATTCTTGGCAGGATCTTTGGTCCTATTAGAGTCGGCGACGAGTTTAGGTCCCGTATGAACCGCGAGCTGTACGAGCTATTCAATGAGGTTGACATAGTCCAGCGCATAAAATTCCAGCGGCTGCACTGGGCTGGGCACCTCATTCGAATGGACGAAGGAGCTCCAGCACGCATGGTTTACATGGGGGGCCCAAACTTGATTGGTGGACGCCGACATAGAGGACGACCGGGCAATCGATGGAATGACCAGGTATGGAGAGATCTCTCAGTACTTGGCATTCAGAACGACTGGCGCCAGCGCGCACAGGATTATGGAGGCTGGCGCGCCTTCCTAGACGCGGCCATGACCGGTAGACGGTTGACGGCCATCTAAGCAAGCAAGCAACTCAAACCCATCGTTGGTTAGCGGAGATCTGTTGACGATATCTCGAGCTTCATCACGAGTTTTTTGTTTCAGGTGATACAACTTCTCAACAGGTTGTAGTCTAGAGTTCGTCTTATAGATGACCGTGAACATATCACGAAAACTTGGCCATGTTCTATAATCACCGTAAAACAAGTCTGTGTCACATGGAGGTAAAGAAATATTATGTGACACATTTGGGGTATCTCTACTTCCACAATGCTCTGAAAAATTATATGAAAGTGAACAAGTCATATCTATCATGGAACCACATGTCATATAGGCACTCAAACATATGCCTTGCCTTGCTATGATAAGTTCTTTGTCCAAGCCCTCTGGTTTCTGACACATTAATTTGTCGTAAGAAACCTTGATTGCACGCCACAGACTTTTCAACTCATCCTTCAACAATTTTGTTGTGAAGGATGTTTGCTCTTCTGTGCGCATTTCCTTACATTGTGCCGCGAACCGAAGAAGTTCGTCAGCACAATGATTAAATCTATTTTCGGAAATTTTTTTTTTTTTTTTTTTAAAACTTAGTCAACAAATAAACAAAAAAATGAGGATGCAAAAGTAAACAAATAGAATTTGAACAAAAATTGAAATTAAATTTGTTCGAAAAGATTCTATTTTAAATAAATAAAAATTGTTTCGAAGAAGGGGGAAAAAAAAAACTTTTGTGAAATAATTATGCACAGACCGGAAACGATATATTTTTTTAAATATAATATACACGCACAAAAAAAAAAATAGTAGCACGGAACTTTGATATCGATCCTTGGAATATTGGTCGTATACCAAACACAAAGCAAAAGAAAATTAACAAAACAAAATAAAATAAAAATATGCAAACAAATAGAAAAAAATATAAAAATTGTAGCTGTTTGTTTCACAAATTTTTGTTTAACTGTTCCTAACTTTCTGTCCGTCCAGCGATTAAACCAAAATGTCGTTTGCGACAGACGTTGCGGGATGCAGGGTCACAACAAACAAACACAAAAAAATATATAAATGCACCGATGCAAAAACAATTAAAAGCGCAACGGTGCTTGTATGTTGCAATTTTAACACTCTTTTCTTTTTTGCTTGTTTGTTTTGATCGTCTCAACCGGTACCGATCAAAACCGCTCTCTAATGCAATGGAATTACAAGCAAACAAAAAATCGAAAAAACACAACACAGTAATCGATGAGTATGTAAAACTTTTTGAGTGCGCCAAGGAAAGGGGAAGAATATTTGCACAACAAAATTAATGCGCAAAAACACTCAAATGCCAACCGAAAACTTGCGGAACTGGCAAATCAAAAAATGCAAAAAATCAAACAAAAATGCTATACGCACCTGATGTATGCACTCAAAAAGTAGGGTACAATTATTTATTTTAAACAAGGACCAAAATGTTCGCTGTGCCGCTCGTAGGCTTTGGAACACCCAATTAATAAACACCAAAATTGTAGTTGCTGGCGCAGACAGGTGGGGTAGGGTCGTCAGTGCCTGTGAAAGCACTCGCACGAAAAAAAACAGTAAATAAAATACGCGTTTGTATATTTTAAAATAATTAATAGTAGCGCGCTCGCTTTTATCAAATACAACACCAGTGTATATTAAAACGGGGTGAAATAAATACCTGCCGCAAAATTCAAAAATCGAACAATTGACAGCACAAAGTGGTAGCGTACGCGTTTGCAGTAGTTTGGTAACTAACTAACTCTTCTCTCCTTTTAGAGTTAGTCATCGAGTAGATGAACAAGACGAGTAGCAAGTTAGCGCGGTGTGGTAAATAACGTTAAACACCACAAATTCAAATTTGGCGCTAACATGGATAAAACTCTTCATTTGTTTTCCACAATTTAAGTACATCAAAATCAATAACTATTTGAAAGTTTTCATTAAAATATATATATATCTCCTCTATTGGTGTTTTTACTGTGTTCAATGTTACTGGTTGACATACGGAAGGAAAAAAAAACAACGTCTCGACTAAATTGATTTGCAGGTTCTGCATTGGAATCGATTGGTGAAACGGGATTTGAAGAAGATGTACTTGGAGTGGCTGGAATAGATGGTAATGATGTGGAGATAGTCCTATCTAAATTTTTAATAAGGGAAATGCAAAAATCCTTTATTTCACTTAAATCGGTTGGTTGCATTTGTAATGCTGGTGAATACAAAAAGAAACCAGTTTTTTGCCATAAAATCAAATTGGCAAGCCAAATTGTATCTACGTTAAACATAATTTTTTCTTGTAATGACAATATAGCAGCCACATCTGCATCTTTTGCCATACACAGGTGCTTCACTTGTTATATTGATGGCATAATGAAACTCATTAAGTCAACTAGGTTTTTAAGAGTTGAAATACTTATCATTAGCAATCTTTGTCTTTCTTCCTTCTCTTTGAGTAACTCGTTAATTTCGAACCAGTTGTCTACTATTGACTTGAGCATAGTGAAGTTCGAATTCCAGCGTGGTGGGCATTCTTTATTTAATGAAGTTGCTAAAAGATGCTGCAAGTTGGCTTTTTTAAAGGATTTAACAATTCTTTTGCATGACTCCATAAGTTCTCCCAGTTCTGTAGTTTTGTTAAAAGAGTGTTCCAAGATATTTGCAAATAGGTGACTGCTGCAGCTTAATCGGTGTTTATTTTCTACGGCTTTCTTTACGTTTAATCCTCAGTCTGTTACGAATTTAATTTCGTCCATGTTACTTATACCAAATTCGCCAAATAAGGTAGTTAGCTTGCTCAAAATGTTACCTCCAGTTGAACGCTCGAGATCCATAGATTTCATTCCCAAAACGATATCGTGCAATTGCAAATTTTTTTGGTAATGTAAGGTAACTCCCAAAAAATTTCTGTACACGTAGTTGTCTGTACATAGGTCAATTGTTGCAGATGCTCCTCCACTGTGCGCAATGTCAGCTATTTGATTTCATTTTTCTTAGCTTTTCTGCTAGCGTCTGCACTGCACAGGAAAGCGTTGTTCGATCAGGAAGAAGCTCCTTAATATCAAATTCTTCTCTGTACTTTATTCCCATACTTATAAAAAATTTGGCGAGTTTTAAGAAACCATGACCATTGATGGCTGCGACAAGATAGTAGTACGAGTCAATGTTGGGACCACGTAATGTTCGCAATTCCAACACGCTCGATGCGTGCCTTCCGTCAATCAGAACATGGTCAATTTGGTTGCGTGTTATTTGATCAGGACTCAGCCATCTAGCCTTATGGATGTTAAGGTGTTGAAATATGGTACCACTAACTACCATGTTCCGACCTGCGGCGAAATCGATTAGTCTCTCTCCATTATTGGAGGTAGTGTCGTGAAGGTAAAATTTTCCGACGGTTGGGCCAAAGATTCCTTTCTTCTCAATCTTGGCGTTGATATCGCCAAACACGATTTTGACATCGTGTTTGAAACAGCGCTCGTACAGTCGTTCCTAGCGCTCATAGAACTCATCGTCGTCTTTCTCTTCCGCCGGGTCGTGCGCACAAATCAGGCTAATATAAAAATATTTTGCCTTGATGCGTATCGCGGCTAGACGCTCGTCAACAGGCGCGAACTTGGAAATGAGGTCACGTAGTTTTCTACTGACCACGAAACCACATCCAAATTCGTGCTTACTCGCATGGCAGCTGTAGTAGATGTCACAGGATGCTTTTTTATAGCAACCCTGCCCTATCCATCAGATTTCTTGGATTACGGTGATGTCAGCCTTGCATCTTTCGAGGATATCAACCAGCTGGATATTTGCACCATCCCAATTAAGGGTGCGGACATTCCAGGTGCATATCCTTAAATCATGATCCTTATATCGTTGGCGGAGGTCGTCATCAGAGTGTTCTTTCCGGGGTTTCTTATTCGTATTCATTGGAGGTTTATTTTTTAAAGTGGCGGGTTTTAAGAGGGGGCCCATTCGCTTTCTCACGTTAGCTCACCTCTGAACTGGTGTTCAGAAGCTACCCACGAGATACGTGTCCTAACGGATGTGTGAGTTGCTTGGACCGTTTGTAACAAGAATCATTGTTGGCCATTCCCAAGTGAATGGCAGTCAACAACTTTTCTCACAATGTGAACTTGAGCGAACGAGTCCCAATTATTTTAGCATTTAATCTTTCTACTTGCCCGTTGACCCTCAGAAGACTATTTGTCGTTTTTACCAGCTTGATGCCCTTGTTCGCCCAGTAATTTACAAAGTCTTGTGAGGAGAAAGCCCACCCTTGGTCTGATATGATGAGTAATGGGTTTCTGAATATAGCGCTCTGGTTGGTTAAACTTGTAATGACTTCATTTGCAGTTTGAGAATTTGTTGGGTAAAGCCAGCAAAACTTCGTGAATGAATCAATTACTGCTAAGATATGTTTGTAGTCCTTATGTGTTGACTCAAGTGGATCCAAAAAATCGATGTGGTATGTACGCAATGGGACGTCTTCTTTCATGAGTGGATGCAGCATACCCTCTTGTTAGCCTCTTTTGCAGTTGTTCAAGATGCACGGAATACAGTATTCGATGTACTTTTGGATTTTGTCGACGATACCTGGTTGGGAAATTGGGATCGTTTGCTCAAGTTCACATTGTGAGAAAAGTTGTTGACTGCCATTCACATGGGAATGGCCACCAATGATTCTTGTGTCAAACGGTCCAAGCAACTCACACGTCCGTTAGGACACCTATCTCCTGGGTAGCTTCTGAACCACAGTTCAGAGGTCAGCTAACGTGAGAAGGCGAACGGGCCTCCTCTCCTTTAATAAGGGGTTGGTGCGCTCGGCTTGGGACCCGCCACTTTAAAAAAATAAACCCCCAATGAAAACGTTTATGAAGCCTCGGAAGGAATTATATGATGACGACTCCCGCAAGCGATAGGGATCATGATATGAGGATATGCACTTGGAATGTCCGTACGCTTAATTGGGAATGTGCAAATATCCAGCTGGTTGATGTCCTCGAAAGATGCAAGGCTGACATCACCGTAATCCAAGAAATCCGATGGATAGGTCAGGGTTGCTCTAAAAAACATCCTGTGACATCTACTACAGCTGCAATGCGAGTAAGCACGAATTTGGATGTGGTTTCGCGGTGAGTAGGAAACTACTTGGCCTCGTCTATTGGTTCACGCCTGTTGATGAGCGCCTAGCCTCGATACGCATCAAGCCTAAATATTTTTATATTAGCCTGATTTGTGCGCACGCCCCGACGGAAGAGAAAGACGACGATGCTAAAGATGAGTTATATGAGCGCTAGGAATGTCTGTACGAGCGCTGTTTCAAACACGATGTCAAAATCGTGCTTGGCGATTTCAACGCCAAGATTGGAAAGGAAGAAATCTTTGCCCCAACCGTCGGAAAATTTATCATTAACGACACTTCCTCCAATAATGGAGAGTGGGTAATCGATTTCGCCGCGGGTCGTAACATCGTAGTTAGTAGTACCAGATTTCAACATCTTAACATCCACAAGGCTACATGGCTGAGTCCTGATCATATAGCACGCAACCAAATTGACCATGTTCTGATTGACGGAAGGCACGCATCGAGCGTGTTGGACGTGCGAACGTTACGTGGTCCCAACATTGACTCGGAGCACTATCTAGGCTCAGCGTAGTGCACGCCGCACGTTCCAATATGCAACGAAAGCTAGACGTCGGCAAGCTGGAATCAGAACAGACCGCCGCAGCCTTCTCAAACACACTCTCCTGTCTGCTCTCCGTTTTCTCGAGATGTATATGTGCAGTGGAAACATATTACCCGCTCCATGGATAGGGCTGCCAAGGCTGTCATTGGTTATACAAAACCTGTAAAAAATTCGACGAGGAGTGTCGCAATGCTACTGCAGAGAAGAACGCTTCCCATCAGCGAACTCTGCAGTCGTGAGAAACGCGAGCTGTTAGAGTGCGATATCGTGAGAAACGGAGAGAGGAGAAACGCCTTTTCAGACGCAAGAAAAAGGAGCAAGAAAGGCGGGAGTTTTGAGGATGTTGAGATGTTACGTGACAGAAATGAAGCTCGAAAATTCTATCAAGAGGTCAAGCGTCTGACTGAAGGTTTTAAGCCCGGAGTAACTTTCTGTAAGGATGACAATAGAAATCTGGTAACGGATGAACAGGAATCACTGAGATTATGGATGAGTCATTTCTCCAACCGGCGAAGAGTTAGTTAGGAGTATGCACCATATTTTATGCAAGATAACACATACCCAATAACTGGAATCTCAGTGTTCTCTGTCCTATCTTTAAGACAGGAGACCCCGCTGTTTGCGCCAACTACCGCGGAATAAGTCTCCTTTCCATTGGATATAAGACTCTGTCGCGCGTATTGTGTAATAGGCTGAAGCCATATGCGGATTCACTGATAGGACTATATCAGTGTGGCTTCAGACCAAAAAGATCGACGAGTGACCAAATATTCACATTACGCCAAATCTTGGAAAAGACCCGTGCGATCGAAGTTCCTCTCCGACCCCTTTGATACCAAGAGAGGTTTCAGGCAGGGCGATGCTCTATCGTGCGATTTTTTCAATCTCCTGATGGAATACATCCTACGCCAATGCCCGTACATACAGAGTATGTCGGGCTCGATCTTCCAAAAGGAAGTGATGCTGCTCGCTTACGCCGATGACATCGATATCATAGGTACGCAGGAACGGCGAGTCAGCAAGGCGTTCTCGGAGATTGAAAAACAGTCTCGGCTCATGGGTCTAGCGGTGAACGAGGACAAGACGAAGTACTTTGTGTCTTCTCGCACTCCGTCAATGCGTCTTGGACGGTCAGTGACGATGGAGAATTTCAACTTCAGTGTTGTAGAAAACTTCGTCTATCTCCGAACAGAGATAACCAGCAACAACAGCATCAGCCTGGAGGTCCTATTAGAGTTGTCGACGAGTTTACGTCCCGTATGAACTGCGAGCTGTACGAGCTAGTCGATGAGGTTGACATAGTCCAGCGTATAAAATTCCAGCGGCTGCACTGGGCTGGGCACCTCATTCGAATGGATGAAAGAGCTCCAGCATGCATGGTTTACATGGGGGGCCCAAACTTGATTGGTGGACGCCGTCATAGAGGACGACTGGGCACTCGATAGAATAATCAGGTATGGAGAGATCTCTCCGTACTTGGCATTCAAAACGACTGGCGCCAGCGCGCACAAGATTATGAAGGCTGGCGCGCCTTCCTATAACGCGCCATATAACTAACTAACCTGGTATAAAGTTTTCTTTGTCGATCAGTTCTTTGGTCTTCTTCACTGCAAAGTTTCGTCTATCATGAGCGTGACCTATGATATGTTTCTGCATATAGTTTGGAATAACTATTAGCTCTGTGTCATTTACCAATTTGTAGACTATATCGGACTTTATAAAATAGTCGTCGACCGTTTTATTTTTATTTCCAAGGACTTATGGCTCATGGCTCTAACTTTTTCATTGTTTTTTTTTTTGCTCCTCTTATGCCCAGTCGGATGTTGTCGTCGGTAATTGTTATCACGGGATGCCGGCGAAGTGGGAAACACATTACCCAACGTGCTTCTCGTGCACACAAGTTCTGCTTCTCTAGCGTTCTTGTGAATTTATTGCAGTCGATTACTATCTTAAATGGTATTCCTAACAGATACACTCTAAACTTGTTCACAGATTCCACCACGGGCAGTACCTGTAGCTCATAGCTACTGTATCTTCGTTGTGTGTCTGTAGTTTTCTTTAACATGTAGTATATGGGGTGCAATTGATTATCATCAGGCGACTTCTGTAGTAGTACAGTCCCAAATTCATCTATCGATGAATACGTGTGGAATTCTGTCTCGTATTCTTGGTTGTATATATTCAGTACTGGGTTCTCTATAAGTGACTTCTTTAAAGCGTAAGCTGCATTTTCTTCTTTCATACTAAATTGAAACTTAATATTCTTTTTGGTTAAGTCAGTTAAAGGTTTAGCCATACTTGCTTTGTTTGGCATAAATTTACTGAAATATCCAGTAAGTCCTACCAAACTTTCCAAATGCTTCGTTGTTTGTGGCACTTTGAGATTGGCCACGGCGTCAATCTTATCAGAAGATGGCTATATGTTTCGATCTTCGTTGATATAACCAATGAATTTTTTATGCCTGCTCAGGAAATTGCATTTCTTTAAATTAAGGTCTAGGCAGGTTTCAATGACTATGCATAAATGTTGTATCGCTTTAGCTTCATCTTTGGCAGGTATGATTATATCATCGACATAGGGTAAGGCGATACCTCTACGGGAAAGGTTTCGGAATATTGACGCCTGGCGGGCTTGATATTCCAAACGGTACCTTCCGAAATTGAAATTTGCCAATTTGAGTAATGAAAGACGTAAATTTCCTGCTTGCCTCAGCCACCGGAACGTGAAATAAAGATTTTAGCGTGTTGCAGTCGTTCTAACTGATCCTCTATTAACGGCAGATGAATATGGTCTTTAACAATCACCTTGTTAATACGGCGATAGTCCACGCAGAGTCTAGCCATCGTGTTATTTTGCCAGAACTATGGGACTTGTATACTCCGATGTCGATTCTTCAATTATTCAATTTTTAAGCCATTCTTCGATTTTTTCGATCTTCGATTCCAAAAACTCTACGCTTCATATTGAAACATTTAATGTGAACTACATACAATTTCAACGAATATTGTTCACCGTCAATGGGATCAATTTTCTTGGCTTCGCGATCACCACTAAATCCGACGAGAATTACACCTGACCTTTCTAACTTTGGCCTGCCTATTTCATTATAAAAGTCTTCGCGTATGATATTAAATTTGCTTCCTGAATCAAACTATACACTTTTTGTTTTTAATGCAAATTTCTTTATGTGTAATTTAATTTTTCGGCACCACAATAAGTGTATTTGAATTGTTCTCACTACTTTTCTCGTTAATACAATTCTTGGAGATGTGTCCGAATTCGTTGCATTTGTAACACTTTTTTCCTTTTTCTTTATTTTTGCAATTGTTCGACAAATGCCCTTTCTCGCCATAGTTTTAACAATGCACATCTTTTTTCATAACTTTATTATCATACCGTCGATTTTTTTTTTTTTTTTTTTGTTTTGCACAGTTTTTGTTTTTTTTGGTTTTATTGTTCTCGTTGTACACTTTTTTCGCTTTAATCTCATAAAGTTTCAACTTTTCTTTAAAATCACTTATATTAATCGCTCCGTATAGAATTGTTTTGTGTGTAGGTTTTTCGTCAATACCTTTCCCTTAACCGTGTTTACATTGGGCGAGTTGTTCATATATTTGTTTACTCTTCACCATTGATTTAAATTCATCGAGTAGTGCTTTTTTGAGTGCATTCCACGAACTCAGATTTCTCTCGCTCAGTATGAACAATTTCGTGATTCCTTTTAAAGCCTTTTTCGCGAAGAGAAACTTCTGGAAGTCATTCCAACACACGAGGGTCGCTTGCTCTTCAAATTCATGCAGCCAAACTTCGATCGGCATAGCGTTGGTGCCATCAAAATTCCTTATGCTGTCTTTTAGATCGCGACATGTAACGGCGAAACGAGGCGCCGTCATTCTGTTGTATTCGTCTCTTTTACCATAGCAATTCGTGTATTGTCGCCACCGTTTTGTGCAGTGGAATTTTCCATCTTCTGTTTTGCCATTTCCATGACCGAATTGTTGTTGCTTGCAAAATCCTCATATATTTCGTCATCAACGTTTGCTACAGTTGCTATTTGTGCGACGATGATGAAAATGAATCGGTTATGGCTTGGCAAAAGCCTACAAGAAAACGAACAATTTCTACTCGGAAAAAATGGCGCTGGAAGTCTGCCCAACAATAAACAGAAATTATTATGAAACTCTGAGTGATGATATTGACTTTATGCAGGGAAACGGAAGCAACGAAAACAAACAAAGACACTGAAACTCATGTTACTGCTAAGCAAACAGCGATGGACACTGAAACCTCCTCCAATATTTTTGTCTAACGTTATCGACATAAGTGGTACGCTAAATTATTTCACTTCAAAAATAAGTAAGGATGGATTTACCTTTAAGACTCAAAGAGACGGGGATGTGAAGGTTATGGTAAAGACAGTAAATAGCTATAGGTCACTGTTAAAAATTTTAAAAGATGATAAAGTAAGGTTCCATACGTTTCAACTTAAACAAGAACGAGTATTTAGAGTTGTTGTAAAGAACTTGCACTCATCTACCCCTTGCTCAGAAATACAAACTGAGCTTGAGCTGCTTGGCTTTAAAGTTAGAGAAGTAAACAACATCCGAAGCCGCATTAATAAAGAACCGCTGCATATGTTTTTTATTGATCTCGAACTAGAAAATAAAAACACGGAAATATATAAAATAAAATACATTGGAAACGAGATAGTTTTCATAGAACCGCCAAGAAAAACTAATGATGTTGTTCAGTGCTTCCAATGCCAAGAATTTGGCCACACAAAATCGTATTGCATAAAAAAGTTCAAGTGCGCGAAATGTTCCCTTAGTCGTTCGACAAAACTCTGTGAAAAGGATGATGAACTGCCAAAAAAAAATGTGCAAACTGCCTAGGCAATCACTCAGCTAGCTACAAAGGCTGCAGAGTATACCAAGACAAAATTGCATGGAAACATTCTTTTTCACACCCTGTGCAGCAAATCAACAACAACCTTAACGTTCCTCAGCCAAACTTTGCTCCACCAAATAGATCCGATTACACAATTCCTACAAATTATCAACCAACATATGCTGAAATAGTCAATGATAGCTCAAAATCAAGGGTAAACAGTGCGCTAGACAGAATTGAAAAGTTGCTTGAAAAACAATATGAACTCACAAACAACCTGCTTTCAAGGATAATGTCTCCTTTCATCAAGCTATGCAAGTAGATCTTCGCATTGCCGTTTATGAATGCCAATGGGCTCTCCAATCACATAAATGAAATAAACATTTTTATAAGGTAAAACAACATTGATATAATGTTAATATCAGAAACGGATTTTACCAGTCGGTGTTTTGTTAATATTTTTGGTTTTGGGGAGCTGCAGTAATTTTCAAAAAAACGCTGAAATACGAAGTGTTGGATAATACTACAGAAAACGCCATCCAAGCGGCTGGCATAAAAATCCAATGCATGCATAGAAATATAACAGTGACAGGAGTTTTTTTCCCTCCGTGGTATACTCTGAAATCTCACGAATTCGAAGGTTTCTTTCAAAGTCTTGGCTCAACATTTATTGTTGGAGGTGACTATAATGCAAAACATCACTGGTGGGCCTCGAGACTAATAAATCCAAAAGGCAGGGAACTATATAAGTGCTTAAACGACAACAGATTTAAAACTCTATCGACAGGAAAACGGACAGACCACAGAAAAATACCTGACTTATTAGATTTTGTTGTCTACAAAGGTTTAAACCAACAACACTTGCATGAAGCTGAAAGCTCCGATTTAAGCTCTGACCACTCACCGTTTATAGTTACATATGATACTACTGTTCAAGCTAAAGAAAAGTCTTGTAAAATACTTACAAAATCAACTAACATGCCTGCATTCAAAGACTGGCTAGAAAACAATATAAATATTAACATACCATTTAAAAATGGTGCTGAGATTGATTCAGCTGTCGAATATTTGACAAATGCGATACATGAGGCAGGTACTCTATTCACACAGAAGCCAAGGGATAACGCACCGGACCGACATCAACCATTTCTACCAGTTGAGCTAAGACAACTCATTAAAACCAAACGAAAACTTCGTTAAAACTGGCAAGCTAGCCGTAGCCCAAATAATAAGAGATTGTTTAATGCAGCTAGTGATCTGAAACAACGTCTTCAAGTAGTTCGAGATGAAAGCACGGCAGAGAACTTGAGGCAATTTGACGCTTTTACAACAGATGATCAGTATAGATTTTGGAGGGCTACAAAAAATCTCAACCATCCTAAAAGAAGAAGTGCTGTTCTTATTAAAAGCAATGGAGAGCTATGCCAAACTGACTTGGAAAAGGTTGAGGCTTTTGCAAGTCATTTGCATACAGTTTTTCAACATAATGAAACTAATCTAACAACTAACGAAGACGAAGTTCTGAATTTTCTTGGGTCGCCTTGTCAAATGAGCCTGCAAATTCCACAAACATCGATAGGCGAAGTTGTAGCCGAAATAAAAGTAATTAAAAATTAAAAGTCACCCGGTTTCGATAAAATTGACGGCTTCACCCTGAAAAACCTTCCAGACAAATGGGTTCGCCTCTTAACATATATATATAATGCAATGCTAAGGTTAGAATATTTTCCCAGTCAATGGAAATGCGCGGAGGTAATAATGATACCCAAGCCAAATAAGCCTGAAAGTAGCACCTCATCATCCGTCCGATTAGCCTGTTGGTAAACTTTTCTAAAGTATTTGAAAAAATACTTTTAAGAAGACTGTTACCAGTTGCGGACGACCTCGACATTATACCGAAACACCAGTTTGGGTTCAGAAGAAATCATGGAACACCTGAGCAGTGCCGCCATAGCAGTGCGCTCATTTAACTGTTGTATCTCGGTAAATATTATGTTCTCCATTTTGTACTTATAGGTTTTTTTGTAGTAAAAAAGATGGACTTCCGATTAAAAAAATAAAAAAAAAATTAAAAATGTCCGAAGGCCTCAAAAAGAAAAAAAAATTAATTGACTCCTTTTCTATGTTAATTAAAAAAATTTTTAATGACCTTAAAATATTATTAAAGGGTATTAAATTACCTTTCAGAATCCATTTTAGAAGTTAAAATTGCTTTAATAGAAAAACAGTATTGAGCTTTCGAATTTATCGATGTAGCCACCACCGTGATTCCCTCACTCTCGAATATAAACTTATGTAATGCGATTATGCTCGATTTTTTACATAAACGTAAGCTTACACTTATTAAATCGTTTAAGCAAGACATCGTTTTTTTTTTCGTTTTTTCGTTCATCAATTTCATACACTTCCCGTAACGCATTACTTTCCCTTTTTTTCAACTATTTATTATTTATTATTACAAAAAAAGTTGTTGATATTAAATAATTTATATTAACATCAAATATGAGTTTGACCGCACGTCGTTTAATATACGGACCGTCGTTGTCACACACATTCGTCATTCAAATCTCAGCGTCAACTGAACTAATGTTTGTGCACAAAGCACGTCATTGCTGCGTCGTCGTTGCAATCGTCGTTGTTGTTGTTGTTTGATCGCCGTCTCCTTCTGTTATGCTGTTGTCTAGGATCTTTGTAGCATTTACACAGTGTCTTTGCCCCCACCGATTCTGACCAAACTTCACAGGTTTACTTCTCTTGATCCTCTTAACATGTGTACCAAATTTCATCTCTGTACCTTAAATGAATGCAAACATATAAGCATTTTTTTTCGCTTATATGGGGGGCGGGTCCACGCCCCTTCCAATTTTGTCAAAACGTAGCCTTTGTTCTTTTCCATCGTCTCATCTATCTCTATACCAAAATTTATACCAATTGGTTTAGCGGTTTAGCCGTAAGAGAGGAACATACATACATACATCCATACACACTTTCGCATTTTTAATATTAGTAGGATATATATATATGTGGCTGCCTACGTCCAAAGCATGTTATGTCATAACGAGCATGTTCGCACAAGCATGTTTGCAGTCAAGTCTCCTCACACATGCAAATACCTAGCCGGATACAAACACCTAGCCTGATGCAAATACCTAGCCGGATACAAACATCTAGCCTCGTACAAACACCTAGCCTCATACAAACACCTAACATCATACAGTAGCTAGTGACTCGATGATCGGCAGTTATGTTACACACAAAGTCTGAATAAATCAATCTTTAATCTAAACCCTAAAATGAGTTATTAATTAATGTTTTATGTGGAGAACCCCACTTATTGATGACCCCGTTAAGAATAAAGTAAAACACAAAAAAAAAAAAAAAAATTTAGTGAATGATAGACGGTACAGAGGCTGAGGCTGCCTTGTCAGCGGCGACAACAACGACAGCGGGTGGAAACAACGAAAGGCCAGTGATAACTACTGATAGTGCAGTGGCAGTAATAAATACAATACGTTTTCCACAATTTATGGCACCAGATTCTGAATTATGGTTCATCCAAGACGAAGCACTTCTTCATGTGCACAACATTAAATCAGACATATCTAAATACAACAATGTCGTCACATCACTCGACCCAGCAGCGGTACGGCAAGTCTCTGATATCGTTAAAAACCCGCCGGAAACAGGGAAGTATGACAAACTAAAAAAAAATTAATTTCACGATTTGGTGAGTCACGTGAAAAACAATAAACAAAACTTTAACTGGCATTGAACTGTCAAACAAAAAAACCTGTAAATTACTGCGGGAAATGCGTGAATTGGCAGATAAATCTATATCAGACGAAGGTATTACGACTCTGTGGCTACAACGCATGCCGAATAACGTACGTTGCATTCTATCAGCTTGCAAATCGGAGAACCTTGAAGACATGGCTGAGATTGCAGATCGCATAATGTACAATTCTCCTCCTTCGGTGTACTGTGAGGCGATAGTGGATAATAAGGAAACAAAATCAACTATCGAATCGCGCATACTAGCGTTGGAGACATCAATGCAGCATATGGTGCAGCGACTCAACCAATTAAACTCAAACTCAACTCACGCACTCGTGAACGTTCCTGCACACCCAAACCACATCCGATTTGGTGCAGCTTCAAATAAGTTCACGGCCGGAAAACTAGCATCGCTGCCGTAACAATGTAGCAGAAAAGCGTTTACACATCTACGATTTAAAAAATAAAATACATTTTTAATAGAATCTGGGTCTGTAATATCAGTACAGCCTATAACTTTTGCAAGTAGTAGTCGTAATTCAACCACTGCTTATCTCAACTTATTTGCTGCCAACAATACACGTATCCACACTTTTGGGATAAAACAACTAGAACTCAATCTTGGACTACGTCGATCGTTTAGCTGGAAAATCGTAATAGCAAATGTGAATTCAGCTATCATCGGCGCAGTTTTCCTAGAAAAATTTGGGTTGTTTCTACATATTAAATCCAAACGTCTCATCGATCCTCTAACTCCATTAAAAACAGATGGTTATGTTTTCAAAAATAAAGCAAAGCATATACACTATAAGTTCTAGATGCAAATTCCATGATCTTGTAAAAAAATATGTCGACTTAACCAATATCAACAATTACAAATTACCCGAGTCAACTGGGTACATCATCACATAATTATTTTTGGCCCACCGGTAGCAGAAGCTAAACGTCGTTACACTGGAGAAAACTACAAGTCATCATGGAGGAATTTAAAACCCTGCTGGAACTTAGCATTGTGCGTCCATCGAGTAGCCTTTGGTCTAGTCCTATGCATTTGATTAAAAAGAAAACTGGCGGCTGGCGTGCATGTGGCGACTACAGGAAACTTAATGCCTGCACTCAACCAGAGAGATATCCGATACCATTTATCGACGATATCAGCGAGAAATTACACGGAAAAACAATTTTTTCAAAAATCGACATCAACAAAGCGTACTACAATATTCCAATGAATTCTAATGATATCCAGAAAACAGCAGTCAACACACCGCACAGTGGTTGGACTTGTACGGAGCCGCGGCCATAAATATTTCCCGTTGAGATATCGTTATGAAAATTTCACCAAAAATCTAAAAAATATATTTTGAATATATAGTAAAAAAAATGGCTGCATCGGACGACTATATCCTATAGCTCACATGGCACCGTAGTAAGGCTTATATGGCGATGTTGCTCAAAAATACTTCCAGTAGAGTTGCAGTGCTAAAATTTCATTATTGGCATCCAAGATATGCATATTTAAATTATCTTCTGTATAAATTTGTGAAAGTTTAACTCCTCTCCCCCTCCCCACAAGCTTTTCGAAATATAAACAAATGAGGCTCTCTAGTTTTTTCAATCATATATAAGAATAAATGTATTTTAATTATTAAAAGTAAAATTTAAATCAATTTTAATTTTAATGCAAAAAAATTTAACAAATATCTTCTAATAAATCAAATGTAGATGATAAAAATTTAGATTTGTTTCTCTTTGGTAGTTTTCTTTGACCTGTTATAAAAGGGTCTGAACGCAAAAGAAGTGTATTGATTAAATCTGTATTTGTCAATATGCGAGACATCTTCCGAGTATGTTGCAGCTGACACTTCTTTATTTCTCCGCAGCTTCCTCTGAGAGCTCTACAATCGCGTGCTCTATCACCTTCGCACCGTGAATTAAAACTTTATGCACTGTTGCTGGAAGATAGTACCATGGATATATTTTTATCAACTGCTTAGCAGTATCCAACGCATAGCTTTCGAATTTTTTAGCATTAATGGAATATCCTGATGCTAAGGCTTGCAATATTGTTGCGCATCGGGTTATCATTGCTTCATCAATGACTGTGTAGCGGCACTTGTGCGTTCCATCCCTCGGTTCATGCATATCGAATCATACATTGCATGAACGCATGATCATGCGAATAAAAAAAAACGACAGCATAAGGGGTTTTTTTTTATTAGGAAAAAATGAAAGAGTTGACACTGGTTGCTTCGCGCCTAATTTATTAGGAATGTCGACTTGTGCTTTTTTTTTTGGTTTGGCGATTAAAGTGATTACATCGCACGATTTTTGTTGGTGCTGCAATTATAATTACTGCTGGATAACCTGTAACACCGTAACGGTATACTTATGCACATCATTGAATACAGTGCATGATACTTTGACACGAGGTGACCGCAGGAAAGAAATTGGAGTCAACGCCGCGACAGCATAGGACTTATTTTTGGGAATCGCTGCGAATAGTCTGCAGATCGAGAGAATTTTTGCACGTGATCCTGGTTGCCTCGGAACGGTTCACCTACACCTACATCGGCGACATATGAGTTCATCGAGAGATAGAGTGTATAGCTAACCGGTAGCAGCAAGCCGCCCGGCGAGGATGGATTGATTAGTTTTCGCAGTAAATTTTTACAAACATCTCAAAAATAAATGTTAATCTAGACAAGTTTATAATCCCGCTGAAGTATTCGCGGTTACATATCAAATAATGTTGTAATCAAACGATCTAAACACATTGAATAGCCTCCGCGGAATACTTTTGTTAAGTCCTAATGCTAAAATTTATTAATGTAAATCGAAATAACCCTATATCGGCAATGCACTAGACAGGAAATCTATAAAAATCTTTACTATAACTATTCCCGTTTTGGAGACAAATCGTAAATTTAGAAAATGTTTTGATATTTGCGTATTCGTTGAAAAATAATCATTCTAAGTAAATTTAATATATTTGATTAGTTTAAAAGTCTAGATACTTGAATGTTTTACGAGTTACAATTGTAAAGAGTGCAACATTAACAACAGGCGTCATCAGGTATCATACAAAAATCGTATTTAATTAACTCGCCTCGGAATTTACGGGTTATACTATACGTCTTGAATCTGTTACTCCTCTATCTCTCTTTCTTCATATCAAGCTGCAGCAGATCAATCCGGAAAGCTTTCTGCGAAGGATCAACATACTATCGTAAGTGTTTTCATATGCCATTATATTTTTTTTATTCTAATGTAGTATAATCTTTTAAAACCAACTTTTTAAGTATCAATGCGGCAGAACTCTATGAAAAGTAAAGCATCATTCTGTTTTTTTTTTCTTGTACGATTAATTTTAATTTGCTTACAAATGAAGCGTAAAACAAGAGATTGGGTTCTAATAGGATTCAATACCGCTTATAACCTAAAAACAAAGTTAAATTCTTTTAAATGGAGCGCTTATTTCAGTATTAATACAGATCTAATCATCATTTTACTTGGTACATACAAGAATATCTCTAAACATTATAAAATCAATATATAAATTAATTAATTAATAATATGTATGATACCCAGGAATCTTCCTATTGAATTTGGTCGGCACTCTATATTTTTTTTTAGTTTTAATTAAAGTTTGCTCATTAGTATTAGATAAAATATAATTGTTAGCATGTATGAATTCTAACAGTTATGCACATAGATTTACAAATTATGAATTTCATTAAAACTTATATAAATATTTTTGAATTGAAAATATCGTTCTGCTTTATGGCTTAGATGCCACCCATCCGGCTGATTCCGAATATGAAACAAAAGTCTAAGACCAGTTGAATTTTTATAAAAGGGGTCACTTTAAATCATCGCAAGTCATACTGGATAAAGGATCAAGGGCTTGTTCGTTGGCGATTATCATCTACGTCCAACATATATATGGTCAAAAAATTTTTTTTTCTGTTGAATATATCTTATCTTTTCTGGCATGCTATTTTATTCTTCCGTCTCTTCTTTTCTATATACATGAGGTTAATCTGAATAAGTTTACTTTGTGACCCTCGCACGCATAGTTTTGTAATGATTAAAGACTTCTATTCGTATTTCTCGACTGGATTTCGGCCGGAAAAATAAATCCACCCCGATAGCCGCGAGCAGAGCTGGTACAAGTTCGTGCACCGCGCTTTTTTTTTTTTGAAATCCATGATAACACCTAACAGATAATATCGAGATACGTTGCTAGCACCCCTTTTCTAACAAGTTTTATATATATGGAAATATACATATATAGAAAGACCAAGATTTAATAAAAGACAGGTCTTATTTATTACAAAATGGCGCCCAACGTGGGGCCCGAAAAAGAAAATCTTGTCACGTATTTAGAGGTGGTATACGTATAAACCAAATTATGTACATGTTACAAATCAATATCTTTCAAAAGTCTCAATCTGCGAAACAGAGTGATACATTCAATGACTTTTGTTAGTTTTTTTTTTTTTGTAGTAGTTTTGGTTTTTTCTGTTGTTGATATTTAACCACAAATATGGATACAAGATTACGGTACCCAAACATAACCTACTTAACTATTTCCTATTTTATTGTGTTTTCGTAAGGAAAAAATTGGTAACTGTTATCTATTTAAAATCAATGATTTTCAGGAGATTTTATTAGCAAGCTTTGTGTGTGCTGTAGAACCGATGCATTGATTTTGAATAGGCTTCCTTTCGTAAATAAGGATGCACTTGGTGTCTTCATCGAAACTTTAACGGTCTATGAAGCCAGTGTATCTAAGTCAAATGTATCCTGAATATTGGATGTAAGTAAGGAGAATGCGTTTTAGCTCTATTTTATATTGAGCTACGCAACCGAGTAGCTTCCTTTCGGTCGTTCAGAACTTCTGCAGGTCCGTCATTTGACGTGTAAAGAGGCATACAGATTACGAAAACGTTTCTTTTATGTGGAGTTCGTTAAAACGAAAAAAAAAACTTTTTTTTTTTTGGAGAATATAAGTTTCACCAAGGTGACAGTATAGCCAATTTAGTTAAGCGAACAACCACATCTCACTTTGTGTTCGTTATCTATTTTTTCTGCTAAAATCATTTTTTAGCAACGGCGGAGATCAGTTTTTCATGGCACATTGTCGTGAGCTGACCACTTTTTGCAAAATATTAATCAATCATTTTCTTTGAGTCCCTTCTTCACAAACCAGCTGAGACTCATGTATATTCACAGTGTCAAAGATATGCTAGCGTGGGGCGTTGATGTTTTCATTTTGTTCCTTTTGTCTTTTCACTTTTCAGGCAGTATAAGAATTGACATTGGCATTAGTTTCAGATTAGTTAATGACTAGGTTCTAACGGGATCAGGCCAAATATTTATCAATTTTGAATTTGGTATTGATTTATAGGTTTTGCTAGCGTAGTATTCTTAGTCATATTGTAATATTTCACATGTTTACTTTGTAAAAATATCTTCACAAAATCTAAGCAATTAAATACAAATCAACTGTGGATATGTTTTGTGACAGTTGTGGTAAACGAATATCACAGACTGCACAAATTGTCAAACTTACGTGTGGTCATAAATTTCACCGACACTGTTTTATTAGATTCGGAGCAGACCAGACAGCGTGCCCTGTTTGTGAGGCCTCATGTGATTTAATGGAATTGGATGCTAGTATTCAGCCAGAGGCAGGCCCTTCGAATGCGCCTGCTCCAATTCACCCTCACGCTACTAGATTTAGGCTAGATTGCACGCAGGTGGAGCTACAGCTCGGCTGCTACAACATCTACAACTTTACAGCCTTCAACAGAACATTTTCCCGTAGCGCAACAAGCTGTAATTGAAAACCTGTTATCTAATGCGATGAAAGGATTACTTAAGGACCTTACGTCGACGTTAGATTCTCGGCAAGCACAGTGGAGAACCGACAGTAAGACTGACAACAGATCACAATTCATTAGTTACACGAACATCAGGTCATTCTCCACCTGATGAAATATTTTGTCCAAACAGGTCGGCAACTAATTTAGCCCGATTGTCCGCCACAAATAGGTCTAATCCGTCTAACACGGAACATCAGTCCTTAGAACAACTTTTTGGCATGAGAGCCAACCAACGTGTCAGTGGAGGCATAGGGTTACAACAATATATAAGCCATAACGGAGCGAATACAGCTCAACCACAGTTAGGGATAATTACAGGAAATACCGTCCCAGCTACCATAGACTCTCGGATTTCTCAGTCAAAATCTGAGTTATACGAACGACCTGATAAAGTAGGACATATACTGCACAATTAGAAGCTAAAATTTGATGGTACACCTAATGGTCTTTCGGTGAATAATTTTATCTACCGAGTGGAAACGATGACTCACCAGGCACTGGGCGGAGATTTCGTTTTACTTTGCCGTAACGCTAGTATCCTTTTTGAAGGAAAGGCCAGCGATTGGTTTTGGCGTTACCATAAGTCTGTTCAAAACTTTGTTTGGGTTGATCTTTGTGCTGCTTTACGCAGTCAATATAAAGATGTCCGAACTGACGCAGATTATCGCAAAGCAATTTGGGATAGAAAACAGAAACTCGGAGAAAGTTTTAATAGCTTTTATGATGTTATTATTAACTTAACTGATAAGTTAGAAGTTGCTATAGACCAAAGAATGCTGGTTGAAATTCTAAGAGGCAACTTATTACCTGATATACAGCATAAATTATGGCATTTTGATATCAAGTCCGTTTCACAGCTACGAGAGTTGGTTCGGAAACACGAGAACTTTGTAGAAAGTGTTAGGCAACCAATCTCATCCATTCGGTCTAACCAATTTAAAAAACATGTATCCGAAATAGTACAAGAGCCAGAATCGGATATTGAGGATTTGGAGGCAATCACACTAGCGTGTTGGAATTGTGGTGAAATTGGCCACAGGTATCAGGAATGCGTAGGTGAAAGGCGTATTTTCTGCTATGGGTGTGGTGCACCAGATACGTTTAAAACCAAATGTGTCTCTTGTACGGCAGCAAAAAACGTGCAGGGGCGTGCACCAGCAATAAGTGCACGCAAACATTACCAGCTAAAAACGTCGAATGCAGAAAGTCAGTAGCGATAGAAACTGTTTCGCTTAATTCCCCAGACATGTCATTCAGCAAAATTTTCGTATCCACACCAAATACAAGTCGAAGTTTGAAACCAAGTACTTCATTATGTGTTAATCCATTAAGTAGCCAAAGCAGTGAGGTTCAGCAACGAACTTACTTATCCAATTTGACGGCTAGATCGAGAGCTCGACGACGCGAGTATATGAAGCTAATACGAGGTGAAAAAGAAAAATTTCTTTCGTCCTTGTTAGACAGACCCGACGATCGTCGACCTTACGCTAAAGTAAAAGTATTAGGCAGAGAAGTGCTAGGTTTAATGGATACGGGTGCTTCGATAAGTTGTATTGGAGGTGAATTCGTTAAGGAAATTTTAGATACGCAAGTATCGTACAAACCAATTGATTCTTCTGTTCGGACTGCCGATGGCAAATATCAAAAAATTGTAGGCAAGCTTACAACGGATATATGTTATGGCACTGAACAAAAATCTCTCACAATTTTTATCATTCCGTCACTATCACAAAATCTTTATCTAGGAATTGATTTTTGGATAGCTTTTAATCTACTCCCTGAAAGATTTATTAAACCAAACCGCGACATTTCTGAAGTAGACACTTCATTACTGAGACCTTTATCTGAAAACAGCAATTTGAACTTCGTACTGTTTTTAATTACTTTCCTTCCTTCTTACAAAAAGGATTAGGAAAAACTACCTTGCTTGCTCATACGATTGACGTTGGTTCTACCAAGCCTATAAAACAAAGGCATTTTCCAGTCTCGCCAGCAATAGAAAAATTAATATATGCAGAAGTAGACCGTATGCTATCGCTGGGGGTAATTGAGGAATCAGACTCCGCGTGGTCATCACCAGTTGTGCTGGTGAGGAAACGAGGAAAGGTTCGTCTTTGCTTGGACAGTCGTAAAGTAAACGAAGTTACAGTGAAAGATGCTTACCCTCTTCCGCACATTGATGGGATACTCAGTCGGTTGCCTAAGGCAGAGTTCATTACATCCTTGGATTTAAAGGATGCCTTTTGGCAAATTCCTCTGGATGAGGCGTCGAAAGATAAAACTGCGTTTACAGTACCGGGGCGTCCGCTATACCACTTTAGAGTGATGCCATTCGGCCTTTGCAACGCTCCACAGACGATGAGTCATTTATTGGACCGCGTAATACCGGCTCATTTGCGCAATGAGGTTTTTATTTATTTAGATGATTTGTTGATAGTTTCTGACTCATTTTCTCAACATTTAGATGTTTTGAAGGAAGTGGCCGATCACCTAAAGTCAGCTGGTTTAACAATAAACGTAGAAAAGTCAAAGTTTTGTTTAAAAGAGGTGCGATATCTTGGACATTTAGTTGGCAACGGCTCTATTCGAACTGATCCCGACAAGGTATCAGCCATAGCCGATTTTCCGGTGCCGCGATCTCAAAAGCAGCTCCGACGATTTTTAGGAATGACAGGATGGTACCACAAATTTATTCGTGACTATGCAACTATCGCTACCCCATTAACAGACTGTTTAAAAGGTAGAAAAACTTTTGTCTGGTCAGTGGATGCTCAAGAAGCCTTTGAATTTTTAAAAAATTCTATGAGCACAGCACCAGTACTGCACAGTCCAGATTTTACCAAGTAATTTTATGTTCACTGTGACACAAGTCATACCGGCATTGGTGGTGTTTTAGTTCAGCTTAATCGCGTTGGCGATGAGGTGCCGATAGCATTTATGTCTAGAAAGTTAAACAAGGCACAAAGAAACTATTCAGTGACTGAGAAAGAATGCCTAGCTGCCATAATGGCTATAAAAAATTCAGAGCATACATAGAAGGGCATGATTTCACAGTTATTACGGATCATGCGTCTCTGAAGTGGTTGATGTCCCAAACGGATCTCAGCTCGAGATTGGCCAGATGGGCATTAAAATTACAGGGGTACATATTTAAAATTGTACACCGGAAAGGAACACAGAATATTGTCCCAGATTCACTATCGAGAACGTTTACGGAAAATTTTTCTGTTCTAGACTGTGACCCGCAGGGTGTATTAGATTTAAATTCAACTTACTTCAAATGTGCAGAGTATTTGGATCTCATTCGGAAAGTTCAAGAGAACATTGCTCGAACACCCGACCTTAAGGTTGTGAATAATCTTCTTTACAGAAGATCAGACCATCCAACCGGGGATAGGCTTACAGATCACTGGGTTTGGAAGTTATGGGTACCCAAACCATTAGTGCCGGAGGTTTTACAAAGTGCTCATGATGATCCACGTTCATCACACTGCGGCATTTCTAAGACTCTAGAAAAGATTCGACGGTTTTATTACTGGCCAAAGCTAGTCAGTGATGTAAGAGACTACATTAGGGAATGTGAAATATGCAAAAGTACAAAGCATCCGAATCATATACTAAGACCCCCAATGGGTATTACATCTCAATCGAATCGAGTGTTTCAAAAGCTCTTCATTGACTATTTGGGTCCATATCCCAGATCTCGTTCCCGCAATATCGGAATATTCATTGTTCTTGATAATTTTTCAAAGTTTCCGTTTTTGAAGGCGGTAAAAAAATTATCGTCTGACGTGATTGTAAAATATCTGGAAGAGGAACTATTTCATTGTTATGGCGTGCCAGAAACAATCGTTTCGGACAATGAAGTACAATTTAAGTCCAGAGTATTTAAATCATTAATGGAAAAATACCGTATTCGTCATGCACTTACGGCAATTCACTCTCCACAAGGCAATGCTTCCGAGAGAGTTAATAGGTCAGTAATTGCTGCGATACAATCTTACTTGGGTACTGATCAGTCCTTATGGGATGAGAAGTTAAGCAGCATTAGTTGCGCATTACGTTCTGCTAAGCATTCAGCAGTGGGTTTTTCCCCATACTACCTTATGTTTGGACAACATATGGTCACTAACGGAGATACATATAAACTTCTCCGTCAGCTTGATCTAATTGAAGATCGTTCGGTGCAATTTAATAAAGAGGATACTTTAGAAATTGTCCGAAGCAATGCTGTTTCTAACGTAAAGAAACAACAAGAGCGTAACGAGAAAACTTATAATTTACGTAGTTGTAATGTGTGCTTTATTCCGGGTCAGGAAGTTTACAGACGAAATTTTGCGCAAAGTAATTTCGTAAAAGGATTCAATGCCAAACTGGCTCCCACCTTTTTGAAATCCCGTATACGCCAACGTTTAGGAACAAGCTACTATGAAGTAGAGGATATGCAAGGCAAACTGATTGGCAAATACCATGCTAAAGATCTCAAGCAGTAACGCCCAAGTGGATCATATTTCAATGTCGTTCTTGGGCCTCACCAAAATATGATCTTGGTAGGGGGGATTTTTAGCGGCACTTGTGCGTTCCATCCCTCGGTTCATGCATATCGAATCATACATTGCATGAACGCATGATCATGCGAATAAAAAAAAACGACAGCATAAGGGGTTTTTTTTTATTAGGAAAAAATGAAAGAGTTGACACTGGTTGCTTCGCGCCTAATTTATTAGGAATGTCGACTTGTGCTTTTTTTTTTGGTTTGGCGATTAAAGTGATTACATCGCACGATTTTTGTTGGTGCTGCAATTATAATTACTGCTGGATAACCTGTAACACCGTAACGGTATACTTATGCACATCATTGAGTACAGTGCATGATACTTTGACACGAGGTGACCGCAGGAAAGAAATTGGAGTCAACGCCGCGTCAGCATAGGACCATTTTTTGGGAATCGCTGCGAATAGTCTGCAGATCGAGAGAATTTTTGCACGTGATCCTGGTTGCCTCGGAACGGTTCACCTACACCTACATCGGCGACATATGAGTTCATCGAGAGATAGAGTGTATAGCTAACCGGTAGCAGCAAGCCGCCCGGCGAGGATGGATTGATTAGTTTTCGCAGTAAATTTTTACAAACATCTCAAAAATAAATGTTAATCTAGACAAGTTTATAATCCCGCTGAAGTATTCGCGGTTACATATCAAATAATGTTGTAATCAAACGATCTAAACACATTGAATAGCCTCCGCGGAATACTTTTGTTAAGTCCTAATGCTAAAATTTATTAATGTAAATCGAAATAACCCTATATCGGCAATGCACTAGACAGGAAATCTATAAAAATCTTTACTATAACTATTCCCGTTTTGGAGACAAATCGTAAATTTAGAAAATGTTTTGATATTTGCGTATTCGTTGAAAAATAATCATTCTAAGTAAATTTAATATATTTGATTAGTTTAAAAGTCTAGATACTTGAATGTTTTACGAGTTACAATTGTAAAGAGTGCAACATTAACAACAGGCGTCATCAGGTATCATACAAAAATCGTATTTAATTAACTCGCCTCGGAATTTACGGGTTATACTATACGTCTTGAATCTGTTACTCCTCTATCTCTCTTTCTTCATATCAAGCTGCAGCAGATCAATCCGGAAAGCTTTCTGCGAAGGATCAACATACTATCGTAAGTGTTTTCATATGCCATTATATTTTTTTTATTCTAATGTAGTATAATCTTTTAAAACCAACTTTTTAAGTATCAATGCGGCAGAACTCTATGAAAAGTAAAGCATCATTCTGTTTTTTTTTTCTTGTACGATTAATTTTAATTTGCTTACAAATGAAGCGTAAAACAAGAGATTGGGTTCTAATAGGATTCAATACCGCTTATAACCTAAAAACAAAGTTAAATTCTTTTAAATGGAGCGCTTATTTCAGTATTAATACAGATCTAATCATCATTTTACTTGGTACATACAAGAATATCTCTAAACATTATAAAATCAATATATAAATTAATTAATTAATAATATGTATGATACCCAGGAATCTTCCTATTGAATTTGGTCGGCACTCTATATTTTTTTTTAGTTTTAATTAAAGTTTGCTCATTAGTATTAGATAAAATATAATTGTTAGCATGTATGAATTCTAACAGTTATGCACATAGATTTACAAATTATGAATTTCATTAAAACTTATATAAATATTTTTGAATTGAAAATATCGTTCTGCTTTATGGCTTAGATGCCACCCATCCGGCCTGATTCCGAATATGAAACAAAAGTCTAAGACCAGTTGAATTTTTATAAAAGGGGTCACTTTAAATCATCGCAAGTCATACTGGATAAAGAGATCGGAAGGGCTTGTTCGTTGGCGATTATCATCTACGTCCAACATATATATAGGTCAAAAAATTTTTTTTTCCTGTTGAATATATCTTATCTTTTCTGGCATGCTATTTTATTCTTCCGTCTCTTCTTTTCTATATACATGAGGTTAATCTGAATAAGTTTACTTTGTGACCCTCGCACGCAAAATTTAGTTTTTGTAATGATTAAAGACTTCTATTCGTATTTCTCGACTGGATTTCGGCCGGAAAAATAAATCCACCCCGATAGCCGACGAGCAGAGCTGGTACAAGTTGCGTGCACCGCGCTTTTTTTTTTTTGAAATCCATGATAACACCTAACAGATAATATCGAGATACGTTGCTAGCACCCCTTTTCTAACAAGTTTTATATATATGGAAATATACATATATAGAAAGACCAAGATTTAATAAAAGACAGGTCTTATTTATTACAACTGTAATATCAGATGCCAAACTCGGGTTACTAAAAAATTTCCTGCCTGTATCGCTTGAAGTTCCTCTGCCTCGGTCTCTTGGCTTATCAACAATTATTCCCATTTTATCGCGAAATTCCGCTTGGACTCGTTCTTTTCTTTGCAGTACTTTAAGCTTTTGTTCTGCTGATCTTGCTTGCTACATTTTTATTTCCAACTTGTATGAAATGTGCAAAAAGCAGGGTTTGAATTGCTTGCTTGAAATAGCAACAACACATAAATATTTGCTTTGCTTGCATTTTTTTAGCAACTTAGAAAACTGCGTCCTCAAATGCTTGCTTAATAAGCTATGAACAACGAAGCAAAAGCAGAAAGCAAAAGCCAAAAACGAATTTGTTATTGCCCACGCAGTCAAGCATAGCATTGGTTTTGAAAACGGTTGCCTTTGCTGTAAGCAGTCGAAATGTATCTTTTTTTTGCTTCTGTTGCAAGCAATAAGTCGTTCCTTATTTTTCATTTTGCTTTTGCTGCAAGCAATAAATCGATCCTTATGTTTTTTTTGCTTTTGCTTAAAGCAGAATTAGAAAAAGTTTGCTCAACTTGAAACCAATATATGTATGTATATTTATATATGTATTATATTTTATATTTTTGTTCAATACATTATTTGCATGAAATTAAAAATTGATAGTTAATAGTTATATGGAAGAAACAAATTAATTGAATCCTGTTAAATAGCAATTAAATTAAATTTAATATAAACTTTAGTCAACACCTTAAAAATATGTAAATCAAACAATATCACTTGGTTATATTTAAATCAAAACATAAATATAATCTTAAGACTATGTTTCGTCAGTCTTCATCTTCAAACAATGGCAAAGCTTCATTTGCTTCATCTAAATGAGAACATGTTAAATTTAATTAATAATATGTTTTCAAGTGTGTCCTGATTAATTCAGTTACGATTATCTGTCGAAAATAAGTTTCAACGATGAAAATGCGCGATCAATACGATAAAATTACCACACCATTTATGTTTTAAAATCATTTTATATATATGTATTACCTGAGTTGGTGGAACCGCAAAGCAAATGTTACTTAGAGCATATAGTTCCGGATCGCTATACTGCTTATCTTTCCAAAACTGAAGAATGTTGGAGTCTACACGTAAGAACGGTAGCTGTAGATTCTCTGTTTTTGTGTTTATGTCAGTAATTTCATTGGTGGGCGGCGCAAAGTTTCGAGTTAAATATTCATTTAAATACTCATCGGCCTTTTGCGAAAATTGGCTACTTTCTAATGATGAAGACGGATATTCTGTGTTTTGCTTTTGGACATTATGTGCATTTATACTTATAAGTCTTTCGTACAGTTTCTTAAGATATGTAGATGCCTCACTCTTTTGATTCTGAGTTAATGTGTGGTTAAAACGTGGATCAAGGTAGAGACAAGATATTAAGCTCTCATTGTTTAAAAGTTTTATAGTCCTGCTTTCCATACTATGCAAAAGAGTTTCTGCAATTTTCCATTTATAAGCTTTGTCCTCTGCTTCAATTATTTTTTGAGTGCTTATTTTACATTTAAGACATTCAGCATAAAAATTTCCGTAATGAAGTTGTTCTTTCTGAAATTTTACAATTGTGTGTTGAAGTGGCTCAAAAACAACATTATGTGCTTCAACAAACTCCCAGAAACCATCATTCAGTTCGAATCGGTTCAATATTTATTAAAATATCTTTATCTTATATCTCGATAGCCGTTTGATGGTTTCTTAATAAATTTCACAATGTTTCTGCAGCTAATCCGTCTTCGAATAAACTAAAAACCCCATTTAACGCAGCTATTCGCCTAGTCAGGGAGCTTTCCGCTCTACTCCCATAAACAACCTGCTTTACGAAGCCAATGTTCTCTCAATAGAATTAAAAAGAGACCTACAAACTGCCAAGTTATATAAAAACCTTATAAACTGTAAAAACACACCAATACATAAATTCATCAAACCCTACAAACGCAAAAAGAAAGTCACATCTGTTATAGACCACAAAATAAGCTTATGCAAAAAACTTAATTTGCCGTACAAACCTCAAAAACATTTGAAATACAAACCACCATGGGCTCTTGCCAACATTATCGACACAAAGCTCCGAATCCACAAGAAACACTCAACACCCTTTGAAACTTACCAAAAACTGTACAAAGACAAGAAAGACAACGTAAAACATCTCAAGTTCATATTCACAGACGGTTCAAAAGTGGATAGTATAATATCATTTGCCATCAAAACGGAAACAGTCATACTGAAATACGATATTCTGCCACCACACTCATCTGTACTTACTTCCGAAACAATAGACATACTAAAAGCGATCGAACACTGTAAGAACAAAAGAGGCAAATTTGTTATTTGCTCTGACTCCTTAGCATCAATAGACTCAATTAAAAAAACCCAAATAATAACGACCCTTATCCAAATAAAATGAGATCCTTAATTACACAACTAGCTCCCAAAACAAAATTAATGTGGATTCCTGGCCACGCAGGCATAGCAGGAAATGAATTGGCTGACCAAACAGCAAAGTCAGCAAATAAAATGCCACTAATCTTTACCCCTAATATAAATACAACAGATATAAATAGATACCTAAAACAAGAGTTCACTACAAGACATAAAAATAACATCATACACTGCAATCAATGGCACAAAAATTTAAATCCGACAACGTTACACATTGGTGATTACTTTGGCACATTTCACCAAAAACTCAGCAGGCACGACCAAATGAAAATACATAATCAGACTTCGTCTGGGCCACACTAATCTTACCCATCAACATTTTTTTACCAACAACTCACCACCTTCTGGCCCTTTTTGCCAGGATAACAATAGAATTACCATATCACATTTACTAAACTCATGCTCAGCACTCAATCACATCAAACAGAAAATATTTAAAACCACTAACCCCCTAGACCTCCTCTGCAATCCGAACCCAGATAACATAAACAAAATCCTACTTTTTCTGTAAACTTCAATATCACCCATCTACCACAAAATCTGAAAAAACACTATAAATCTATATATATATAATGAATCTTGTATATATCTATCTATGTATGTTTGTATATATGTATGTATGTATGTATGGATGTATGTATGTTCCTTATAGGAAGCAAAACCATCCAACCGATTGAGCTGAAATTCACAGACGATCTTCAGTTCATTCAGGAGAGTTTTCGAGTAAAGTTTGGTCAAAATCGGAGGGGGCTGTGCCCCACCCCCTCATACAAGCGATAAACAAAATTTATCATATCTTTGCATCCATCTGAGGTACGGGGACGAAATTTATTTCACATGTTAATGGGATCGGGAAAAGTAATCGTGTTACGTTTGGTCATTATCGGAGGGGGTTATGCCCCACCCCTCATACAAGCGCTAAACAAAATTCAACATATCTTTGCATCCATCTGAGGTACGGGGACGAAATTTATAACACATGTTAATGGGATCGGGAAAAGTAATCGTGTTAAGTTTGGTCAAAATCGGAGGGTGCAGTGCCCCACGCCCCATACAAGCGATAAACAAAATTCAACATATCTTTGCATCCATCTGAGGTACGGGGACGAAATTTATTACACATGTTAATGGGATTGGGAAAAGTAATCGTGTTAAGTTTGGTCAAAATATGAGGGGGCAGTTCCCCACCCCCCATACAACCGATAAACAAAATTCAACATACCCTTGCATCCACTTAAGTACATTGATGAAATTTGGTGTACATGTCAATGGGATCGGATGAAGTAATCAAGTTAAGAAAAGAGAATAAAGTTTCATAGTTTAAAAGATATAATAAAGTTTTTTGATTTATCGGTTTTGAATATTGCTGGAAGAAGTAAAGAAGTGCTTGTCGAGAAGGAGGGGAATATGTTGTGTAATGAAAATAGTTTTTACTGGGCGCAGCAAAGCGTGCCGGGTAGAGCTAGTAAATATATAGAAATAGTAACTACATAATAAAATACATAATAAGTATAATAATAATTATTTAAATATACACATATAAGACATAGCCGAAGGCCACGCAGCCAGTGCTATACCTTAAGTTAGTTTAAGTTTTGTAAACCTATCTAACTCTAATAAATAAATTAATACCTGCGGCACGGCGTTGAGGTAACGCAACGCGCCCATTAACAGAAGCATTGCGAACCCCCACAACCCATATACGCCATCCGTGCCAACACCTATTGCCGAAAAGCCCATGCCGCCGCCTCTGGAGACGTCGCAGCCTCCGCCGTCGCCGCACTCAATACAGCGCATCTTTTCTTGCCACTGTATTATCTGCAGCACGTCGTTGAAAGCAAGCCATGCTCCGCATAGTCGACGCCATCAAACGTCGCAGAGCTCAACATGGACAAGTTGTAGCTCACTCTACGAAGGTCCCAAAACCAAGGATGCCTGAAGAGGGGGCAATGTTACGATCAGTCCTGGACTGAACGTGCATTGTTGAGCGCGGGTAAATGAACTGGCGAAAACGAAATGTTAAAAACAAAAATTCAACGGTGATAGTGGCGGCGTTCAGAACAATTACAAAGCAGACGAGAGGGAAAACTGTAAACAGTGAACGGAGCAGCATCAACAGTAGCAGCGAAGAAAATAATCCGAATCGGCAGCGTCAGCGGCGGCAGCAACTAACTGCTCGTTCATATGTATACATAACAAAGAGCATTCTTACCTCATAAATATGCATGAAAGTACCGATCTCATTTTACATTGTAAATACAGAGAATAGAGAGCGCAGAACGTACGACAACGATCATATTCGAATTTTGCACAATGCTTATTTCAAATTTACCAAGCGTACTAATAACGAAACGAACACTTGTTGAAATTTTCCTTTCCTCTATTCGTAGAACAACAACAATAACAGTAGAAACATAGTAGCTTCTGTTGCAGAGCAGTATTCGTCTCTGCATTATTCAAGGATGCGCCAATGTAGGATAAAGCGATTTTGTAGTGCAAGCCATGTATGCGAAAATAAAGCAGCGAATAAGAACTGCCTTCGCGACATCAAATTTCGGAAGCGCAGCAGATGATCCATAATACTAAAAACATTCAAAGCATAATTCTCAATGCTATTTTTTTTGTTCTCTTTAGTCATTTCGTTTTGCTCGTATACTTTTACGTTTCCTTTTGTTCGTGCATAACAATCTTTTTGGTATCAAACGAAAAAAAAAACGATAGAATTCTTAAAATGATTCGTCAACGATTTTTTTTCCGCAATGTTTCAATATACAATAAATGTTGCATTAAACGTAAAATGTCTTAATTTAAAAAGCCAACTCTCAAATCGAATTGGTATTTGGGGACATTATTGGAATTTTATTACCTTTTTCGCCCTATGCTCTAACTAGGAGTAGTACTTTTAGTTATAAAAATTAAAGTTTTAAGGAATTAAAAAAAAAAAGATTATTTTTTTAATACAAAAAAATCATCGGTGAATTTTTATTTTTTTTATTTTTTCACATTTGACCCAGTTTTTTTTTGAAATTAAAGTTTTAAATTTCTTGTTTTCATCAAAGAAGGTCCTTTTAATTTTAAAATAAATGATTACAAAAGAAAGCTGAGGTTTTTTCCTATCCATATACAAATTTTAAAAATACAATTTTTGTGTTTTAAGATCAAAAGTGCAGCCGCACACAATCCTAACCAGGAAAACTATGCAGCGTGTGCTCAAAACAATGTTCAAAGCGTTTGGCTCGGAATTGTTTTCGATGCTCTCGTTTCTCTGATTTTAAAAACAATCGTTGAGTCTAGTTAGATAGAATCTATCGATACTACTAACTCCTTTTTGTTCAAACTAAGGGTACTGTCAATAACTGTTAAAGATGGGTTGGTGAACTAAAAAGACGCTCCCTAATATCCTCTAACCGCTAAGTCTTCTATATTTTTTCTAATTATAACAAACAATATTTATTTACCACGTTATTCGTATTCTTTGAAAAAATGTGGTTGTACCGCGTGGTCGCTGTGCTTAGTTCGCTGGTTCTGTATCGCTGTGATTGCTGTTGTTCCTCGTTGTTTTCCGCTACTGTTGCTCCGATGCCCCTCCATTGTTGTTGCCTTTGCTGCAGGTTGTCTCAGTGTTGTACCTGCACCGTTGGCTTCTGCAAACAAACCGTCGTCGTCGTTTGTTTTTCCAATGTCCACTGCTAGTATCCAACTGACCAAAAGTTTCTTTTCGTTGCCATGTCGAATCGACATTCCTCTGCTTGTTGCTGTTCGGCTCCGCCTCGATTCTGTCGCTCTCCAACGCTTCCAATATGTATCGTAAAATCCTCCATTAAACGCCATTGATTCCCTTTATGCAATTAGAAGACAGATGTACTAGAACGCATGAATTTCGCGAACGCCGACGCAACGCAAGCGTAGAAGTGTGCATCCGTCTTCTCCGACGATCGGTCACCGTTTGTTCTTGGGCCAGAGCAATATGATGTTCGCCCGAAACGATTAGATGCCGTAAATCGTAAGACAACAACGCTATGCGCGCTTGTAAATTATGTGCGCTTGGAATCGCTTGCAGTAAACGTATGTCCGCTGCTTGGTATGAGCGCGGATGGTTTTGTTGTAAAACTTGCACTTGGGCCATTGTTGTTTTGGTGTTATATGTTGACTTAATACTGCAGCTTTGCTTGGATATTATGCGCTGGCCTGCAGACATAGTCACACTTCTTAAAAGTTACTTTGCTTAGAATAGTTTATTGCATTTTTGCAGGAAGGAGTGGCAATCATGCCGTTTGTGTATGTGTACAAGTTAAGCTCGAGTCCGAGGCTACAAGGCATTTTCGGTAGTGTAAGTTTTTTAGTTTTGGTTTGAACTTTCAATTAAACACTACTCCGGCACTCGCCGTTAAAAAAAAACTGTATTAAACAATACATCAATCTTTTATTGCGATCACAAATTATTAAAATAAGAACAATAAAAATTTGTTAATTGGCGCACAACGGGTTGTAAACTAATTACACACCACATCAGTGTAGCCACATCAGTGAAAGTTTTTGAAAAAACAGTGAAAGAACATCAGTGCAGCCAACGCGCACTGCAGTTAAACAAATTTTAGAAGTAAATAAAATTTTTAAAGAAACAATAATAAAACATCAGTGTAGCCAACGCACACTGCAATTAAATAAATTTTAAAAAATGAAAAAAATTACTATTTTAACAAATTGGCTCGTGAAAGAGCAACATAACATGATTTGAAAAAAAAACTGCATAACGAAAGGTCTTTTTAACAAAACAAAAAGGCTACAAAAAAAGCTCGAAGCAACGAGTAATAACACACAGGCAATTTACAAAAAAAAATCCAATCTACACTGTGTCCACCAAGCGGACGGCTTGGGCAGGGATGAAGGAAGATAAATTCAAACGCCGACATTTTGAAGGAGGACTTTGGCTACCCAGCTCATTCCGCATCGGTTACTAACAGCAGTATAGAAAAATCGATGTGAGTGAAACGTCCTTTTGTCAATTTTTTAAAAAAAAATTAATTAAGAATAAAACATATAAGTAAATTTAAAAAAAAAAAAAAAATGCCAGTGTTCGATTTAATTAAATTAGTAAGCGGTTCAAACTATAAATTAATATGAAATTGAAAAGTTTTTTCCTAAACGATTTTCCATCTGTTTTATGAATTAATGAATTAATTAAGAGTAGCGTCCGATAGTAGCGACGAATTTGATGACGTCATTTCATCGTACGTAGAAAGAAAAAATAAAGCAACAATGTCCGAACAATTGAAAGCTGAAATAGAGCAGAGCATGTGCGCTCGCTTGCAGCAACAACAACAACAACTTTTTGAGCAACAAATAAAAGCATTAACAGATCAGATTAATAGCTTTAAAGTTAATGTACCACAATTAGAGGTTTATCTTCCAGTGGAAATAGTGCCAGCTGTGGAATGCGATGAGTCGCTAGACATTATAAAATCTCTCCCCGATTTTGATGGGAGACAGGAAATATATGTCTCTTAGAGACAGGCTGCACACGTGGCTTATAAAGTTTTTGAGCCTTACCAGGGAAGTTCACAAACACCAGTACATGTGGTGCAGCAGGAATTAAGTACTCTAAGGCAAGGCGATATGCCTTTACTGAAATATTATGATGAGGTCGAAAAGAAATTAACTATATTAACCAACAAAACTATTATGTCTTATGACGCAGCCGTCCTTAAGGAAAAATTCAGAACGATGCACTTCACACATTTGTGTCCGAATTAAAAAAATTCCTTAGGTGTGCGGTTTTCCCAGCTCAGCCTGGCGATCTGCCAACGGCTCTAGTACTAGCCCAAGAAGCTGAAGCTAGCAATGATAGGAGTCTTTTCGCAGCTAATTTTGCGAAACATATCGAAGGAAATTCCAAGGAAAAGCGAACTTCGCGACAACAGGGTTCTCGCCAATATGAGAATGAACAGGGTTCACATAAAAGGCATCCACACTTCCAAAAGGGTAAATTTGGAGCGAACCAGGGTCAGCCCTTAGCAACGGGTAGCGTAAAACAGCGCGCACAAAGACAGCAGAATGACGCCCCTGAGCCAATGGACGTTGATCCATCATCTCGCTTTAGACAAAACACGCTGGGGTATAGGAAGGCTGAAAATTCGGGCGACTTCTCAATCCAGAGTCGTCAGAAAATTAACAATTTGCCTAAAAAAGGGAAGGACGATTATTCTAGGGAAGCTATCGAGGAAATTGAAGACGATAATAGGGTCCAGAATACTGCAATTTTTTTAGGGGTAGCTCCCCGCTCCCGTACACGCACGGTTGCTGGGCAAACCATTAAACTATTAATTGAAATATGCGCGCCTAAAAAGTTAGGCTTCTCTCTACATTATCGCACTTTGTGCCAGTAAATAAGGCATTTCAAGAAAATTCCCTTCACGGGCATACAAAAATCACGCATAATTCCTCATCCATATATTTAACGTAAAATCATATTTTTTCGTACTAGATAAACTTAACGATTTTGACGCCATAATCGGCTTAGACTTGTTAAATCAAGTCAATACAAATATAAACTTGACAGAGAATTGGATCTCGTATGACAGCGGCTCTGAGCCGCTAGAATTTGCAGGTTGTCCAGACGTCAATTTTATTAATATAGACGATGATATTCCTATTGTAGTTAGGAAGGACTTTAATAAAATGATCAGCCAAACTTCTGGTGCATTTTCAGACACAAACGAGTGTCTACCCTATAACATAAACATGGTTGCTACTATCCCAACGGATGGTGAGCCGGTGTATTCGAATCTATACCCGTACCCAATGGGAGTTTCTGACTTTGTCAATGCAGAGGTTAAATAACTTCTCGCAAATGGCATAATTAGGGCATCAAAGTCGCCTTACAATAACCCAATTTGGGTCGTCGACAAGAAGGGTTCAGACGAATCGGGTCAAAAACTGAAAAGAATGGTTATCGATATCCGTAAGTTAAACCAAAAAACAACGGACGATAAGCACCCAATTCCAACTGTCCCGACAATTCTATCCAATATTGGTGAAGCACAATACTTCACCACATTGGATCTAAAATCAGGTTTTTACCAAATTGAATTGGTGGAAAAGGATAGGGCCAAAACTGCGTTTTCGATCAATCATGGGAAATACGAATTCTGAAGGCTTCCATTTGGGTTGAAGAATGCCCCTAGCACATTTCAGAGGGCAATTGATCCGGGATCAAATAGGAAAAACATGATATGTATATGTAGACGATGTGATAATTTTTTCCAAGACCAAAGAAGACCATATCAAACACGTTGAATAGGTCTTAAGGAGCCTTCGTGACACAGAAATGAGAGTGTCTCAAGAAAAGTCCAAGTTTAAAAAAAAAAAAAAAGCGTGGAATATTTGGGGTTCACCTTGTCTAAAGGTGGTTTCCAAACTTCACCTGAAAAGGTAAAGGCTATTGAGGATTTCTTGCCCCCAAAAACAATATTTGGCTTACGCTCATTTTTAGGATTAGCAAGCCATTATAGATGTTTTATTCGTGGCTTTGCCACCATTGCTAGACCTCTGTCCGACCTCCTAAGAGGTGAAAATAAATGGCAAGATAGGCGCAAACCAATCGAAAAAGGTTCAAATTGAATTCACAGGAAAGCAGCTAGAGGCTTTTAATAAATTAAAAGACATTCTAATGTCTGAAGATGTGTTTTTAGCGCACCCTACCTTTACAAAACCTTTTGATCTGACCACAGACGCGTCAGGTTACAGTATAGGTGCCGTTTTGTTACAAAACGGACGACCAATTACCATGATATCCCGAACATTACGGGATAATGAAACAAATTTCGCGACAATCGAGCGAGAACTCCTGGTCCGACAAAATTTGTATGGAGTGAAAAATTTAAATATATTTACTGACCACCAGCCTTTGAAATTTGCGGTGTCAGAATGAAATCCTAATGCCAAGATAAAAAGATATTGACGAGCATAACGACAAATATTATTTACAAACCTGGCAAAGAGAACCTCGTGGCAGACGCCTTATCTCACCATAGTGTACACGCAATTGAAAATTCTGCAGGGTCGGATATCGCTACAATTCATAGCGAAGAATCTCTCACATATACCAACAACAACAGAAAAGCCCATTAACTGGTTTAGAAATCAGATAGTTATTGAAGAAAGCAATATTTCTTTAACTAGGAGATCTTTATTTTTTAAGGAAAAAATCCGTCATACTATACAGTTTAAGGACAGGAATACCCTGCTTCAAACATTATTTGATGTAGTCAATGCGGACGTCGTAAATGCGATCCATTGTCAGCTTCTAATTCTAGCCTTTATTCAGCATGAATTAATCAACCTCGTTTAGGAATTCAAAAAAACTCGTTATGGATGTAACAAATCCAACCAAGCAAAGACAAATTATGATTACATAACACAATAGGGCTCATAGGGCAGCTCAAGAAATCGTGAAACAAGTCCTCAGGAACTATTTCTTCCCTAAAATGGATCGCTTGGCTAAAGAAATAGCCGCAAACTGTAAAATATGCTCTATGGGGAAGCATGATAGACACCCTGTCAGGTAAATGATGGGTAAAACACCTATTCCGTCATATACAGGAGTCTCTAAACTCTGAAACAATAAAGTCCATATTGCTGAACAATTTTATTTATTTATTTATTACAACTACATAAAAAACTAAACAGTTGCTTTAACTTAATTATTTTACTTATTATTATATATTTAACTTATTATAGTTCTCAACTAAACATCTTGTTTCAAAAACTTATACGCTAAATAAATATAGTTTACAAAACTAGAAAACACGTTTAAATGATTAAAGAGGAAAGTTACGACCACTCGGAACCGTTGAAGGATTTTTGTTTGGTCGCCCAGTTGACCGACTGTGCCTCGACTCACAGCCAAGGAGTGGTCAAAGCAGTCGTAATTACAAATTAAAAGATTAAAATTAAAATATGAAAATAAAATTTAATGAAGCACAGAATTAAGGACAGATTCTTTTATATAGTTTAAAGAAGAATTGTAGGAGAATAGATGCGAATATTTGTTGTAGGTATAGCAGAGAGACCGGAGTGAATTGTGGCAAGCATAGTTTGTTGTACTAAATGACAACCATAAAGGCACATAGTTACGCGTAAAGCGTCCCTTACGCATTACGCGTAACTATGTGCCTTTATGGTTGTCGTTTTGTACAACAAACATTTAAAGAAAGAGATTGCAGTAAATAAGGAGAATCAACTTCCCAACAAAGAATCTTGTGAAGGAAAACAACTGATAGCATTGACTGTCGAGCAGATAGAGACGGAATCCAGATTTCAAATGCTCCACCGCTGCACAGCACGTCAAACGGCGTGGTTGAACGATTTCATGGCACTTTAGGTGACAGAGTTCGCTGTCTCAGAGTGGGTCAAGAGTCGACTGATTCGGTTGAAATAGTGCAGATCGCCACTATCCAATACAACAGATCTATACACTCTGTTACAAATGAAAAGCCTATCGAGATTGTGACGATGGCCACAGGCCATCGCACAAATAACAACGACAATAGAAATAACAATAGACCAGTACACCGATATCACAGCAACGGACAATAGCCAAGCGGATTAATAGGGCGACTACACCGCAACAAGTCGGGATACCATAATTACAATAGCCCAGAGATACCCTTTAGACAACGAAATCAAAGCACTAGCGAAAACATGGAAAAACAAGCGCGCGCGGCACGATGAAAGCGAACGTCGCCGATAAAAAACAGACAAAGCAGCGCACACATGCTTCCATGCGCTCGCACATTTTCGTCGTCGTTGTTGTCTCTCGATTCGTTGCTGCTGCAGCAGTGAATCGTTGGGACAAGCATCGGGGTGGCGTCGTCGGGTGCATTTGCGCAGTTAGCAAACGAACGACGCAAACGCATAGCAACGAAAAAACGGTGCATGTGCTGCTACGCTTGCGTTGCGGCGGCGTTAGCGAACGCATTGGACAACGAGGTATGCAAATTCCATGCGTTCGCATACACCTGTCCTTTAATCGCGTGAAGGGCATAAACATCTGGCGATTAACGGAAGATTTCGCGACGCGCAATGGAAGCGTGGGAGAGCGACAGAACCGAAGCGAAGCACCGGCGGCAGAGGAAAGGTTTGACGGGATGCTATGGAAAATATTCGATCAGTTCTAATCAACCAATGAAAGGAAAGTGACAAGTCGCGGAAAAAACGAAAAGTGCATTCGAAGAAAAGACCACAGCACCGGCAGCAGCTACGACGACGACGAGGAAAAAACACCAAGGACATAAGGCAGAGCGATTGGGAAAACAAGAGGGTGACTATTATTAATTAATTCATAAAGAAAAAGTGTACAAAAATTCATTTAAGTTGGGATTAAAGGAAAAAAAGTGTCAAGACTTAGCAGCGAGTGTAGGGAAATCCAGGGCGCGTCTAATGAGTCCGCCACGTCTTTGCCAGAAATAGAAAAAGTGCTTCCAATATTTCTCCTAAAAAATCTGTGACTAAATCAAATACTTTGAAATAGCCTATATCTATTTAATGACTAGGATGCGTCTTTCTTAGTCCGCCAACCGCGTGTTAAAACATATCGCTTACAGGGTACTAGGGTGCCTCTTTCTTAGTCCGCCAACCGTGTGTTAAAATATATCGCTTACAGGGTACTAGGGCGCGTCTTTCTTCGTCCGCCAACCGCGTGTTAAAACATATCGCTTACAGGGTACTAGGGCGCGTCTTTCTTAGTCCGCCAACCGCGTGTCAAAACATATCGCTTACAGGGTACTAGGGCGCGTCTTTCTTAGTCCGCCAACCGCATACTAGAACAAATAGAGTATGAAGCACTAGGGCGCGTCTTGTTTAGTCCGCCGAATATCATTTTTTCCCAAGCACTGTCACCGCACCGTAGAATAAGTAATTTGTAAAAAAAAAGAGAGAATTGATAGCACGTAGTTTAGCTTGTAAAAAGAGAAAAAAATATAATCCAAATATAAATAAAGAACATAATAAAACAATTAATTTAAAGAAACCGCGTTTCAATTAGAAAAAACTGGAACATTCCATCGCCAGAGGTCACTAGAAATAAATATTTTCTGTGATGATCGCCTGGGCATCCGACGAGGATACCCCAGCCGGTGCGACATCGTTACAAGATAATTCACTCGGCTCCTGCCGACTTTACCGGAAAAATTTTGGCGTTGTCCATAAGGACAATTTCAAATAAACTAACAATATAATAACTTTTATTCTTAAGATTGGATAGAAATGAAGAATGCACAATTCATAAAACAAAAAATTTAGTTTAAACTTTGAAGATTTAATTTCCTCTATAACACTGGCAAAAAGAAACATAATGAATTTAATTAGTCCGATGATTTCCGTTGATATTAATATGGGACAATTGGCAAGAGAAGGTCTCACTAATATGAGTTCAACATATAAATAGTTTGTAAGGAAAAAATAATAGATTTTGAAAAACAGATTGCGGAGGACGAGCCGTCGTAGGTAACAGGTGCAAGACTGCAATCTACTGTCATCATTAACAATGCAGCAATTAAGGTCGGAAACCGAGGACGGCTTCTGCTTAACTCAGGGAGGAGTTAAGTTGCATAAACATAAAGTCGCTGATAGGTCTACAACATCAAATGCAAATATCGACGCAATAAGCGACCAGTGACAAAAAGGCCACGATTTAGCATACTAAGCAACGCATTGCATACCGGCGTCCAGTGACGAAAGGCCTCGACCTAGCATTCTAAGCAACGCATTGCACACGCACAGCCTAGCGACACGAGGCCCCGTCACAGCATTCGAAGCAACGCATTGAACACGCACAGCCTATCGACACGAGGCCCCGTCACAGCATTCTAAGCAACATATTTCATATCACAGCTTCGAGTCCGAGGCTACAAGGCATTTTCGTTAGTGTAAGTTTTTCAGTTTTGGTTTGAACTTTTAATTAAACATTTGGGGTGATCTACTCCGGCAGTCGCCGTTAAATAAACTGTATTAAACAATACATCAATCTTTTATTGCTTCGCCCAAAGGCAAGCGATCACAAATTATTAAAATAAGAACAATAAAAATTTATTAATTTACATAACGAAAATTTTAAGTTGATAGACGAAATTGATATTGGAAATAATAATAATAAACAATGCCGTTTAAAATATTTCATGGTTGCATAAATTCAATTATTTGTTCAAATTCTACGAGTTCCTATTTTTAAGGGGATTGCTAAGATCCTTCAGGTTGAGATCAATTGAAACAAAATTCAATAAAAGCGTTTAATGAAAACTTTTTCAATGAAGTACAGTTTGATTCGTGTGTACAAACTGACAGATACACAATTAAGACCCTTATTATGACAGTTTTTGAGTTCGGTAGTGATCTCTGTGAACGATTGCAAAAATTGAAAGGGCACGACTTTATTGACAAGCAGTTGTCAAGCTTTTTCAAACATCCGAAAGAAAATTTATTGCATGCACTTCGTGGAATATTATGCTTTCGTTGTACAGAATTAACTCAATCATTCTAGTGGACAAAGATCAAGCAACTGTCTTTATAGTTATTGGAAATTACAAAGAATCTAATCAAGTATTACACAAATGCATGTCAATTGTATCTGATAATTTAGAGCACGTCACGACTGCGTTTATCAGTACCAAAAGATAATTATATTGAGCCTAAAAAGTTACACTATTTTACTGACGGATCTAGTCAGCATTTTAAAAATAAAAGTATACCCGGAATGGTATTACCATTCCACAGCGCATGGTAAAGGAGCCTGCGACAGTGTAGGAGTCAATTTGAACCGAGGTTCAGTTACTGTTCAATGCTCTCAAAAGAAAACATTCTAACAGCAAACGATCTATCTATAACAATGGGGTCAACATCATTGTAACGAGAATAAATTTTTCTTCTGCAGCGAGCACTTTCTAGATTTGTTAATGACAATATCAATACAGGGCACATTAAAGTAAAAGTACCAATCTTTTTTTGTGATTACTTACTAACTTACTTATATGGCCGTCAAACGTATACCGGTCATGGCCACGTCTAGAAAAGCGCGCCAGCCTCCATAGTCTTGTGCGCGCTGGCGCCAGTTGTTTTGAATGCCAAGTACGGAGAGATCTTTCCATACCTGGTCATTCCATCGAGTGCCCGGTCGTCCTCTATTTCGGCGTCCACCAATCAAGTTTGGGCCCCCATATAAACCATGCGTGTTGGAGCTCTTTCATTCATTCGAATGAGGTGCCCAGCGCCATACAATAGGACCGGGAGTATCAGCGTCTTACAGATCTTTTATTTCGTCTTTCGAGAGAGGGCTTTACTTCTCATTTGCTTGGTCAGCCCAAAAAAGCATATGTTTGCAAGCGTGATTCTTCGCCTGCCGCTTTTTTATTTTTCAGCTTTTTAATAACTGAATTGACCTTGTTAAAGTCCGGTGGCTCTACAATAGTGCCATCATTAACTGGTGGTTCCGGTGTCATTTATCTATCGGCGGAATTGTGCGCTTCATCGCCTCCGAGTAGGTTGGAGAAATGACTTCTCCATAATTTCAGTAATTCCTGTTCATCCGTTACCAGATTTCCATTGTCATCCTTACAGAAAGTTGCTCCCGGCTTAATACTTCAGTCAGAGACTTGACCTTTTGATAGAATTTTCGAGCTTCATTGCTGTCACGTAACATCTCAACATTCTTAAACTCCCGCCTTGCTCCTTTTTCTTGCGTCTGAAAAGGCGTTTCTCCTCTCTCCGTTTCTCTCGATATAGCTCTCTAACAGCTCCCGACTGCATAGTTCGCTGATGGCACCTCTCGTCGTACTAAGAACTATTCACAGGTTTTGTATAACCAATGACATCCTTGGCAGCCCTATCCATGTATTAAAAAAAAGAAACTAACATTGAAAACTATTTCACATGACGTACAAAAAAATTATTTAATTAAATAAGAAAAAAAATTTGCAATTTAAATAATCTTTGGACTTAAATCTAATTTAAATATACTTATTTCATACATGTAACAACAAAATTTACAAAAGTTGCAAAGTCTACTATATGTACCTACTTATTATTAAATTCATAAAATTAGTTTCAGTAGCCTAGTTTCAGTAACATAACAGGAATACTTTCCCCGATCCCTTTAACGTTTATATTGGGGTAGTTTATCCGATTTGGACCAAACTAATCAGAATTTTTCTCCCTACCCATATCTAAATTTTAACATATCAATCGAATACTACATCTCTGTACCTTGAATCATTGAAAAGATATATTGATATTTTTTTTATTGCTTATATGGGAGTGGGGCAACTCCTCTTCTGATTTTGACAAAAAGAAGCTTATGTTCTTTTCCGATGTTCCATAGAGAAACTATACAAAAATTCAAACCAATTTAGTTTAGCGGATTGCGCGTAAAAGCTTAACAAAGAAACCAAGCCAATTTTTCAGTTATATTAGTAAGAACATATAAATATACATATTTATGAAATGATAATTGTAGTGAATTTTCAATTTCCTACTATTTCTATTAATATGTTTGTGGTGGTAGTTGAAATTTCTTTTAAAAAAAACAGACATACTCTTTTGTATAGAGAGATATAATATAAATAATTCCATACTATTATTAAGGACAATGAGGATGAGAAATTCACTTTTAATAATTAATTTTTGTTGTATGTTATTTCAGGTTGTGCAACGGCTTGGCGGAGATGGGAATCGAACAACAGTGTAGCATGAGAATGAGATGTACTGTGTGTATATTAAATAATAATGTTTTTTATTAAAATAATAAAAATGCAAATGTAATACAACTTAACAAAAAAAAAAAATAGTGTAGTTTTGATAACGTGTTTGCTGTTTTAATAACAAAATGGGTTGTCGTTTAGTCTACCTACGATGAATAGGTTTTGTTTTTAGTTTTTGTGTTTAAGTTATGTAAATAATCTTTGAATGTAACTATTTGCCGTAGATAATAATAAATATGTATAAAAAGAATCTAATTGTAACAACCAATAACAAAAATTAAAGAGGTTTTTATTTATTTTGTTACTAGCTTAACCGTCAGGCGTTGCTGCGATCTCATTTGTACGCCATATACAAATTATTGTTCATACCATTTTTTAAAGTCGCGCAATTTTTTTTGTTATATTTTCATTCATTTAAGTTTGATTTTGAGTTAAACGTCTAAGCATTTCTTTTTTATTTCTGCTTCTTTTCCATTCTTCTTTCACCGATTCTTTACGCTTTTTAGGAACAAACAAACTCAACTTTTGCCTTCAACAAGTGATACAGTTAACCTTTGTTGGTAGTTAAAGACAGCTCCATGGTGCTGCATAACAAGCCTTTGCTAGTTGACTCGGCTAACCCTCCTACTAGCTTGCCAGTTGTAGCCCCGTAAGTTTGTATTTATATCACATTTGTCTTCTGGAAAGACTGAAGAATATATTAAATAATACATAAGTTCTTCACTTCAATGCTGTAACAATAATATATGATGCATTCTCTGAAAAAAAATAGCACCTAAAAAAAAGGTCACACTTTTTTGGCAATTATATATCTTGTAGTATATGTGAAAACTAAAATAAAAAGTATGATTTTAGGTCCGTGTATTACTGGGTTGCCATACTGTCAGGGATCAAACTGTTTTGCCACAAAATTTTCGAATTCCCATAACTTTTAAACGATTAAACGGATTTTAAAACACTTTTTTCTGCACACTTTCTTAAACTTCAAAACTGTGTATCGTAAATTTAAATTAATATTTCATGGAAAAAATATATAATTTTATTTTTTAATTTTTAAACCTTTATGCCCCCTTTTTCAAAAATACCCCAAAATGTTATTTCATCACCTGTTTACCACCTAAAAGGCTTTTAGGACCAGAAATATTTGTATGAGTTACAAGTTAAAAACTAGCTCAGCGCATTAATATTCCATACAAAAAATTATATAACAATTTTTTTTTTAAATCTTTAATACTTTTTATTTTACATTTTTTTTATTTTTTTTTTCAGCGCAACGCCCTGAACTAGAGCAAATGCTTTTGCTTGCATAAAAGTTCTAAATCACTGCAACTTTCGACAGAAGAAAAAGAGAAACTTTTTTTTTTCTAATTTTTTGTATGAAATATTAATGCGCTGAGCTGGTTTTTTTTTGTAACTCATACAAATATTGCTAGCCCAAAATGCCCTTTGGGGGGTAAAAAGGTGATGAAATATGGAACATTTTGGGGTATTTAAAAAAAACGATGGGGGCAAAACGGGTTAAAAATTGAAACTTTTTTTTTTTGAAAATTTTTCCATGAAATATTTATTTAAATTTACGATACATAGCTTTAAAGTTTAAGAAATTGTGTCCAAAAAGTCACTTGGTGTTTTAAAATCCAATCATTCGTTTAAAAGTTATGGGAATTCGAAAATTTTGTGGCAAAAGAGTTTGACCCCTGACAGTATGGCAACCCTGCAATACACGGACCTAAAATCATACTTTTTATTTTAGTTTTCACATACTACAAGGTATATAATTGCCAAAAAAATGGAGACCTTTTTCAACTTCAACTATTGTTAAATTTCTTATTACATTCTATTTGCTTCTATCGAGCAACTTCCCCATTACCGGTCCTCCGGCCATATCTCAGCGTTTCCTCAGGGATGGGACCGACCACCGATAACAGGAAAGATAGATGCAACAAAAAAAATTAATTTATACGATATCGCACGAGAAAACACGTCCAGACGTTGGCAATGGTGATAATGAGAAACACGAAAACAAAAAGCAGCGAGATCATAGGTGTTACTGATCCCTCGTGCCCCACCCTTCCTGAAGTTGCCTCCAATATCCGCTACGGCAGCCCCCCTTAATAATGCTCTAAATGTAAATATAAAATCAAGGATAATGTTTTTCTAAAGCAATTCTCCGAAGATGTCGCAACGATAAGACAACGGCGAGCACGATCAAGTTTGAAGAAACGTAGGTGACTTTGAAAAGCGTTCGAACACACAATAGCGACAATCAGCAGATCAATCAGAGGACAGGCGTCAGTACGCGACTGTACGAGTAGATGGGAGAAAAGTGAAGGAACTATTTTATCCCGTAAAAGACCTACTGTATACAGAGGAGGGTTGCCCATTGGCGTTTTTCATGCAAAGGATATCAAAAAATAATTCACAATGCCCGGCTAGCTCAGTCGGTAGAGCATAAGACTCTTAAGCTCAGGGTGCAGGCGTGGCTCACGTTGTGCACAAAATTCGGTTAGATCATGTTTTTAAGATCAGTGAGAGTACGCGTTATTCATTGCCCTCGTAACTCGATGACGTCCAACGGCAATGTGTTGTTACGTGTGCTCAGTTTAAATATGTAACGGCGGATTGACAATCCTAGAATGAAGAGTCAAAGGGAAGGAGTCAAGATGGCCGGTGAGAGTGAATGACTCTAGGAGGTGATTGACAAGAAAAGAAGAGGAGAGGCGCATGGTCTTTGAAAGGAGGCGCATGGGTGTTTGAGAAAAACGCATGGTTTGACAGCGAAAAAAATTCGAATGGTACCTAAGCTGAGATTGTGGGAGAAACAAGAGAAACTACCCAAGATAAAAGATCTTTGGTACGCATTAGCTGTGTGACACCGAGTGGCGCTATCCGGGACAACGGCTTAAAGCATGGTCATATTACATACGCAGGCGCAGACCACAGCGCACAGTGGTTGCTCCCATAGGCCAAAAACAAAAAAACTGATAACGGCAAAAATGTACGAAAAGTAAACAAATCGCCTCTAAAATGTCCAAGCTTCTTCATGGCAAACCAGATTTTTCTAGAAATCTAACGGGATTTTCTAAAAATAGAATTGAAGATGTGAACAGTTGCTCATTTGTAAAGCGCAGCTGCGCGCATCGCGAATATTTCACAAGTAAACCGAACTTTGAAGTGGTCAGATCATTATTTACGTGTTCAAATTAAAATTATTTGTAATGGATTTTCAAGTTGAAGGTATTTTCTATAAAATGAGATATAATTTGATATATTAATAATAATTATTGTTATTATTATATTAATGTGAACTAATACATGTTTTTTGCCTATATTTTGAACGTCTTTTTCATGTTTAGCTGAAGTTTTAGTAGTGATCCCACAAAATTCCACAATTTGTTTATATACCAATGTGTTTGTCGGTCTCCAAAGGTAACAAATGTGTAAAAAGTTTCTGCCAGAATTTGCCAATGTGCCTAATATCGTAAAAATACTAACACCATCTTAACTTTTTCAGGGTCAGTTTTGCCGTTTATTTACTTGTTATGCTGTTGCTCTGTCTTCGTGTGTCATGCTTGTGTTTACCTTTCCAAAACTGTTTGTTCATTTACTAATAGTTTTTATTTTGTTTGATATTCCCTTGCACTAAATTTCAATAGGTTCTTCTTATAAGTGTGTGTTTGCACGATCTTATATTTTTAATTTATGGTGCGGCGAAAAGGGAAGCGCCGCAGAAAGACAAAAAAATTTGATTGAAGGCCAAGAAGCGAACATCATAAAAAACGGCTATATTGCTGACATGAGTGAACTAGCAAAGCGAATTGGATACATATGTAAAAGGATTGTTACGTTTTGGTTAAAATACAATCGTACGAAAGCTTTAATTCTCCAAAGTCAATTTGATTGGCTGAAGGAAAAGGAAACAATTCAGTTAAGCTGTGCCCCATCCACATCCAAAAGTTCTGACCGTGGACGACCGAAAATAGATTTTATGGAAGCTTCTAAGCGGACAAAACGACGAAGAATTGCTGAGCTATCACAAGGTGACGAATCTATGGCTGCTGTAGTACGCTCATGCAACTCATCTCAACCAACGTTTACCGAATTTAATGTGGATGAAGTCTTGTCACTCTTTCTTGATACAAATATGAGTAAACATCAATATTTGCTTTTTCGTAGTTTTGTTAATAGTAAGACTTCCTTTAATTTACTACCAAGCTACGAAAAACTTCTGGCGGCCAAGGCTTTAACTTATCCCGAAAATATCAGTGTCAGCGAGTCCGAAGCCGAAGTTGAGCTGCAAAGCTTGTTGGATCACACGGCGTTACGAATTGTAGAACTTCAAGCTGATGTCCTTGAGAGCATTGATGATGATAGCGTGGTTGACTTGCTTTTAATTGGCAAGTGGGGATTTGACGGCAGTTCTAGTCATTCCGAATATAAACAGAAAGCATTGAACAGTAACATTGATGATTCGAATTTGTTTGTGACTTCGTATGTACCACTGCAACTAATTACTCAGGAAAGCGATCCCCAGAAACACAAAGTAATTTGGAAAAATCCGCGACCGTCATCCACACGTTACTGCAGACCAATACGATTCCAATTCCAAAAGAAACAACACAATTGACTTTAGATGAAGCCAAATACTTTAGGAACAAAATATCTGCGCTGGAGCCATATACATGTAAAGCACTAACCAAAAACATTACAATTACACATCGTTTGCAGTTGACAATGGTTGACGGAAAAGTCTGTAGTGCTTTAAGTGAAACATCAACTTGTAAATGCTACATATGTGACGCAAAGCCGAGCGAAATGAATGACTTGGAAAAATGCTTAAGCAAAAAAGTTCACGAAGAACATTATGAGTTTGGATTGTCTCCGTTGCACTCATATATTCGATTTTTTGAATATTTCTTGCATTTGGCATATAGATTGCATTTGAAAACTTGGCGAATTTGTACCCCAGAAGATAAAAAAGCCATTAAGGATAGGAAAACACAAATTCAAGCAGACTTTCGCATCCAAATGGGATTACATGTCGACCAACCAAGAAGTGGAGGTAGTGGAACTTCAAATGACGGTAATACGGCAAGAAGGTTTTTTAGCGATACAAAATTGTCTGCTGATATAACAGGATTGGATGAACATGTTTTAAATAGGTGTGCAACATTACTGCAATGCATGGCATCTGGATATAAAATAAATACCGAAAAATTTGGAAGCTTTGCACTTGACACCGCAAAAATGCTAATTAAATTATACCCATGGTATTACCTTCCACCTTCAGTGCATAAAGTTTTAGTCCACTGCCCGGAAATTATAAATTATGCGCTTGTTTCGATAGGAGAGTTATCTGAAGAAGCTGCCGAATCCAAAAATAAAGACATAAAAAAATTTAGAGAGTATCATACTAGGAAAATGTCACGAGTTGACACAAATTGGGATTTATTTAATAGATTGCTCTTAAGTTCAGACCCTTTCATAACTGGGCAAAGAAAACTGCCATGCACAAAAAAAACAAAATTGTTAAGCGGTGTGCATTTGTTGCTAGATGAATAAAATACTTTTTATATGAATTCGTGATTGTTTTTACTTTTGGAGACTAAGATTTCACCAGCGTTCTCATTTACAGATCAAATATTAAATATAGGCCTTGGAAAAGAACAATTTTTTTAAAAGTTGCACCATCTTTTTGTATGGGAGCTATAAGATATAGTTCTCTGATTTTAACCAAATTTGGTAAGGATATATAAACCTGCTCCAAACATATAATCTGAAAGATTGGTTAAGATACCTTAAAAAACAAAAAAGTTTTTCATACTAAATGCTGATTTTTAACCGATTGTTCCTATGGCAGCTATATGATATAGACGTCCTATATGACCAATTTTTTTATCATATACTTAAAATATTTTTTTAGATTTTTGGTATTAATTTCATAACGATATGTCCACTAGAAGTATTTTTGGCCGCGTCTCCATACAAGCCCAACCACTGTGCAGCGGCATAGCACTAACCCACAGCAAAAGCAGCGACATTATCTTCGCAGGCGGGAAGGAGGCGACATCGTTGGCGACATCGGCGACATCGTTGCGGACTTATCTATATTAGGTATGGGTAATAAAATCGGTAACCTAACGGCTGTTATTAACTGAGTTTTCGAAGATCAATATGTTACAGAATTAAATAAATATTCAAGGGATGGAATGTTGTCAAGATAAGTAGCACTGTTAAATGCTTTGGGGCATTATTCGTTTAGATAATAATGCTGTTAACGCTAAGTGAACCGAATTATGAAGGGATAGTAGATTTATTTCTATTTTAAACAATGTACAGCGGGACCCGATGCGTTCATAATGACGAGGAGGTAAAAAATTATAGTTATTTTCGTAAAAATAAGTAACTTTTATTAAAGACGTCGCAGCAAGGAGCAGTTGAAAAAAGAGGATGAACCGAATATACCCGCCCGTATATACAGTAACATTATAAATAAGTCCGAATCGGTTATAATTGTTATCGTTTATCGATACACGCTGGTATCGTACCACTTAGATATAAGTAGCATCGCAGGCGTCCGATTACATTTGAAATTTAAAAAAAGGTCGAATTCGCTAGGAGTCCACATCGCGCCGGCCTTGCACCTGAAGAGCGTAGCGTACTTAAGGCCCGGATTGCTATGGTTAGCTGTTTAGTTGCTCCAGGGCTTAAGCTTCGTTACATGTTTTTTCCTTATTGGTTTTTGATGTGAAGTGTCTTTTCCTATGTTCGAGGCATCAATCGTTCCTAACCGCGATTGAATCGACGGATTTGAGACGTGTCGACCTGTTTGTAGCAGGCTATGGTGAAAGTATGCGACGGTACTACTCAAGACGACGAACTATCTAGCGCCGCTGCAGAATAACCATAGCAAAAAACCGCTCGCAGAATCGCAATGAGTGCCAGTCGCGGCATAGCTTGCAATACCACCAAAAGCTGTATGGAGAGGGAGAAAAAAAATAAAATCTAAAAAAACGGTTGGCATTATGATTCAGTTCGCCAATTGAGTAAATATAAGGTGGAATGATTATAGTCTTTGAGTTTTATTTGTTGGCTGTTAGTGTATAGGTAGCACACAGAGATTTACAATGGGTCGAGTGATTACATCATTTTGTATACTAAGTTCAGCGACACGGATTTTTCCATCTGGCTATAGTTTTGATGATTCGTCCCATTCGCCATTCCGTTGGAGGCTGTTGAAAGGAAGATTGGAAGCTGTTTATCCTTGACGACAACCATTTTATCCTTCTCGATGTTCCGTTGAGGGTTTTTCCATCTCTGCCGCTTGGGAGTTCGTGTAAATACTCTTGCTTCCATCGACGCGCAAATTTATGTTTCAGAGCTTCTACTTTTTCCATCGGTTGACGGGCGAGATGTCTTCCTTGTCAGTTTCTGGAATCATGACCATGAGAAGGCTTCTCACAAAATGACTTGGAGTGAGGGGAAGTAAGTCAAATGGGTTTTCGCTCATAAGCGACAGAGATTGAGAGTAGAGCACTGACTCTATTCGCGCTAAGAGTGCTATAAATTCTTCAACTGAAAATCTATGGCAGCCTGCTACTTTTTTTAAATGGGTTTTAAAACTTTTCACAGCTGCTTCCAATAGTCCACCCATATATGGAGCTGATGGGTCAGTTAATGACCATTCGAAACCATGTGTACTATATTTGCGGGATGCATCCTCGAAGGAGGTCAGTATATACTGGTTGTATTCTTTAAGAAGCGTTTTGCTGGCGCCAACAAAATTGCGACCATTGTCAGAATATTTTGTGGGAGTCCTCGGCAACCAACAAAGTGGGCAAGGGCAGCTTTGAAAGCGTTCGAGGAGAGATTGCTATCCAGTTCCAAATGAATGGCTTTTGTCGAAACGCCCACGTATACGTACACATCGCATTTTATGGTTGAGTTCTTTCTAAACAGAGAATTCTATTCCTTTCACCGTAATAGGTGGTGAAAAGTGGCTCGCTCCTGTGGTAGAGCAGCTATGATTTGAGTGCGTATACGATGCTTATGAATTGTGCATGTTTTGCATTGGAAAATATATTACTTTATTTTATTCTTAAACTTGGTTATGTAAAATTCTGAACTTTTTATCCTCAACATACAACTTATGTTCAGCATGAAGTAGAAGTAGAAATATGCAAAAATTCAAGCATTAGCGTACAAAAACGACTGTTTGAGTGAATAATAATGGGGTATCTTGAGGTGTAATCCAGGGTTGAATCACCTAAACGCCCATTGCAGCGGAGTATTCCCTCCTTGTCCAGGAACGTATTGAGCAATAATATGCTGCTTTTCTTTAACATATGTTGCGAGTTTTTTGAAGGCTCCAGATTCGTGCGGGTTACATTTTGAAATGGGAGACCTACGGGATGCTAATGCTTTCGTTGCGAATGGAAAAACATATGCTATGTCAAGAAGAACTTAATAGAGGCACGAGAAGCGGTTAAGTAGGTCGTATTCAGGGGAGAATACGAGTAGGGGTTCTACTTAACGCGCCTCAGGCACTGTGACTGAAAAGAGTTGGTCTTTAGGCCATTTAACTGAAGGTAATAACAGACAGATTGGTTCATTCCACCATATAGTGCGGCTAGTGAGCTCCTGGGGCGTACATCCGCGAAGATCTGCTTGATTCTTGTTTAGATAGCAGTACTACCGCACACAACTCTACTCTTGGGACACTAATAGTTTGCAGAAGAGCATTTTTAGTTTTCGCAGCTAGTAATATTGTCGAAATTTTATTATTTGGATCTGTGAATCTAATATTAATGGCTGCGTAGTATGAGGCGTCACAAAATCCGTGAATTTGGGTTGTATTTTTAGGGGAAAATCTTATCTATCGCATAACGCGTAAATTTTCAATGGATTTAGTGTGCTTGAGAAAAACCTTCCATTTTATTAAAAAGTGGGCTTTCACGCATTCGTACCAAAACGGTTCCTTCAAGCCACTACTGCTGAATGAGAGTCTTGGCGAGATTTACAATAAGAGCGAGCCATCCAGCAGGACCGTATAGTGATGCTACTGCCGATAAAATCTGTCGCTTGGTTGCTGACACACTTGTCGAGGGAGCCTTGACTTGATACGAGAATGTATCAATAGGCGCATTTCATCAAATGACGAATGTTTTTGCAGAGCACTTATCTTCACTATAAAGAAATTAGGAAATCCGTAATCTAATAAAACAACTTTGGGACAATGTTGCAGCAGAATGTGATGATTAGTTGTGATGATTTATGGTAAACCAGCTGAAGCTAATGCGACAGTTAATTTAAAGTGTGCTTCATGTGCTTTTTTTTAAATTTTTTTTTTTGAAAATTTTGAAATATAGTCTTGAGTAGGCTAGTGTCCTAATTGCGAAGTATGGGCCGCAATTTACACTAAAAGTTAACGTCGTAAGAGCAAAATCTTCAATTGTTCCATTTGGGAATTGATGGAAAAAAATTCTTTGGAAATTGTGGTGATCCGGGTGACTACATATTTGACGATGTATTTTGTCGATATTGCCGGTGAAAGCGTAACGATAGAATCGGTCAGATTGTAAAGTGGGATCTGTATATAGAACGTTTTTGAGGGACGGCCCACTTGTAGTCTTTTTGGACGCGTTTAACACAACTCTGACCTTTGTGGAGAGGCTGTCAGAGTTTACGACTGCGTGATGTGAAAGGTTTAGTGTTGGCGACGGCGAATATTGGCAGTTCAGTGGGTTAAATCTTCTAGTTGTGCTGCTAGTGGGTTTGGATGTGCGAATAGTCGGATTCGGTAGTTTCTGCTGATTTTATATATTGCTTCAAGAACCGTTGGTACTCTTAAATCATGGTGAATTATAGCATTGTTTATATACCATGGAGCATTTATGCAAAGGCGGAGAAGCTTGGACTGAAATCGTTGAAGGATTTCTAGATTGGTTCTGGATGCAGAGCCATAAATTTGAATTCCATAAGTCCATATTGGTTTTAAAACTGCTTTATAAATAAGTATTTTATTTTCTGTTGAGACAGATGAGTTAGGCCCAAGAAGCCAATAAAGGGATCTAAGTCTCAGTCCAAGTTGTTTACGCTTTGTAAATATGTGGTCGCGCCAGGTAAGCCGCCGGTCTAGGAGTATCTCTAGATATTTAGCTTTATCGGCTTGCTGCAGTTGACAGTTGGTTATGTAGACTGGTGGACATGTGCGTCTCCTAAGAGTGAAAGTGACTTGCACAGATTTTTGTGCGTTCACTTTAATTCGCTATGTATCTAGCCACTTGCTTATGGTTCTTAGGTTAGCTTGTAAGTTACAGGATGCTTGCATTGGATCTACGTTTTTTGCCATGAATACAGTGTCATCTGCAAAAGTAGCTGTATATGTATGTTCTGACAGAGGTAAGTCCGCTGTGAACAATGTATATAGCACTGGACCCAGGACACTGCCTTGCGGTACCGCGGAGTTTATTTCCTCCACATCTGTTAATACGGCATTAACTTTAACCACAAAGTATCTATCCTCCAAGTATGAAGTTAAAACTTAGTACGCGTGGTGAGGGAGAGACCGTTTTAGTTTATAGAGCAGGACAGGATGCCACACCTTATCATAGTGAAAAGGGAAAAGCAGCTGTGCAGTATTCTTTTCGTTCCAGGATAGTTCTCGCATATGTATAGACTCTATTTACTTGTTCAATGGTTGAGTGATACTTGCGGAATCCAAACTGATGTGAAGGTATGAGTTGCTTCCTCTCAATGAGCAAAAGTCTTTCAAATACTTTAGAAATGACTGGTAGTAGACTTATCGGCCAGTACGAAGATACCGATTCTAAAGGTTTGCCTGGTTTTGGTATAAGGATAATCTGCGCTATTTTCCACTGGCCTGGAAAGTGCTCGCAACGCAAGATAGAGTTAAATAACTGCGTTATAACTCTATATCTACATTCTGGAAGTTCCTCAAGGACTGGAAGGTGAAAGGAGAATAATTAAGCTTCCTTGCTTATTTCAGTCGCCTCGACTTTACTCATATGATCGAGTGAAATATATATCCAATATATATTATCTTTATATATATAATTCTTCTGTATGTGTGTTGACAGTGAACTCCTCCTAAACGGCTGGACCGATTTTGACGAAATTTTATGTGTGTATTTGAGTGGGTCCCCGTATGGTTTAGATTCACAATCCAACCCGGTAGTTGGCGCTGTAGTCGAGTTGTAGATATAACCGGCAGATGGCGTTGCATTCGGTATCTAGGTTATTTATCTATACTGCAAGTAAACGGCTGGATAGACTTGAATGATTTTGTGTATGCGTTTATTCATTTATTTTGTGTATGTATTCATTCAATGCATTTAATTTGTTTGTACGCTGTGTTTTGATATTAGCGTTATATATTCAGATATAAGTTACGTGCATAGGATTTCGTTTATTTTTCAACATTTTAATTTGAGTGTATTATATTCAGGCGTGCTCCCGTTTTCATTACTTTTGCGTTTTGCGATTTCAGTAAAATTTTAATTAATTAATTTATTTCAGATCAAATTTGTAAAGGTTTGATGTATGATTTAAAGATAATATGATATGAAATCGCAAAACGCCAAAGTAAGTGAAAATGGGAGCATGCCTGATTAAGTGTGTTTCGTTATTTTGACATTTTTTATTATTATTATTAAATGTGCTTTATTTCCCATAAAATATACAACTTTTTCATTAAAGCTAATGGTAATAATACTATTTTCCAGAGTTATAGCATACAATTTACGCTTTTCAACTGTAACATTCTTCATTAATTAAGTATTTATTAATTTATTTGATTAAAATTTGTTTATAAAGGAAAAATTTGGGAAAAAACCTTAACTGCTTTACTTAAATGCTAACTTAAACTAGGTGATTAGAATCTATAGGTAACTAAACTAAAATTTAGAGACTTAGAACTAGTTCTTTACGAAATTGTTATACAAGTAATTATTTTGATTATTATACAAGTATATTATAGATACTTGTTTATAATATGCCCTTAAACTATCATAATAATAATTTAAGGGGTGTGAAGCTCACACAACAAAACAAAGATGTTAATTGTTTATATATTGTTGAATAGTCTGAACTCTTGCTAATTCATTAAGATAAATTGTGTTTGTGTAACAGGGAAGGTTCAATAAAATTTTCAAAAGTTTGTTTTGGCATATCTGAAGTTTTTTAATATGTGACTGTGCACAGCTGCCCCAAGTAGAAGAACTGTACATTAAAGTTGGAATAAATATGGTTTTAAAAATAATTAGTTTATTTTTTATTGATAGTTTTGACTTTCGGTTTATTATTGGGTATAACAGACATATTATTTTGTTGATTTTGTTAACAGTGAAACCAATATGAAGATTAAAAGTTAGTTTTTTGTCGAAATGTATTCCTACATAACGAACGCAATCAACCCATTGAATGGGTGTATTACATATTTTTAAGCAGTCGTCCGGAATAAAACAGGACTACTTTCTTTTAGTGAAGAATATCGCATTTGTTTTACTTGAATTAACTTTTATTCTCCATTTATGGTAGTACAATTCTAACTCATGTAGAGCATTTTGCAGGGTTAGTTTTATATCACTATAAAGAAGTCCTGCGCCATATAAAGCTACGTCATCTGCAAACATCAAAAGGGCACAATCAATTGGTTGGGGTATGTCGTGTGTAAATATATTAAATAGTATGGGTCCTAAAACGGAGCCCTGAGGGACTCCAGCGCATAGCTGTCGCTTTGTAGACTGAATGCCATCCAAATCAATATAGAACGAACGATCTGTCAAAAAGTTATGTACAATTTTGATAAGGTAAGTGGGTGTTTCATTGACTTTTAATTTATGAATCAAAGCTGACTGCCAAACAGTATCAAATGCGGCTTCGATATCTAACGTAAGAAGTATCGTTGGGTATGAACAATTATATCCAGCCCTAAAGCCGTATTGTACTGTAGGCAATATGTTTTGTGAATCTAAATGTTTATTAATTCTAGTTTTTATTAACTTTTCTAATATTTTAGACAAATTGCATAGAAGACTAATGGGCCTGTAGCTTTGTGGTTTATCAGGGGGTTTACCTGGTTTGGCGATTGGAACTACTTTAGATAATTTCCAGGCACATGGAAAATAGCCTGTTTGGAAGACGCAATTAAATAAATAAGCAAGGTAGCTAATGACACTAACAGGGAGGTTTTTCAGACATATGTTTCGAATGTCATCGTGTCCTGACGATTTTTTGGTAAGCAGAGCTTTTAGAATGCAATAAATTTCACTAGCTAACACTTTCTCAATTTGAGAGTTATAATGAATATCATTTATAACAGACTGTACGGATCTATTTACTTCCTCAATTGTTTCGGAGTTAGAAAATGAAGACGTTAAGTTATGTTTCAATTGAAATGTATCTCCTAGAATATAAGCTTTTTCTTCTCCAGTTACATAAGCTACGTCTGATTCATAGAGACTAGGAATGAATTGTTTTCTTCTTTTGATTGCTTTAGTTGTATTCCAGAAGGGCTTACTGCATTTATCTAATTTTTCTAGTTTGCTGATTGATCCTTGTTGTAAATATATATTTCTTTTCGAATTTTGTAATTTCATTGATTCCATCTTGCTTTTATTAATGGTAACCGTGTCCTTATCGATTGTCTTTGAAGTGTATTTCTTATTTTAAGTAATTACTTGCGCATATATGGTTTGGTAGTTTGAGCTTAGTATCGCGCAAACATTTATGCGGAGCTGCCCTTAAAAAAAGCATGATTTATAACTTTCGAAAAAGAGTCATGTCATCAATATGACATGGTAAGATTGCCGTATTTTCAACATCTGTTCCTTCAGACAAAAGCTTATCATTTATAATATTTTTGAAAAGACCCAAAATTGCTTTGCGCCAGATTGGATAAGTTTTCTCTGTAAAAACAAGTTTGGTGGAGTAATTTATGGTCACTGTTAAGTGATCTGAGAAGAGTTCATTAGATGCTACTGGGTTACTGAGATGACTAAGTACATTAGTTAAGCAGAGATCTATAGTGGAAGGCTTAGCCTTATGCCTCATTGGTATGTAGGTGGGATCTCTGGGGTATAATAAATTAAATTTTCCGAAGACTAAAAGGTCGTTAAGGATATTTCCCCAACAATTAGCTCGATAGCAGTTCCAAGTTCTATGGCGTGAATTAAAATCACCAGAAACTACTCCAGAAACATTAATCAACAATAAACGCAAGAAGAAACATTCGCGTTGTTTTGGATGGACTGTGTATAATCGGCCTAATGTATTTCCCATAAATATGCCGTTGTATCCTTCAACCGGAACACCTCGCTTTCGTGGTTCCCATTTTTTTGACTGTTTGTTCCATGTGAAATATCGTGGCACATCAGTATACGTTAATGTCTTTGCGAATTGACCGGGAACATCTGGTCGGTTGCATAGTTCGAAAAAATCCGTTAATGTGGTTTTTGGGGCAATTGATTCACGTTGTAGAGCAGTCTCTTCCGTGAAATAAACACGCTGTCCATTTTCAAGGTGCACGGCTAAATGTATAACAGCAGGGTCTCTTTCGTGTATGGGAAAACTCAAAATACGCCAAACTGCTTCATTGCTGCTGATGTATCGGCCCATTTGATACCTCGTTTTCGTTAACATGTTGAACAGCAAATACAGCCATATCACTGCCCTTATGGACATATTTGCATATATATTTTATGGACTTCACCGAACTGCAGAGCTCAATGTTTATGTGTGGTTTGTAGATTTTACACAGCAATGGTGAATACGGAACCACCCAGTGATTGTCAATGTCAACTGTTGTACCGTTTGACATGCGTAATTGATGTGAATCGATATCAGTGATTGTATCATTTATCAATTTTTTGGAAAACTTTTCGTACATTTTCCATTGTCCATGCACGGCGCCGTCATGTTTATAGCACCACATGGACCATGGATCATGTTATCGGTAACAATGTCATTCAACTCTTGATCGATATTCCGATCCGGAATTTCTGCCAACTTCGGAATTTCGACCAACCAGATCAAAATATGCGCGTGTGGCAAACCTCGTTTTTGCCAATCAACAAAATACAGCCAGCAACGTGTTTTGCCAAATACTGAGGATTGTATAATCAAGTTCATCAATGATTTTAACTTCTGTCTGAAGACACGTATAGTTATATCGTGCCGATCTATTGCAGTTTGACCTGGCAATAACGCAATTTTAATTCCATCACATTTTGGATTACACGTAAATGTTATAAACAAATCTGGTCGTCCGTACGCGCGCACAAAAGTCATGGCGTCTTGCATATATTCCTGCATATGACGTGGGCAACCAATATATGATGATGGAAAAATATATGCAGTACCGATGTCGTTGATTTTAGTTATTCCATCTACGCTACCAACAATAGCATCACGCAAATGAATGTATTCCTCAGCTCGAAGTTTCGCTTGTTTATACCTGATGTATCGTAATCGCTCGCTTTCAATTTTCGCATATATATCAACGATATATTGATGAAACAGCTGGCGGGATCGGAGAATATTATTGTCTTCATTGGCACGAATCATCAACCGATATGCGTAGAAGTTCATCGCGCTCACTTTCTTGCTGGGTTCGCACCTGCAAAGTAAAAATATAATTAAGACAAAAAAAAAAATTAATTAAGTATAAAAAAAAAAAAAAATTAAGATAATAACTTGTGTAGATTTTACCTGTTGCTGGATTTCTTTTTTTGATATTTAAATAATATCCATTTTCTCCTTCCCAAAATATTAATGGATATTGCAAAGCGTCGTAAGAGCGATGACTGTATACAATGCGTCGCCAACCATAACAACTGCAACTTCATTAATGGTCGGTGTATTATATCGGCCCGCGTGCTGCCCAGATGGTAGTTGAACAACTGGACCAACTGGTTGTGATTCTGTAAAAACGGTTTTAAAATACCCACAATTTCTCGCTCCTCCATCTGCTCGATATGGTTGTATTGACAGCGTGCGTTTATTTGCTGCTCCTCATCATCCATGAAGTAGATTTGCAGAAATTTTGGATCGGTACCAGGCATCGGCATCAAAGAACCAATTTGATGATACACTTGGCCCTGAATCTTAAACGTTGATTGAAAATTGCGATCATCCTCATTCTGAACGATTTTTGTTGCTCCAAATGATGTCATTTGAAAGCACGAATTGAATTTGCGAATTTTACGCAAAAACAATTTTGATTGAGATGTATCTCCAGCCAATAGTGCTTTCAATGGTTTCTGGCGGCGAATTCAATGGTGGCAATACAACTTTTCCAGATGCGCAGCAGAAACCGGCCGATTCACCTTTGTAATTGAGTGCATGACAGTGTTGACATTGTTTATTCAAGACGAAGAAGTGATGTACGCGTCAATGCATGATACACTTGCAAACGCTGTTGTTCACGTGTTTTGAATGTGTCGGTGACTCGTTGACGGGCCAGACTTTGTCTCAATGCATTAGCTCGAAGGCGTTCATTGTGTTGCTCTTGACATTCATTGGCACGTGTGATTGCAGCCTGGTTTCTTACATTTTCATTGTCTTCTTTTCATTGTGAATTCCGAGTCCGTCGACCAATATTTCCTCTTCGTCCACGAAGACGTGGCATTGTTTTATTTACGCAATTTATATGTAAACATAATAAACTTAATATTCACTGAAATATCAATAGACACCGTACAAAAAAAGGTAATGTCAAGATAACGAAACACACTTAATCAGGCATGCTCCCATTTTCACTTACTTTTGCGTTTTAAGATTTCATATCATATTATCTTTGAATCATACGTCAAATCTTTACAAATTTGATCTGAAATAAATGAATTAATTAAAATTTTACTGAAATCGCAAAACGCAAAAGTAATGAAAACGGGAGCACGCCTGAATATAATACACTCAAATTAAAATGTTGAAAAATAAACGAAATCCTATACACGTAACTTATATCTGAATATATAACGCTCAATATGTACGTAAATGCGATACATATAATATCAAAACACAGAGTACAAACAAATTAAATGCATTGAATGAATACATACACAAAATAAATGAATAAACGAATACACAAAAATTCATTCAAGTCGATTCAGCCGTTTACTTGCAGTATAGATAAATAACCTAGATACCGAATGCAGCGCCATCTGCCGGTTATATCTACAACTCGACTACAGCGCCACCTACCGGGTTGGATTGCGAATCTAAACCATAAGGGTACCCACTCAAATACACATATAAAATTTCGTCAAAATCGTTCCAGCCGTTCAGGAGGAATCCACTGTCAACACACGTACAGAAGAATTATATATATAAAGATATAGATACATATATATATCCAATATATATTATATATATTAGAGAGTACATTTCGATGTTGCCTAAAGATCCGATTTCTTCTTGTTTGGGAACGCTTATCTTTGAATGTATTGCCGAGATGCATTGTTTCTCGATGTGTTAAACGTTAACTGAGAGCCAAATTTTTTTTTCAAAGGAAGTTTGACTACATATCGACCACTAGAATTTCGAGATTCGTCTTTTGAGTGAATAGAATAGCTTCTTCTTCTGACATGGGGGTGCATGTATGCACTTCTTCTAATTCCCAGAAGCACTTGAGTTGATTGCTGAGGCTTCCGTTTGAGTCGTTTTCACCAGTATGGTACTTAACGAAGCACATTGAAGAGAAATTGGGCCGCTCAAAATCCACCCAAATTTTGTGTTTTGAGCTAAGACGGAACCAAATATATTTGGTTTGACCCCATCCAGGATAATTTGTGGGAAAATATCACTTCCTAGGACCATGGCAATCTACGAGAGTGAGATCACTAATTTCTGGGAAGTTTGGTTTAACAACCGGGAAAATCGGCAGCCAATTTGTCAACTTGGGCAAGACTCTTTGACCGCGAATCGTCGACTCTTTGAGCAGCGGTTTAAACGGCTTGCCCTACACTGCCTGAGATACTCTTCAAATCTTTCTCATATGGGAGATTGACACGATTGAGAATTTTTTGCGGACAAGGCTTTAAATTTTTGCCAAAGTTTGCGTGGATGCCCCTGCAGCGAGGCGGAGTAGCTTCTGTGAAGAAAGTATGTGCCTTTGTATTTGGCGTTTCCTGTGATAAAATATACTTTTGAGCTTGAGGTTGTGTTTGAGGTTTTATTTTTGGTCTCATACTGCTAACTTTTTCGACGACTTCAAAACTAGTTGTGAGAAACTCGTCCAATTGAGTCCAGGTAGAAAGCTCGGATTGACCGCTGAGTGATTGTTCTTATAAAGAGAACGTGTCTTCGGGGAGTTTTGTTGAGCGCAAGTATACGAGAATGGTATCCCAACTAGTGTCAACATAATGAGACGTAAGCATTGCTAATGTGTCCGTAAACGTGGCTTGAATCTGTTGAATGAAAAATCCGTTTTCAAATTGGGCTTGTGGAACACAAAATTGCGTAAAACGGTTCACAATCAACTTTTTGTTTCTTGCTTTAGATTTTTTTGACTTTTTCCTGTACACTACATGTTTGCGCATCAATCATTTTATTTTAAATAGCGCTTGTATTTATGTAAATCTTAAAATACAAATGTCATCTAATGTTGCACTTGCACAAGTAAATATCGTGGACAATATTTTTCGTTTCCTGTTAATATATCATTCATTCTAATAACTTTGTTCTTTGCATTTAAGTTAATCTAAAAAGTACAACAAAACATTTCAAACATTTCGGTTTAGTTAAAAAAAAAAAGTTTAATATCCGATCATGCTGGTAAAAAAGAATTTTCGATTAGCTGAGTTGTCTTATTGGCAGATTTCTTGTGAAAATGCTAAGGCTTCTATAACGCGTATGTCTAGTGCTCTTCATTCTAACCCAACGGTGTCATCAGAGGAATTAGAATGACAAGGCGTATGTAAGAACTAAAACTAAAATTAATGTGAAACTTTGGGCAACAATCATAAATCTCTATGCAATACAGTAAAGGTTAGTTTGTTTCGTCAATGTTTATGTGATTAGGCACTAAATGCAGTGTCAACTTTTCCAAATTTACATGAAAATTATACTAAAGCTATAGCTAAGCTGACTGAGCTTTATGATTACGACTGTCTCATATTTCTTGAACACATTAACGATTTGTTTGAAGTACCAAGCATATCGAAAGAATGGCAATCTTCACTTCGTTCATTGGTGGATAAAATGTCAGCAACATACAGTGCCATGGAAACTCTTGGGTCGTACAAAAAAATATGCGATGCGATTGTTATACAAATGGTTATGAGTAAAGTGGATAAAGAGACTAAGGTAGTTTGAGAAGAAAGTCTCGATTTTCAAACGCATTTAAAACGCTATCCAAACTATCCTGCTGCCAAAACTTAGAAACTTCAAATTTTTAGCTTCACGCTTAGAATTCATACCTGCATCTATAAAATCAAATAAAGGTAGAGACAAGTCGAACAATGTGCACTCTTGTACTCAACGTTCAACATATTCTTGTGAGCATTGCAACATTTCCGGTCATGCATTATATACTTGTCAAAAGTTTGTTGTACTATCAGTTGTCGAATGATGCGCCAAAGTGAAAGAATTAAAACTATGCATGAACTACTTTGGCAAGAATCATTCCCAGTCAAACTGCAAGCTCAAATTTTTGAGCATATTTAGCAAGAAAAGGCACCGCAGCATGCTGCATTTAAACAGCTAACCCAGTAACGGTTCAGTTCAGCTGCAATCTCTAACAATAGACACTCGATCAACATGTACATCCACACAACATTTGCGTGCACATAAACCTTTTCAAGTTATACTGGCGACAGCTCTAGTAATAGTCAGAGATGGCAATGGAGACTGTCAGCTTAGAAGGGCGATACTGGACAATTGCTCGCAAGTCAACTTTATAAGAGAAGACTTTGCTCGATCATTACGGCTTAAGCAATCTAGGCGTTGTAAAGAGATGATGGCGTGAATGACGCATACACTGTCACTTAATTCGGAACTGAGACAACAATACACTCTCGGCTTAGTGGTTTTAAAGCAACGCTTTAGTTTCTAATTACTTCCATTGTATTGAACTATCGACCAGTGTCTGTTACACTGCCATCAACATGGAATATTCCTCACAACATAGAATTAGCTGTCATTTAACACACGCAACATTGACATGCTCACAGGAAAAGTTTTCTTTGATTTGCTTTCGATAGGCCAAATCAATTTGGGATATGGCTTGCCTTCATAACGAAACACATTAAGTAGGAGGCGTATCTAAAATATGGTCATTTGAACCAACAACTATACTCATGTTGCAGCACCTCACCTTCATAGTCTGGATGAAAGGTTTTGGAAAATGGAGGAAACTATAAGCAAAGCACCTTAATTCACTGAAGAACTACACGCAACACGACGGCAGAATCGTAACCAGAATACTTTTCAAGGATTATCAACTCTGGGCTCATCATATCCAATTGCTTTACGTCGTTTCTACTCACTGGAGCGACGTCTTTACAAAAATACAGCATGCGATAAATTACTTTAATGCGTATGAGGCTCATATGAGGTCATATGCAACTTTTCACAGAGATCTTTAATCATAAACCGCATTACTTAATACCTCATCATTGTGTCTTTAAGCCATCGTTGACCACAATGAAACTGAGAGTTATTTTTAAAACATATTCCACTACATATTCAGGTATATCTCTAAATGTTGTGATGATGGTTGAACCAACACCTCAAAAAAGAGCTTCTGCTGACTCTTTTAAATGTTCGGACTCATCAGTACTGTTTAATATTGATCAATCGAAAAGACCGTCTTTATCAACTTATCTTGTGGAAAGAAGATACAAATCAGCCAATAAAAGTATATACTTTAAGTACAGTGACGTAGGGGACATCTGCGGCACCCTATTTAGCAGTGCGAAGCTTTCTCCTAGCTGCTCAAAAGTATGTCACTTCCCACATCATTAGATCACTTGTCATTTTATTCAATCTCAAAAGTGTGTCACTTCCCACATCATTGGATCACGTTCCATTTCTTTTAATCTGAAGTCATCGATGTGTCTTAACGCTCTTGTTTTGATATTACCAAGTGGTGTTCTAATCTTCGTGAAATCTGGATATCGCAGCCGTGCGAAGATCTGAAGGAGTTGAATCTGCATGACAGTGACGTCTCGAGTGCGCTTGGAGTGGCTTGGGATCACAAAACCGACATGCTTTTGTTTTCGTACAACTATAAGGTGAACTCTGCACTAAACTGGTGATTTTATCGCAATCATCGACATTATTTGATCCACTTTTGATGTACCTCAGTAAACACACAAAGTGGCGTCTGCTACTAAAGGATCTCCAAGACGTACATCGTATCCGTATACCAACATTTTTTTTTTATCCTGAAGCAACAATCATTCTGTGACGTATCAATCAGGGCATAAGGATGTGTAATATATGCTCTATGTACAATGCAAGAAAAAGCACTAGTCAACATCGTCGTATCGAAATCACGGGTTACACCACTCAAGATCAAAACTTTGCCACATTTACTGGCTCCTCTATGGAATAAAACGTAGGCGTATAAAACCAAAGACTCTATATTTTTGGTCTGACTCACAAGTGTTATTACATTGGCTTAAAATGCATTCTTCAATATTTAGAAATACCGTAATCATCTAATTGGACACAAGGGCCTTAATTCATACGTCTACATCACGACCAATTTCTTCTAAACGTCAAGATGAATCAAGATGAATTACAATGTTGACTATATTTTCGAAATTCAAAAGTCTTCGTGTAGGTTAAGCACAAAGCAATAGTCTCTTGAATGTCATCCACAAAACCAGTAGATACAAAAAATTACAACGCTATTTTGTTTTTATATTGCGTTTTATATTTATCTATGTAAATGACTAAATTCTGTTTCTATATCTTTACATCATGTCAGTTACATTACAATGTATCGTAAATGTAATTTAACATCATTATTTTGCAAACGAATTGTGAACTCTGAAGAAGGCGAGGTCATTACAGGCACGCTGATTTCATTTTATAGACTCTTCAGTTCCTTATCAGATTTACAGAGTTAGTGGACGACTACGAATCCATTCGTGTTAAGTTTAGTGTGCCATTTTCATATAACGAACTACCATGCTGCATCGAAAGCGCTTGTCGCGCCATTATGAGATTAATTTTGGATTCCCAATACACAAGAAGTAGCAGCCAAGATTGTGAATAATTGCGTACGACACCGTCCAAAACTCATACAGCAATAAGTGATAGGATGCCACGGCATCGAGTTACCGCTACACGCCCATTGTGGCCAAGACCAACATACCTCAATATGCGTGGCAAGATACTATATAAAGCTTATGCAGCAGTTTTTGTGTGCATTACTACAAAGGCTCTGCATCTCGACACAGCTTCAGATCTATCAAGCAAATCAGTTATATATGCTCTGAAACGCTTCATTGGGCGTCGATAGCTACCTCAGACGATATAATGAGATAACGTAACCAATTTCGTTGGCAGTAACATAGCACTAAAAGGATTCCGAAACCTGTTTTTGAAAAAGGCTTACATCGATGATTCCGTTTCGTATTGCACACAGAATACTATTAACTTTAGTTTTATTCCTCCTCCAGCACTCCATTTTGGAAGCTTATGGGAGGCTACGGTAAAGATGGCTACATACCATTTGATGCGAACTCTTGGTCTTAGCTTACGAAGACTTTTAAAACAAACACGGCCGTTGAGTCCTCTTTCTTCCAATCCCAATGTTTTAGGTGTGCTTACTCCTGGCACTTCCTCGGCGGTACTATTCTGAAGGTCATTCCTGAAACAAGCAACATAGAAGAAGACATTTAACATTCACGGCGTTGGAGGCTGGGGACATGGTACTAATTTACGGAGACAACCTGAGTCCCATGTATTGGTGCATAGGTCGTGTCACAGCAACTGTGATAGGTTCTGACGGAAATGTTTGAGTAGCTAATAGCAGGACTGCAAAAGGAACCCTAAGGCGTCCAATCGATAAGATTGCTATACTTCCAACATGTTGAGTTACTTGCTTCAAGTCGGCCGAAATGTTCGCGCAACATTTTATTCCGAATAGCGGTCGTATTTATGTAAATCTTAAAATACCAATGTCATCTAATGTTTCATTTTAATAAATAACTCTGTATATATGTAATTCCTTTTAGTTTATTCTCATACTTTACATTTTCTTTGAAATTATGCCGACTTCGACATAAAAGAAGCCGGCATCGGCTTAGGCATACATGTTGAACTTTAAAAATAAATCAAAGCAGTTTTGTATTTTAATCGAAGCAGACTTTTTTGTTTACTTGTCTTTCGATTCTCGCTCGTATTCAACGCTGCAATTGCATTTGTAACGTCCCAGTAAAATCGCGGAATTTAATTGTGAATTTCGCTAGAGCGTAACCTAACGCTTTTTCGAGTTTTCTTACTTTAGTTTTTTTAATTTTTTTGCTCTTTTTAGTTTAGATTTTTTTGATACCCTTCTTCTAAGTACTATGCATGACAAAGTAGTCGATGACGATTACAGTTCAATATGACAAATTTAACCCGTATTTATAATCGCTCTTCGGCGGCAAATAGAAATTTGTTGATCTGTGCCTATAAAATTAATGGACTTTATATGTGTAGAGTCAATTACTTGATGGCTCAAAGGACCAATTTTAAATAGGCCTATGGGGTGCCGAGAAACATACGTAGAAAACATACCGTGTAGACAACCTTAGTCTGAAAAAGAGCAATCTTTGCCGAGGAGGCAAAATAATGATGATAGTTATATTCGTAAGAATAAGTAACTTTTATTAAGGACCACGTTCTCACCGTATCAATGTGTTGTTGAAAAAAGGGGATGAGCCAACTATATTCCGCCCGTATTTATAGGATAATATAAATAAATCTGAATCGGTTATGATAGTCATCGTTTAACGATACCACTTAATAAGGGTTTGAACATTAGACTTCAGATCAGTAGTTTTGCTAGAGGCATTTGAATACTGGACTTAAATAAGGATTTGAGCATTGCGTTTCAAATCAGAAGTTTTGCTAAAGGTATTTGAAAACTGGTCTTCAAATAAACAACATTGGGCTTCAAATCAGTAGTTTTGCTAATTGTATGTTAATACTGGTCTTCAAATAAAGATTTGAACATTGATAAATATTAAGTTAAAAGTATTTGAGCGCTGAGCTTAAAAAACAGATTGATAAATTGATAAATTAAATAAATCGCTGGTTCCTTTCCTCAAGGTCTTCAATTACAAATTTATATAAAACGGACTCTCGCGCTGAGCTATCCCAGCCTTCGACCCGAGTAAACCGGGAGTCCTTTAAATAGGCGCCCGAGCAGGGACCCCGAGGAAACCGAAACAGTTGTCTAATATATTAAGATTTTAATCAGTTCTCACTGTACCTTAACTGAAAGCGGTCGTGTTTTATGGCGTGTGCGCATTTTTATTTAAATATATTAAATTTTTAAGTCTCATGTGTTCTCTATTTACGCATTTTTTTTATGTTATCTTTATTATTTATTATTTTTATGTTTAAACATATTTTTGATAAATTATAAAATAACGGAGAATATTACAATATTTATACTAAAATTTTAATGTTACATGATTTACATATTTGTTAACAGTAATATTAGTACTGGAGTCTAGTGCCGTGTTTAAAGATCTATTGGACCGTCTTGAGGCGCCTTCTGATATTGTTAGTAGCGAGAGCTAAAGCGAGTGGATTTATGTGATCGCGGATACGATCATTGTATCTGGAACTATGTCGATTGATTTCGTCATCATTTGATGCAATAAATCACGAGCTATGATCGAATTACGAACAAATAACGGAGTATTACAGATGAGTCTAAGAATGTTAGTTTTTAAAGCAGTGCCTCAAAGTTGAGTTCTATATCGTCACAATGACGCAATAACCGTTTTATAAATCAAAACCTTGTTGCTTAGACGCAACTTACTTTCTGGACGTAGTAACTAGAGGTCTGCATGAATTGCAAAAAATCGACGTTCGAATCAACAATGCTCAAAATGCATTGAGTTAAATAGAATGCGAAGCCTATAAAGTTTGAGTGAGTGTGTGCGCTCACATACGACTCGGTCGCACAACATTTAAACGAAGAAAAACGAATTGAATGAGTGGGAATGAGAGGTTGCTTCGAGTTCATTCGAATGCCTAAATTTTTTTTATGTATGTATAATTGTATGTTGTTGTCAAGAGGTTTTTTAATAGTTGTTGTCCCGCTGTGCGTAAGGAAAAAGAAGAAAAGAACGAAAAGCAATGTAATGTTGTTTCGGTATTTATTTTTATTTTTATTTTTATTGTTTTTTTTTTTTTTGGTTTATTACTTATTACATATTTTATATAACTACATTTAATTTATGTTTGAGTGCAGAAACATAATTTTATTTATGTTGTCTGGATTGGTAGCTATTAGACAACGCTTTTCAGTTACTAAATTCCTAGCATCTGAAAATATTCTCTCAGAAACCGCGCTACTCGCTGGAATACAAAATATTTTGCAGCTTGTATTGTGCAAAAGGGGAAAAATTTGTTTGTGCATATTCCACCAAGTCAAACAATCAAAATTAGCTGTGTACATAACATTAATGTTTGAATATCCTCTTATTTCTTTTTCTACTTGGTCTTTATTGTTGTCAATTTGGTGGACTTCTATACATTCAGCAAATTCATCGTCAGCTGAAGGGGTTTCTGTTGCGTCAGAAATACTGTCTATAAGAAAAGAACACATTATATTCTTGCAGTCATTAATTACAGTTTCCCTTTCGGTAAGTGAAAATTGTATAAATTTGTTTGTGGGTGGGAAAAGAAATAAGGCTATGTTGTGGTATTTTGTTAAATTGGGAAGAACTGTTGATACTATTTGGGTTTGTAGAGCGGACTTAAATGATTGAATAATATCAATATCGTTGCTATCGGACTGACAGGTTTTCTGTAATTTGTTTATATTCGGAACAATCAAGTGTATAGTTGGACGTTTGCTTGCTTCAAGTTTTTTTGAAACGTTTTCGAAAACTTCTAACAGACGGACAATGGAACCGAAATGATTTAAGTTAATGCCTTCAATTGTGCATATTTAATTTTTATCTGTTAATATGTTTGTTATGTCAATAATAATAGACAGTATGAATTTTCTCCAAATCGCGAAAGGCTTTAATCATATTCGACCCACGATCAGTAACAATAACGGGATTGTCCACTTTAAGGTCACATCCGAAGTCTTTCAATATCTCCTCTATTTTTGCCCGAATATTTAGACCTAGATATAAGAAATAAACTTAAATTCATCGTTATACACTTGTAGATTAGATAATTAACGAACCTGTGCAGGAGGTTTCTTTCATAGACTTCATGGCCATTGGACGATCCATAAGAACTCCTTCCTTTACATAATGGACAGTACAGGAAAAATATGACGACTTTAAATAATTGTCCGTCCGTACGTCACTCGTAATTGCATATCCAAAACCTTTGTATTTCTCAATTTTTGTTATTATTGGACAAAATGTGACTCATATATCGCAGATATATTACGGGATATTGTTGTTGGATGGGGTGAAAGATTATCAACGTCAACATTAGCACCAAACATTGCTCCAATATTAATTAAAAATTATGCAAACTTTTTTAATCCCGAGTCGTCTATAATTTTTAATGGACGACAGTTCTTCACAACCCATTCTGTAATTACAGCAACACCGTCCTGTTTCGTTTTAGGATTTGCATCTACTTGGGAAGCGTTGCGAAATTTACTGACGTTCACAACGTAACATCTGTGCTTCACAAGGTTAGATGTACTTCCTGCAAACTTAAAAACGGTGTAACACATCTTACAGGCTACAACCGCAAGCAATTCCTCTCCATTTTAATTTTTTATTTTTGAGAAAAATTCCCATACTTGGCTTCGGCCTCTCTTCTCAACGAAGCTAAGCATTCCACTGTGCAGTTTCTCCTTTATATTTACTGCGCTATTCAGTAGCAATATAATTCAAGCAAATTAAATTAAATCTAAAAAAAAATCACACAAAAAACATATTGACAGGATCACAAATACACGATTATCAATCTAAATACGAAAAAACAAACGAAACAGGAAACAGCCAAAATAAACATAAATGCAATAATACATTGAATAGTACACATATGTACATACACACATGTATGTATATACGCAAAATCACTTACAGTATTGTCGGCTTGATTTTCTCCGTTCACTTTCTTGGACGACAGCTCGCTTCCCTCAAATCAAACGAAATGAAAGAATGCACAAAGTGCGCATAACTCGAGCAACTCGAGTGTCATCGGCTATGCCAAACTTTTCATTTCGTACACTTCTTCATTCTCACTCATCTCACCGAATGTCGAATGTTGTCATACTTAACTCGCACTCATATTGTTACAAACTCATTTCATTGTGCGCCTCGCACTCACTCAAATGAATTCAATTGGAATGCATTCAATTGTATTTAAGTTGTGAGTGAAGCCACGCAGATGTCTAGTAGTAACCAACTCAGTTTTCTTATTTTATCACGACATGTACCAATAATCATCGTTATATGATTCCTACAAGTAAGTCGTTTGTTTAAAACCATTCCAAGTTTTGCCCCTTTCTGCCACTTGAAACATCGTTGGGGTATAAAAGATTTTACGATGAGGAAGTAGGCTGTTGAAAGAAGTGCTTTCACCTTTTGCAATAATCCACCGTGCCATACACGGTCAAATGCCTTTTGTATATCCAAGAAAACAGCAGAATTGTATTTTCTTCAAAAGCGGTTAGGATATGTTGTATGACTCTATGTACTTGTTTTGGCGTTCCATGGTGATGTCTGAAACCGGATTGAAAATCGGGGATAATCGAGGATAGGCAGTAAACTTATTGGCATATAAGATTCAACATATCGTTCAGGCTTACCAGGCTTAAGTACCATTGTAATAACAGCACACTTCCACTGAGAAGTGAGCTTTGAGTAATATTGCATTAAATAATAGTACCAAGAACAATACCCCTTTAACAGGAACAGCATTAACAGTCTTACTATCGATGTCATCGTAACCATGAGCTTTTCGAGGTTTTACGGCCTTGATTTAAATCAAAATAATATTCTCTGATGGAGAAAAAGGGATCGAAAGTTGTTCCAAAATGTTTTCAATATCCGAAGTTTAGCTCAATTGGTTTGAAGCGGTTTTCTAATTCATCTGCAAAAGTTTCAGCTTTCTCCTTATTTGAGCGATACCACCTATTATTTTGCATTAGAATTGGCGTATTACGCTCAGGATGGGATTTGTCTGGATCTGCGTTGCGAAGTAAATCATCGAAGAATTTGTTTTTAGATTCAAAAAGTAAGTTTCGCGAATTAGCGGCAGCCCGTTTCCTCGTTCTTCTGTCAAGTTTATTACGAGTTCGCATGAACCGTCGCCTGAGTCTTCGCTTCAGCCTTAAAAGGTCAAGAGCCTTGAAATACAAAAATATCCGATGATGGGTACTAGGACATGATAGGTGCTGTTGAAATGTGGCATAATCAGCAGCCGCATATAAATTCCGTAGAAACAGTTCTATCGCGTCATCAATATCATCATATATATATATATAGTCCCTACATCGAATGAGGTTTTGCCTCTAGGACATGCACTACTAGCTCCACAGAGGCGATGTTTCGCATTCCAGTCTCAAGCAATTACAAATTTAGGATCAAGTTCGTCAAATGATGTTTCAGTCAGACCATCAAACCGATCGGACGTGTCTGCTAGTGCTCCGCAATAATTCGGTTTAGTTAAGCTTAGTTATGAAAGCATATTTGCTAATAGCTATAGTAACAGGCTCTAAATTTAATTTGTGCAAGTGCTAAAAAAACAAACTTCAGCGAAAAGTTTAGCTTATATTTTTTCTAAAATAAAAATAAAAACAAACAAAAAAAAAACCGCGATTGAAAACAAAGAGCTGCGAATAAGCGCGCTAAGTTCTCCGCAAGAGCAGCGCAGACTCTCATTGCAAAGTGCCGATGGGAGAAACGCGTACTTTACATACAACGCAACAGAGGACACCATCAAATATAAATTGCCCTCCACCTCCCTCCCTGTCCAAAACAAAAGCAACGAAACAGGTAAAATGAATATCCAAATGGATACCGCGGTGAGTACAAGTTCTCAACTTAACGGATTATTAAAATCCACGGCTTCCACTTCAGTCCCCCCTACTAGCATTGTTAATGTATTGCGACCAATGTCATTAATAATACCAACGCAGCAAAACCTTACGCTCTCTACTCACGGCCCAACTCGGCCACTCACTTGGGCTGAAGAGTGTCCAACACCCACCCTCTTAAATGAAAAATTTGCCAATTGTTCTCTTCCCAATGCTGCGAGCACACAAACAATCACTTATGTGTCTCCGGCTATTACAACAGCAACAGTCTCAACATCAACAAACACAACAACAACTACAGCCACAACATCTTCTGCAATTATTAAAAATAATAATTTACCGCAATCTCAAAGCGGACTGCAGCAAAAGAACAATACAAAAACTCCAGCGATACAGAAAGGTTTAGATCGCTACATTCAAATAAAGCGAAAGCTGAGCCCACAAAGGTCGAATAAAGGAAATAAACCTAAGTTGAATCGACGAAATAATGAAAGCGCTATTTTAAGCGACAATACATCCAACGCACAAAACAGCGCAGATGAAGGGGCTACAAAAACGAGTGTCAAACCACCGCCAATATATGTCCGTGAGCAAAGCTCTAACAATATTGTAAACATAATAGCAAAACTCATTGGGAGCAATAACTTCCACATAACTGCTATTAGGGAGGGTACAATATACGAGACCAGGGTTCAAATTTACTCCGAACAAAATTATCGCTTAGTCTCAAAACATTTCACAGACATGAAAATAAACTTCTATACATACCAACCCAAAAGCTCTAAAGGACTTCAATTCGTGCTCAAAGGCATTGAACCAACTGTCTTTCCAAGCGAAGTGGTAAGCGCACTAAAAGAAAATGGCTTTAACCCAAAAATAGCCAAAATTCCGCAGCCCATGTTTAAAGTAGAGCTGGAACCCGAAAATAGGCCACTTAAAAAAACGAGGTACACACAATCTACAATTTAAAATACCTGCTGCACCGCAGAATTTCTGTAGAGGAACCGCACAAGCGCAATATCCCGGTCCAATGCACCAACTGTCAGGAGTTTGGCAACACAAAGACTTACTGCACTCTACGTTTTGTCTGCGTCGCCTGTGGAGAACTCCACAATACCGCTACATGCACAGCAAATAAGTTGGATTCCAACGCGAAAAAGTGTAGCAACTGTGGAGGAAATCACACGGCTAATTACAGAGGATGCCCTGTATAAAAAAGGTGAAAAACCGCCTGCATCTGCGAACTGCCTCTGCTCGCTCTCACCCCATAGAATCATTTGCACTCACTCCAAAACATGCTTTTGACACACCCACCCCTGGTGTGTCTTCTGCCAATGCCCTGAAGTCAGGGCTAAAGCCAGCTGATGCAAAGTCATATGGCCAAACAGTTTCCCACATGGTACCCGTGGGCCCCTCTACACAAATCCCACAACAACAGAACATGCCCCAAAATGCTAATACACCACTCAATGGCATCGAATCAATGATTGCATCAATGCAACAAAGCATGATGAATTTCATGGCATTCATGCAAAGCACAATGCAAGAAATGATGCGGAATCAAAACACTCTGATTCAGATGCTTGCAGCCCAACAAAGCAAATAATGACTTGCTTAAAATAAATATATGTCTCTGGAATGCCAATGGTGTTTCCCGACACAAAAACGAGCTCGTAAATTGTCTCGAAGTAAGAGACATTGATGTATTGCTTCTCGCAGAAACACATCTTACGAATAAATACAACTTCAAAATTTCAGGGTATGCGTTCTATTCCACGAACCACCCAGATGGCAAAGCCCACGGCGGAACTGGTTATGAGTATATAAGTATATGAGTCGTATTAAACACCATTCTCTACAGACATTTGCAACCAATTATCTCCAAGCCACCTCAATAAATATTCAAACAAAGTTTGGTAGTGTAACACTATCGGCAATTTATTGCCCTCCAAGGTTTACGGTATCTGAAAAACAGTTTCTCGAATTCTTCGACACTCTAGGTGATCGCTTTATAGCCGCTGGTGATTATAATGCCAATCATACACATTGGGGCTCAAGGCTTTCAAACCCCAAAGGAAAGCAGCTCTACAAAGCAATTATAAACACCAAAAACAAGCTTAACTATGTCTCGCCCTGTACCCCAACATATTGGCCTACAGATGAAAATCCCAAATATCATTGATTTTGCAATAACACGAAGAATTTCAAGTTATCTAATATCTGCTGAATCTCTTGCATATCTCTCATCGGATCATTCTCCAGTTCTTTTTAGTTTACTGAAAAAACCTCAACTAAAATAGTATCCCAATAAAATCACTACACAAAAAAACCAACTGGCTCAAATATAAAAAGTATATAAGCAGTCATATCGAGCTGAACCCAGCAATAAGTAACGAAATCGATATTGAAATCTCTGTCAGTGCCCTGAGTTCTGTTCTCACTGCTGCAGCTCAACACTCCACACCACAACCATCCACAGCCAATTTGATGAACCACAGTATAACCAACATTCACATTGAACAGTTAGTTAGGACGAAACTCGAATGCGGATATTTTCCAACTCAGTGGAAGAAATCGGTCATAGTCATGATACCGAAACCTGGAAAGGATAAAACACAGGCAGCGTCATATAGAACCATAAGCCTACTATCCTGCCTATCCAAACTGTTCGAAAAGTTGGTTCTTTTAAAAATCAACTCACACGTGCAAAACGTTATTCCCACCCACCAATTTGGGTTTCGTGAAAACCATGGCACTGTCGAACAGGTAAACCGATTAACCTCAGAGATTAGAACAGCGTTCGAACTCCACGAATACTGTTGCACAATCTTTCTCGATGAAGCTCAAGCATTTGACCGCGTTTGGCTTGATGGACTTAAGTACAAAATAAAAGTATTGCTACCCCAAAATACTCACAAAACTCTAGAAACATACCTCAGCAATAGAGTATTCACGGTACGTCAGAATGACTACATAACACAGGAGTCTGAAATTAAAGCTGGTGTACCCCAAGGCAGCGTTCTCGGTCCTATGTTATATGTTCTATACACTTCAGACATACCAACGGATCACAGACTTACAATATCCACATTTGCTGATGACACAGCAATCTTAAGTAGATCTCGATGCCCAATAAGAGCAACTAGACTACTAGCAGACCATCTCATTCTTCTCGAGGAGTGGCTAGCTAACAGGCGTATAAAAGCTAATGAGCAAAAAAGCAAACACGTCACATTCACTCTAAACAGAGGTACTTGTCCATCGCTGACTCTAAACAACATTGTGATCCCACAGGCCAATGACGTCGTGCATCTTGGCGTTCATCTCGAAAGACGGCTCACTTATCGTAAACATATTGAAGCCAAGAAAACACAGATAAAGCTAAAAGCCAAATCCCTACGCTGGCTTATAAATCCACGGTCCCCCTTAAGCTTGGACTACTAATTGTTTCTTTACAACTCCGTAATAAAGCCTTTTTGGACGTACGGGTCACAGTTATGGGGCAATGCGAGTTCCAGTAACGTGGATATAATACAAAGAGCTCAATCAAAAATACTTAGAACTCTCACCGGAGCACCTTGGTGCGCAATACTCACATTCACAATGATCTTAACATCCCAACTGTGAAAACTGAAATAGATCGATTCAAGCAGACCTATGAATGTAAACTCAACTCTCACCCTAATCCACTCGCAAGGTCTCTAACACTAATCAAACGACTCAGGAGAAATGACCTCCCAGCCCTGTGATGTGCTCTTAGGGCCGCTGTAACTACATAAGTCTCCAACCGGGGGGCTTTGTGTAATATACAACTAGATTTAAGATTTGATAAATTATTGTTAGTCTCTTATCAAGAGAAGATCCAATAAAGAAAACACTATAAAAAAAAAAAAAAGTTCGTCAAATATATTTTCGAAATCAGAAGAATTCCAATTAAAGTTAGAAGGGCAGTAAACTGATGCCAACATAAAATCACAATGATTACTGAATACTTTGACGCCAACGTATTGATCAAAGGGTATCGCATGCTGTTAACCGAAAAGTGGCTAATATTTGACTTAATGAGAACTGCAGCTCCACCAGTAAAATTATCGTCTGGATGATTGGCAGTGTATAAATCAAACCCAGTTTTATTATAATAGGTTCTTGTGGGTAGATGTTCCATATCATTGGAGTTGTAAACTTTTGAGGTATTTTGATTTCGTACTTGCTGCTGATAAAATTGCTGTTCGGGTGGTTGAAGGGGTGCAAAGTTTTTGGCGACATCAGCATAATAAAAACTTGTGCTTGATCTTCCAACCCTTCATCACGCAGATCCATGCTCTATGTGTTCTGTCTCTATAAAATTCTTATTGGTGAAATTGATTCCCCTTACTTGCTTCAATCAATTTTATTCAATGTCCCCTTTCGACCACCTCGCCACTTTGTTAAATTCTCGCCTTTTTTCTCTTTTCATTCGTCTTTAAATTCTGTTAATGTATGAGTTTTTGTATGTCCCATAATTTTGAAATTGTAGTTATAGTTAATATATTATATATTCCATCGTTGATTTAATTAGCTCCGTTTAGTTATTTTTAGTTACACCATTTAGTTTAGTTTATATATTCAATTAATAATATCTTTAGTCTAGAGATTAGCAGTATAGCAGTTAATTTTTTAATGTACGACAAACGATACATAGAGACAAAGCAAAGAAAACCAATCAATGTAATGCATGTACAGTGAGATATAAAACTAAATAGACAATATTAAGTTAAAGTTATATCATTAGCTTAGGAAGTTAAAAACGCCCGAACATACTCCCCTACTAAGAACGACAGTTCTGTAATAAGTGCGTGACATATCTAATTCGACTTCTGTATTGTTGACGGGTTGAATTCTTCATTGACTGGAAGAATGGCGATTTTAGCAATTGGTCTTTTAATCAGCTTTCCGCTTGCTCTCAATGTTACTACTCGAACGACGCCATCACTGTACATCTTCTATGCGAGCTAAAGGCCAACAAATAGGTGGAGACCTCTCATCCATGATGATAACCAAGTCGCCAATGTCTGCATTTGCTCTTATTTTCAGCCACTTAGGTCTAGATTGTAGACGGTTAAGAAATTCCTTAGACCAACGACTCCAGAAATGTTGCTTTAGCTTCTCCACTACTTTCCAGCGTGCAAGTCAATCTATGTTCTACAAAAGCAAAGGTTCCTCCGGTACGCATAGCGCATGTTCGCCATTCAAGAAGTGCGCCGGAGTAAGTGCAGTTAGATCGTTTGGATCAGTAGAAAGAGGGCACAGAGGCCTGGAGTTGAGGTGGCAAGTTCTACATAACTTCAAATACGATTTTGCATAATTCTGCGTAAATAATGTTTAGTTGACTTTACGCCTGCCTCCCAAAGGCCACCGAAATTAGGTACTGCAGGTGGTATGAAGTGCCATTGAGTACCATTGTTAGCCATTATTTCTTGAAGATCGTCTGGCAACAATGATTTGCTGCGCCTGTAGAGAATTTATAGCTCTTTACTAGCTCTCACAAAGTTCGTCCCGCAGTCTGAATATAAGTCGGAACAAAGTCCTCGCTTAGCTGTGAAACGTCGAAATGCCGCCAAAAAAGGCTACAGTCGATAAATTTGTAACTGCCTCGAGATGTAATGCTTTAGTAACCATGTAGATGAAAAGACAAATGTATCCCTTAGTAGTTACTGAGTTACGAGCTGTAGATTGTTTTATAGTAATCGGTCCAGTATAGTCCACACCAGCATTCTTAAAGGGACTTGCTGGAGTTATTCGAACTGATGGCAAATTTCCCTTTAGTTGCTGAGCTAACGTTGCTTTGTATCTAAAGCAAACAACACATTTTCTCAAAATCTGTTTTGCTACGGTACGTAACGAAATCACCCAATATTTTTGAGATACATAGCATTGCATTGATGTTACTCCACCATGTAAAGTTTTTATATGCGCATCGACGAACAGAAGTTTTGACACCGGATTTCGCTTTGATAATAGTATTGGATTTTTACTGAATACTGTAGATCTGATTGTTGCAATCTTCCACCGAATCGGATAAGCCCTTTGTTATCAACAAAGGGACATAGCTTATTTAGACAGTTGTCACGAACTACCTTATTATTCATTAGAAATTGAAGCTCAGTTTCGAAATCAGATTTTTGAGCTCGACGTAAAACGGTAGTAGTAGCTTCCCTTAACTCTGAATACGCTAAGAATTCTAAAGATTTCTGATTTGTATTTTGTGCTTTGTACATAAATCGACGCATATAGGCTACGACTCTCACCAATTTTGAAAGTGACAAGAATTTCATTAATAGTTCAGGATACTCAGAAGTAGTCAAGTTTGCAGATAGTTTTGACTTTCGTAATTCCAAATTATAAGTTTCTGCAAAGTTATGTTGAATCGGCCATTCTGTATCTGCGAGCGATAGCCAATTAGGTCCGGTCCACCAAAGAGGATGCTCAACCAACTCCTTGGCTGTTATTCCGCGAGAAGCACAGTCTGCTGGATTTTCGTGCGTAGATACATAACGCCACTGACTCACATTTGAAAAGCGCTGTATATTAGCTACTCTATTAGCCACATATACAGACCACTTTAACGGTTGACCTCTTATACACGCCAGTACTGTTAAACTGTCTGTCCAGTATGTTATAGAATCGATCGAGTCACTTAATTATTCTTATATTCTCGTACTTAACTTGGCAAGTAGTACTGCGCCGCATAGTTCGAGCCGTGGTATAGTTACTGTTCGAAGAGGAGCTACTATTGTTTTTGATTGGATTAATTGTATTATTACTTCGCCTGAATGGGAAATAGATCTGCTGTATACTGTCGCGGTATATCCAGGTTGTGAATCATCCCAAAATCCATGTATGTCAATCTTCGATGTAGATGTAGCACCTAACCATCTTGGAATCTTTAGCTCTCCTAGAAGTTTTAAATGATTTCTGAACTGAATCCACTCGTTCGTTTGTTCTTCGCAAAGTTTGTCATGCCAGTCTAATCCTTGAAGCCATAGCTTCTGGAATGCAATTTTCGCCTTCATCGTGGTTGGAGCCAACCAACCCATCAGGTCATACAACTTAGCCGCATCAGAAAGTAAAATACAATTAGTCACCTCATCACACGCTTCAAAATAGCATTTGAAAGAAAATGTATCGCTGCTGGTATTCCAGGAAATTCCCAATGCTTTGACGTTGTTCGGATCACCGATTTCGCAATTATTTTGGACCTCTTTTAACTCAATCGGTATTGACCCAATCAATTCGTTAGAATTAGAAGCCCATTCCTCAAATTAAAACCACCTGCAAGAAGTGGCTAATACAGGTCAGTTTGAAGTTGTACCGCGTTTGCATTTGTTTCTGCACCAGATATGATATCGTCAACATATGTGTCCGTTAATAAAAAATCGATGTATGAGGATAATTATCATTCTGGTCTCCGGCCAGTTGCTGCAGTACACGAATAGATAATAATGGAGCAGATGTAGTTCCATATGTCACTGTACGAAGCTGATATATAGAAATTTTTTTTTCTTTACTGTCTCTCCATAATATTTGTTGATAATTCTGATCAACGGCTTCTATTGAAATTTGAAGGAAAATTTTTTCGATATCCGATCGAAACCCTTCACGAAAACGTCGCCAACGAGTCAGGATTGCAGGTAAATCGTTTTAAAGCGCCGGGCCAGTTGATAACTCTTCATTTAATGAGCCTTGACTGGAGTTTTTATAACTTCCATCAAAAACTACTCGAAGTTTAGTGATAGAGCTGTTTTCTTGTAAGACTCCATGGTGAGGGATAAAATATCCATTAGATATTAAATTGTTTGGGTAATCTCCAATTTTTTCCATATGTCCAAGAATTTCATACTCTTTCATAAATTCTGGAATTCTCTTTCAGGGCTGCAAAAGTAAGCTCACGACAAAATTTTTGTTCCAACATATTTAGTCATCTAAGTGCACAGTAATCGGTTTGCCAAAAGCATGGTGGATTTTGTCTGTTTAGGACAGATTTAAAAGGTAGCGATGCATAATACGTTCCATTCGTGTTTCGTTCATGCGGCATTATTCCTGAACTGCCCCAACTTTTCAATGGTGGTGGCTACATCGATAAATTCAAAAGCTCATAACTTTATTTCTATTAAAGCAAATTAAACTTCTAAAATCGATTCTGAAAAGTAATTTAATGCCCTTTAATAATATTTCAAGGTCATTAAAAAGCCCATCTTTTTTTACTACAAAAACCTATAATGACAAAATGGAGATCATAATACTTACCAAAATACAACAGTGAAATGAGCGCAAGAACGCGTCGAAATTTGAAAAGACGCGACCACGCGAGCATCTTTCTCTTATATTCAGCAACTCCTCCTTTTCCCAAAATTCACGTAATTGTTAGTCAACTGAACAAACATAAACAACTACATTAGCAGAAGAAGAAGGTACTGGATCAGATACAATCCATCTGAAGTGTGTTAGTTGCAGAAAAATACCATTTTTATATTTTAGTTGCTCTGGCAACATTATTTCGCCGTATACATCAGCACCCAAAAGTAAATCAATTTTCTGTCCATATACAAACGTTGGATCTGCTAGAGTCAGTCTATTTAAGTTTGCTAAGAAGTGCTTAGCGACAGAAACTGGCTTATACGCAGTTAAAGATGGCAGAACTAATGCATGACATGACAATTTGTAATTCGTTTCACTGCCGGACTCTAATTGTAAATTAACATAATTAGTAGCTGCGCTACCACCATTACTTCTAATGCTCTTGATGCTGGCAAATGTGGCCTGTTTACGCAGTCATAGTTTCTGTACCGCATCTTCTGTAATAAAGGTGGCCTGAGCAGCTTGATCAAGCAGGGTTTTCAAATTCATGGCACCAAAGTCCGTTTTAACAATGACTTGAATCGTACCTAATAATATCTGTGGCCAAACCAAAGTTTGATGCTAATATTACAGATTAAATTCGAGTTCGATGAGTTCAACAAAGACACTCACCACCTATTTGTCGACTCCAAAGCCGCTTTCGACACGCCGATAAGATCGAAGTTCTTCGACGCCTTGTCTGTACTAGAAATGAGAAGTATCCCGGCAAAGATTGTTTGTCTTTGCATGGCGACGCTATCTAACACACAAAGCGTTGTCAGGGTGGGGAAAAACATCTCCGACCCCTTTGATACCAAGAGAGGTTGCAGGCAGGGCGATGCTCTGTCGTGCGATTTTTTCAATCTCCTGATGGAATACATCCTACGCCAATGCCCGTACATACAGAGTATGTCGGGCTCGATCTTCCAAAAGGAAGTGATGCTGCTCGCTTATGCCGATGACATCGATATCATCGGTACGCAGGAACGGCGAGTCAGCAAGGCGTTCTCGGAGATTGAAAAACAGTCTCGGCTCATGGGTCTAGCGGTAAATGTAGACAAGACGAAGTACTTGGTGTCTTCTCGCACTCCGTCAATTCGTCTTGGACGGTCAGTGACGATGGAGAATTTCAACTTCAGTGTTGTAGAAAACTTCGTCTATCTTGGGACAGAGATAACCAGCAACTACAACGTCAGTCTGGAGATCAGGCGAAGAATCACGCTTGCAAACAGTTGCTTTTTTAGGGCTGAGCAAGCAAATGAGAAGTAAAGCCCTCTCTCGACGGACGAAAATAAAGATATATAAGACGCTGATACTCCCGGTCCTATTGTATGGCGCAGAGGTATGGACCGTGATTGAGTCGTACGAGAAAGCGTTGGAAGTCTTCGAGAGGAAGATTCTTGGCAGGATCTTTGGTCCTATTAGAGTCGGCGACGAGTTTAGGTCCAGTATGAACCGCGAGCTGTACGAGCTATTCGATGAGGTTGACATAGTCCAACGCATAAGATTCCAGCGGCTGCACTTGGCTGGGTACCTCATTCGAATGGATGAAAGAGCTCCAGCACGCATGGTTTACATGGGTGGCCCAAACTTGATTGGTGGACGCCTACATAAAAGACGACCGGGCACTCGATAGAATGACCAGGTATGGAGAGATCTCTCCGTACTTGGCATTCAGAACGACTGGCGCCAGCGCTCACAAGATTATGGAGGCTGGGGCGCCTTCCAAAATGCGGCCATGACCGGCAGACGGTTGACGGCCACATAACATAACATAACAATAACACTCATTATCAATGGTATGATGGGCCTGCTCGCATACTTGACAGCGCATAGTAGTACGACAGTTCACAGCGAAATAAACAGTTAGGGCAAATATGTTTAGAATAAATTAAATATCTTTTCTCAGTTGAGTTCAGTAAGGGGAATTTAAAACATTCATACAGTTAGTTAGAGTCATTAGTTGTCTTTAAGTGTACATTACCCTGGAACTGTCTTCCATAACCAACTGCAGACGTAGACGAACGTGAGGGGGCGCGTATGGTAGCCAATTGCTGCTCATGAACGTATTCTAGGGTACGGAATGTAGTTTCAAGAAAGGTATACAGTTGCTTCAGTCTTGCAAGTTCGGTTGATCCTTGAAGAGATTGCTCCCATGCCTTTCTGGTTTGTATGTCTAGTTTCATGGTAGTAATGTAGATAATAATCACAGTCCTTAGTTTCAACTTTAAGCTTTTTAATTTGACTTAAACAATTGCGCGTTGTATCCAAAATCGATTTGATGCAGTTAAAAGTGCCACGCAATATATGTATAACGAATAGTTTGTTAAACACATTTTCGACTATTTTACATTCGTTATGGTATCGATGCTTCAATGCTTCGCAAGCTAATACATAGCTACCATCAGAAACAGGAAAATCATTGATTATATCCAAAGGTGTCCCAGAACAAGAGCTCTTTAAATAAAAATACTTTTGAATATTGGAAAAAACTTGATTGTTGTGAACTAGTGACTCAAACATGTCTTTATAGCCAGTCCAATCCAAGTAATCACCGTTGAAAGACGGCAGTTCAATCTTTGGTAGACGCACGTCGGCAAACATACTTTCATTTCTTGAAGACGTTGCAGCTTGCATGGTACTATGCAATTTTTGAGAATTTGGCATCCTTAAATCTGCTAGTAGATCTAGTAACTTGCCTTTAAATGACAAATACTGATCTTGGAAGTCATAAAAACCGTCTTCAGTTAGATATGACACCTCCTCTTGCGGTAAGGAATTATGATGCACTAGTTCAATTATATTATCATGATTTTCTTTAAATACCTTTTACGAATTGGTGATTTCGTCTGGAACTCCTTGCACGTACCCATGTCTTTTTCCACACAATGGTTTAAAGTTAAAGTTGATTTCCATTTTTTGCAAATGCTTTACGGCTTACCTCTGGACTCCTATTGAAAATGCAATATAATTATTCATGTTTGTGCTTCTTGTTAAGTTCAATACAAATGCCTTTTATTGTAGCTTGCAATTTTATTAAAACTGTCAATATTCTTCTCCATCACTGTATCAAGATCCAATGACCCGCGAAAATAGTAGTTAATATTCGTTGTTGCGTTTTTGTAGCGATATTTGTTGTTGCAATTTATTCGAGAAAGAAATACAACTGCTTTAATACTACACAAACAACAATTATTGAAAATAAATTATATGCAGCGCAGAAGTTTAATAATTTTAACTTTTATCTATGAAAGTTTTAAATCACCAATTTTCCTTATATAAATTACATATTAAGTTAAAGAATGTATATACAAAATCATATAAATAGATTTCTTAGTTGTAAAGCTAGCATTTAAGCGGTTAATAAATTGAATTTGAATTTAAAACATTGCCAAAGATTCGCATTAGATTTAGACTTTTACTTTGATTAATATTTTAAGTTGTTATTTTATTGTTTATTATTCCCGGGTTTAGGCACCATTTTAATGTATGAGTTTTTGTTTGTCCAATAATTTTCAAATTGTAGTTATAATTAATATTTTATTTATTCCATCTTTGATTTAATTAGCTCAGTTTAGTTATATTTAGTTACACCATTTAGTATAGTTTATATAATCAATTAACAATATATTTGGTCTAGAGATTAGCAGCGATGCAGCTAGGCAGTATAGCAGTTAGATTTTTAATGTACGAAAAACGATACATAGAGACAGAGCAAGAAGAGAGCCAATCAATGTAATGCATTTACAGTGAGATATAAAACTAAATAGACAATATTAAGTTAAAGTTATATCATTAGCTTCGAAAGTTAAAAACGCCCGAAGTTTTTTTTTCCTACTTTTTTCTTATTTATTGTATCTCCTTTTCTTAGGACTAACAATAATTAACAATAAATTCTTAAATCTAAACTTATAATATGTACTAGCCATCCAGATGGAGGCTAGTAATTTACAGCGGCTCTAAGAACTTAACACTGAGCTTGGGAGGTCATTTCTCCTGAGTCGCGTTGTGTTATTTCGTTGAGTGAGAGCTCTTGCGAGCGGGTTTGCGTGATAGACGAGTTTTTGAGAATAGTTTCGTTTTGTTCGAGCTATTTCAGACTGCACAGTTGGGATATTCAGATCTCTGTGAATACAATCGTTTCGAATGTACCATGGTGCACCAGTTATTGTTCTAAGAATTTTAGATTGAGCTTTTTGAATTATTTCCACATTGCTGGCGCTTGCATTGCCCCATAGCTGGGATCCGTATGTCCAAAAAGGCTTTATTACTGTGTTATAAAGCAACACCTTGTAATCCAGATTTAAGGGTGATCTTGAATTAATAAGCCAGTGTAGGGAGTTGGCCTTCAGCTAAATTTGTGTTTTCTTCGCTTCAATGTGTTTGCGGTATGTGAGTCGTCTTTCGAGATGAATGCCGAGATGCATGACCTCATTGGCCTGTGGGATCGTAATATTGTTCAGAGTTAGCGTAGGGCAAGTACCTCTATTGAGCGTGAATGTAACGTGTTTACTTTTTTGTTCATTGACTTTTATCCGCCAGTTGCCCAGCCACTCATCGAGATGGGTGAGGTGATCTGCAAGTCGATTTGTAGCTTGTATTGGGCATCGGGACCTGCTTAATATTGCAGTATCGTCAGCAAATGTTGATGTTGTGAGGTTGTGGTTGATTGGGATATCTGATGAAAATCATTTTGTCGCACAACGAAGGTTCTTTCGCTGAGATAGGACTCAAGAACCTTGTGAGTATTTTGTGGGAGCAACACATTAATTTTGTACCTAAGCCCCTCGAGCCAAACTCGATCAAACGCTTGGGCAATAACGAAGCAGTATTCACGGTGCTCAAACGCAGTTCGAATCTCTGATGTAATACGATTGACTTGTTCAATGGTGCCATGCTTTTCGCGAAAACCGAATTGATGGGTAGGGATGATATTTTGAGTGTACTGGCTTATTTTTGTGAGAAAAATCTTTTCAAAGAGCTTGGACAGACATGATAGAAGACTTATGGGTCTATATGATGCCGCCTGAGTTTTATCCTTACCGGGCTTCGGGATCATGACAATGATTGATTTTTTCCACTGGGTGGGGAAATAACCACTTTTTAGAATGGCATTGAACAGTTTGGTAATATAATTAATAGCTGGACTGGGGAGTTCCACGATCATTTTTGGAGAAATAAGATCATGACCTGCAGCCTTTTTTGGGTTTAGCTGATTTTTTATGATGTTTTTTACTTCATGTGTGTGTATTCGGAGGGGTGCTGAATAGTTTCTATCCGGATATGGAGGAAGAGCGAAACCTTTTGTAGACGGGTTTGGCTGAAATACATTTTTAAGATGTGCTGAAAAAATGTTAGCCTTTTCTTCATCACTGCGAGCCCATTTTCCAGTATTATCTCTAATGGGTTTAGATACCTCAGCGGGTGGCTGAATAGTAGCGCGAGCTTTCCATAACGGAAATTTAGAGTTTTTGGTGATAGACATTCGATGTATCTTCTCTGGGCTAGCTTATCTTCAATTTTGAGGGCCGTAGTCAGCTCACAAGTAGCTGTTTTCAGCCTTAATTTTGCAGCTGGAGATCTCAAGTTTTGCCATTCTCTTCTTAGGCGGCGTTTTTTTGCAAACAGGTGTTCAATATGACTATTTGTTATGCTGTGATTTGTCGTTGGAGGTGAATTAAATTGTGGTGTAGAGTGTTTTGCTGCAGCAGCGAGAATTGAGTTAAGAGCACTGACAGAATTGTCTATATCCATTTCGCAGTTGATTCCAGGGTTGAGTTCAATGTGGCTGCTTATATATTTTTTGTATTTAAGCCAATTCGTATTGTAAGCGGTGAGAAAACTGCGATTTCGTTTGTATTGTGGGTATTCCAATAGATTAAAAATTATGGGAGAGTGATCCGATGACAGATCTGCGAGTGTTTCTGCAGAAATTAATCTGGTTGAGATTTTTCGTGTAATTGCATAGTCTATAAGATCCGGTATTTTCATCGGATCTGTTGGCCAGTATGTGGGACTGTATGGTGAGACATAGTCCAGCTTGTTTTGAGTGTTTATGAGTGCTTTATAGAGCTGTTTCCCTTGTGGGATTACAGTAAGTTGAGGGGGGCAATAAATTGCCGATAATGTGAGATTGCCAAATTTTGATTGCACATTTATCGAAGTGGCTTGGAGGTAATTGGTTGAGAATCCCTGTAGAGAATAGTGTTTTATTCTACTTCTAATGAGTATGCCAGTTCCTCCATGGGCTTTTCCGTCTGGGTGGTTTGTGGCGTAGAATGTGTAACCGGGAACTAGGAAATTGTATTTATTTGTGAGGTGTGTTTCTACGAGAAGCATAACGTCTACGTCTCGTTCCTTTAGAAATATTGAGAGTTCGTGTTTGTGCCGAGAAACACCATTGGCATTCAAGAGGCATATATTTAAAGTGCTCATTTTTGGCTTTGTTGGGCTACGAGCATTTGTATGAGTGTGTTTTGATTTTGCATTAGTTGTTGCATAGTGTTTTGCAAAAATGCCATGAATTCCATCATGCTTTGCTGCATTGATGCAATCATAGCTTCCATGCTATTTTGGGGTATGATCTGTGACGGGTTTTGTGCTGCAACGTCGATGGGAACCTTATGCGGCACGGTTTGTTAGTTTAGATTTTGTGTGGTGTTGTTTAGTCCTGATTTCAATGCATTTGCAAAGGACACACCGGGTTTAGTTGTGTCTAGGGTATAGGTCTGTGGGGTGCGTATTATTATCTTTTCGGGGCGAGTGCGGGTTAAAGCGATTCGCTGATTCAGGCGGCTGTTTAGTTCCTTAAAAACTGGGCAGCCCCTGTAATTAGCCGTGTGGTTACCACCGCAGTTGCTGCATTTTTTTGCATTTGGGTCTGTTTTATTTGCGGGACATGAAGCAGTGTCATGGAGATCTCCGCAGGCAACGCATACAGAACGTAGGGTGCAATACGTTTTTGTATGGCCAAACTCTTGGCATTTAGTGCATTGAACCGGGTTGTTACGTTTGTGAGGCTCTTCGACAGTTATTCTGCGGTGGAGCAGATATTATAGGGTGTATATTGGGTGTACTTAATTTTTTTTAAGTGACTTGCTCTCGGGCTCTAATTCAACTTTGAACATGGGTTGAGGTATTTTCTTCTTGTTTATAATATTAGTAGCAACTTTGGGATTGAAACCTTTTTCCTTGAGAGCACTTATCACTTCACTTGGGGATACACTTGGTTCGATGCCTTTAAGTACAATTTGCAGACCTTTAGAGCTTTTTAACTGATAAGTGTAAAAGTTTGCTTTTGTGTCAGTTAAATGTTTGGAGACTACACGATAGTTTTGCTCTGTGTAAATTTGTAGCTTAATTTCGTGCAGATTTCCCCTTTTAAGCGATGAAATATGAAAATTGCCATTTCCAATAAGTTGCGCTATATTTTTCACAAGGCTATTCGAGTTTTTTTCACGAACATATATTGGCGGGGGTTTGGTGCTGACTTTTGGGACAACTCCATCAGCGTTGTTTGATGCACTATTTTCATTTTCGCTTAAAATGGAAAATCTGTTGCCTGCAAGAGGCGTTTGGGTCGCGCTTTTATCGTCGTTACGATTGATCTTGGGCTTATTACCACTTTTAGAGTTAGGGCTTAGTTTACGCTTAATTTGTATATAGCGGTCTAAGCCTGTCTGCACTGCCGAACGATTTGAGAAGGTTTACTTATTTTCTTGCATTATGCTTTGCGCTAACGGGACGTTCATGTTTGACACCACAGCAGCAGAGACAGCAGGCGCTTGCAAGATACATGATGTTGTTGTAGTAGCATTGTTTGAATGCGTTATTGTGGTTGTTTTTGCGCTGGAAGAGCATACGTACGTAACAGTTTGTGTACTGGTTGCGGGTGGGAAAGTGGTTGGGGAAAAGTTATTAATTTTAAGAGTAGGTGTTGGGCATTGTTCGGACCAAGAGAGTGGTAGTGTTTGCTCTTGCATTGGCATTGTTAGCGAGAGTGGTCGCGGCTGAGGTAAATTAAACGAGTGGTTGTTTTTGTTTGTACTTACTGCGCTTTTACCTAGCATATCTTCAGTACCTTGCGTTTTGGGTGGGCAGTTGATCGCCGGGGAACAAGACCTTGCTCTTACTTTTTGATCAGCAGAGAGTGTATTGGATTCGTTGAGTGAGGGAGCGGTGTCGACAAATGTGAAGTAGGCATTTCGTCTACTCACATCTTTTACAGTTTGTTTAGACTGTGCGTCTTTTTCGCGCATTACTTGTTTGTTTTTTTTTTTAATTTGTTATTTTAATAAACAAAAGAATGTAATTTAAATACATTCAAAAGAGAAAAATGAAAACGCGAAAAGAAGTATTAAGCGTTTAGTTAATTTTCGTGTTTTGCACTGACACTTAGACACTTTTTAGAACTATTTTCATATACTTTTTTGTTGATAAAAAAAACAAAGAAAATAATATCTGAGCAGAGCTCAGTGAATGCACAACCGGTCGCGTCGAGAGTTCAACGGTGACAGTGGCTTCATTTAGATCAAGAACAAAGCAAACGAGAGGGCAACTGTAAACAGTGAAGCAGCAGCGCATCAACGGTGGCAGAGACAAAACGGTTGGAAAACGAATATTCCGATTCGGCAGCGTCAGCGACGGCAGCAACTAACTGCGACAGAATTGCTGCACAATTTTTATTATAAACGGGAACAGTGTCAGTCTGTTTTTTGGAGCAGGACAGTTGAGTTGACATTTGTTTGTCCTCCTGATTGCAACTTAAACAGCCGTTTACCCAGCGAATAATTATTGGCGGCTTAATAATTAGTAGCTATTGGTCATCGTTATTATTAGCTCATTAGCCAACTGCTAGAAAAACGGCAGTAGTCAGCCGGGCGAGCGTAAGCTCTAATTTCTTTAAACTTAATTGAAATTTAGTAGTTAGTTAGTTATCCCCATATCAAATAAACCCCAACATCATAAGCAGACCGCTCGGCTACATTTTAATTTCACAACATTGGTGTCAGGTGTGGGGTTTATTTTAAATCGGACGGGCTTAAGTTTAAGCCTTACCACCATGGGGAGACGATCACCCAGCGCCAGTACGGTGGACGCTATATCCAGGAAGGTGAAAGAAAAAATGAACGCTCTGTTCGAGTCGTTTCAACGCACCTTGGAGCACACTGGTGCACCAACTCACATGTTGCCAGACGCTGACGACGCACGACGCCATATGTATGACACAAGATACGCAGGTCATTCAGAGCCGCCACCATTCACTGGCCCCTGCACTATGCCTCTCAATAGTCAGGTGCGGCCATTTAATCCAAATGTACTGCCTACATTTGATGGGACTACGTCGTGGTCGGACTTTGAACGTCAGCTAGAAGATGCGGCGCGTTTCTATTGCTGGACTGCAGCAAAGTAATGGCGCTGACTACCAATCTGCGCGGGCGTGCACTTCGTTTGTACGGCACCATTCCGTTCGACCCGCCGCCTATTTACGAGCAAGTTCTGGACGTACTTCGCGAACGTTTTGCTCTTGACTCGCATGCCTGCTACCAACAATTTCGCAACTGCCGGCAGGGTCAACGCGAGACATTGTCGGATTTCGCTGTCGAATTGGAGCGTCTTGCCCAAGGAGCATTTCCTGGCCTCACCGATAGCGTACTCAACGGTATCCTGACGCAGCAGCTTATCGATGGAGTGCTTGACTCGTCGCTGCAAAGTTTTATAGTCGCAAGCAGACCACACACTCTTCACGACGCACTGCGGACTGCCGTTGCCCTTCAGAGACAATCCAGCAGAAGCCGCCTACATGACGTATTGAAGCTACAGCCGGAACCGCCTGGGCCAGCTGCAAATGGGGTTTCAAGTGGTCATAGAAGAAACCCGTTTTCTTCTAAACCACGTTCGTCGGGAAACGCCGCCTCGTCAACCTAAGGGAGCCAGGGTTGACGAGTGAAACAACAGCTCCCCACCAGCACATAACTGCCTTCAACACTTCCTCGCTGTCGTCTGGTGTGAGCTTTGCGTCCTCATCGGATATCGCACGCCCTAAAAGTCTACGGTCAGCAACAATTTTGCAGACACAAAGTCTAGGAGGAGCCGAATCAGCCGATACCGGGTCTCTGGTAGCAAAATATGTGCCACCGCTATCGCGATCGCCGTCGTCGCAACCTCCGCCGATGCCCCAGAAGTTACAGTGCCACCAATCCTGCCACTGTATTACCTGCGGCACAGCGTCGAGGACATGCAACGTACCGTCGTCGCTTCCCCCGTCGTTGCGATCACAGTCGTCGCAACCTCCGCCGATGCCCCAGAAGTTACAGTGCCACCAATCCTGCCACTGTATTACCTGCAGCACGGCGTCGAGGACATGCAACGTACCGTCGTCGCAACCACCATCGTCGCAATCACCGTTGTCGCAACCACCGTCGTCGCAACCACCGTTATCGCGACCACCGTCGCCGCAACCGCCGTCATCGCAGCCTCCGCCGAAGCCCCAGAGGTTACAGTGCCAACAATCTTGCCACTATATTTCCTGCGGCACGGCGTTGAGGTCACGCAACGCGCCCATTAGCAGAAGCATTGCGACCCCCCACAACCCACATACGCCATCCGTGCCAACGCCTATCGCCGAAAAGCCCGTGTCGCCGCCTTTGGAGACGTCGCAGCCTCCGCCGTCGCCGCAAACAATACAGCGCATCTTTTATTGCCGCTGTATTACCTGCAGCACGTCGTTGAAGGCAAGCCATGCTCCCATTAGCAGCGACAATGCATCTCCGCATAGTCGTCGCCATCGATCGTCGCAGAACTCAACGTGGACAGGTTGTAGCTCACTCTTCGAAGGTCCCAAAACCAAGGATGCCTTGTTCAGTTCGCCTAGCAGGACGAGAAAACTGCTCAAACTGCACTCAAATTGGATCTGGCCGGTTTCTATGCATGGTTATACATGGACATATCTCGGTCAGGAGCCACGAGACTTGAGGAGGGGGCAATGTTACGATCAGTCCTGGACTGAACGTGCACTGTTGGGCGCGGGTCATTGCACTGGCAAAACGGAACAAAAAGTTCAACGGTGACAGTGGCTTCGATTAGATCAAGAACAAAGCAAACGAGAGGGCAACTGCAAACAGTGAAGCAGCAACGCATCAACGGTGGCAGAGACAAAACGGTTGGAAAACGAATATTCCGATTCGGCAGCGTCAGCGACGGCAGCAACTAACTGCGACAGAATTGCTGCACAATTTTTATTATAAACGGGAACAGTGTCAGTCTGTTTTTTGGAGCAGGACAGTTGAGTTGACATTTGTTTGTCCTCCTGATTGCAACTTAAACAGCCGTTTACCCAGCGAATAATTATTGGCGGCTTAATAATTAGTAGCTATTGGTCATCGTTATTATTAGCTCATTAGCCAACTGCTAGAAAAACGGCAGTAGTCAGCCGGGCGAGCGTAAGCTCTAATTTCTTTAAACTTAATTGAAATTTAGTAGTTAGTTAGTTATCCCCATATCAAATAAACCCCAACATCATAAGCAAACCGCTCGGCTACATTTTAATTTCACAACAATATTAATATATGTATGTGGGAATGGTCTGGTACTGCCGCATGGCCAGCCCTAAGACGTACAGCTGCGAGCAGAATGACAACACTGTGGCAAGACTGCCGCAAAGAAGATAAACTGCCGAGAGCAGAAGGACGAGGTGGCAAGCCTGCCAAAAAGAAGAAGAGTAGTTATTAACGTGACCGTGAAGAAAGAAAGACGTGCGAGCATTCGACGCGCTACGCAAATAAGAAACGCCAGTCCCACATATATCTATATATTATTTCATTACACCACATATTAATAAACCCTAAATATTCTATCATCTGTTATTCCCACATAGTTTGGGGGCTCAACCTAAACAAAAAACTAATGACATCGACGACCAACAAAAAGTGAAATTTATTAAGCATTCACGAGCTAATGCTTGATACGTAAATAATTAAAAAAACGACGTGCTTGTGTTACATACATACATATATGTACATAAAAAACAGCAGTGAAAAAAATTAGAAACGCTTGTAAACGGGGAAAAACAAAAAAAAAACGGCAGTGGAGTGACACAAACATATATAAACGGTGGTAAAGAAGGAGAGACGAACAACAATGACGCAGCTAAATGACTTACTTACTTACTTAGATGGCCGTCAACCGTCTACCGGTCATGGCCAGCGCGCCAGCCTCCATAATCCTGTGCGCGCTGGCGTCAGTCGTTCTGAATGCCAAGTACGGAGAGATCTCTCCATACCTGGTCATTCCATCGAGTGCCCGGTCGTCCTCTATGTCGGCGTCCACCAATCAAGTTTGGGCCCCCCATGTAAACCATGCGTGCTGGAGCTCCTTCGTCCATTCGAATGAGGTGCCCAGCCCAGTGCAGCCGCTGAAATTTTATGCGCTGGACTATGTCAACCTCATTGAATAGCTCGTACAGCTCGCGGCTCATACGGGACCTAAACTCGTCGCCGACTCTAATAGGACCAAAGATCCTGCGAAGAATCTTCCTCTCGAAGACTTCCAACGCTGTCTCATCCGACTCAATGACGGTCCATGCCTCTGCGCCATACAGTAGGACCGGGAGTATCAGCGTCTTATATATCTTTATTTTCGTCCGTCAAGAGAGGGCTTTACTTCTCATTTGCTTGCTCAGCCCAAAAAAACATCTGTTTGCAAGCGTGATTCTTCGCCTGATCTCCAGGCTGACGTTGTTGTTGCTGATGATCTCTGTTCCTCTCTCTCAGCTAAATGACTACGACGCGATAAAAAAAAATGTTGCGGGAGGAGAAGAAGCAGAATATTTTGCAATTACATAGATTCGTGTTCGAGCAGGACGGCGATAGGAACAACAGAAAACGCCTGCGCGAATTTGCTGGTTTTGAATATAGCGACAATCAGAGACAATACAATAACAAAATGAGTTACGTTGCCGATAATATGTCTGATAAAGACCTCGTTATTGTGTGCAATATCTTACATTTGCAACATAACCATAACGATTTGAGTAAAGACATATTTAATAATTTGAAAAAGGACAATTTGTTAGCTGAAGCTGAATTTAATGCAGAAACTGATGACGACGACGAACACGAGAACTCGGAAAATGACGAAACCGATAACGAAGACAAAAATGAGTACATGAGCGTTAAAAGCAACAAAAATGAATGTGAAAATGTAAACAGTGTTCAGCCGACAGACGTTCCAAGGTTTGCTTTAAACTTTCGTGACATTCAAGACTCTATACGATCATTAAGTGGCGATGATACGCTTTCGATTGAAGTGTGGATAAAAGAGTTTGAGGACAAGGCGGTGTTAATGTTTTGGAATGAGCTGCAGAAATTTATTTTTGCGAAAAGATCGTTAAATGGACTGGCAAAAATGTTTGTTATGAGTGAACGTAACATATTAAGTTGTCAAAAACTAAAGAACGCACTTTTAAACGAATTTAAGTCAACGACAATTAATGCTGTGTTGCATAAAATGATAGCTGACAGAAAAATAAAGAAAAGTGAAAGTTTGCTAGAATATTTTTTACAAATGAAAGAACTAGCCTCACGTGGCAATATTGAAAACAGTGCCTTAATTCAATAGGTAATTGACGGAATCGATGATTCCAGCGCTAATAAATCAATTTTGTACAATGCTAAGAATTTAAAAGAATTTAAAGAAAAACTGAAGTGTTTTAAAATTATTCGCGAAAAGTCAAAAAATGAAAATAAAAATCAAGCAGCGTTTAATAAAAGTTTCCAAAAGAGCGAATATAAAAATCATGCAGTGCTAAATAAAAACATAAACAAAGATTTAAAATGTTTTAATTATGGCGCCAAAGGGCATACGTCAAATGATTGTTAAAATAAAGACAAAGGCAGAAAATGTTTCGAATGTAAGAAATACGGGCACATAGGCAAAGATTGCCCAAATAAAGTTGAAAAGTACGACTCAATCAACACACGCAAAGTAATATCATCTCATACATCTATGTGCAAAGAAGTCGTAATAAATAACAACAAATACATTGCACATATTGACACTGGCAGTAAATATAACCTTATTCCCGAGTCGGTTTATAAAAAGTTAAAAAAGCCAAAATTAAGTGAGTGCAACGTGTTTTTAATCGGTTTCGGAAAAAAAGATGAAGGTAAAGTCAAGCCATTGGGTTCGGTCGAACAACAATTTATGATCGACTGTAAACAATTTAAAACGAAGAAATGGTACTTGGGGAAGAGTTTTGCAAGCAAGCCCAAGTGCTAATTAATAACGAAGGGGTAAAAATAACAAAACCACAAGTTGAAGACAATGACATAAGTTGCGTGATGAAAATTGACATTGAGAATAATGAGAAATTCGACACAGATGTTGAAGTTACAGCAAGTAATAAAGCTAAAGAGACAATTTTAAATATTCTAAAGAATTATAATCCGGTAAACACAAAATCAACCAATATTAAAATGCGTTTAATTCTAAAAGATGACATGCCGATACACTCACGACCACGCAGATTTCCATACGCTCAACGATAATCAAATAGATCAATGGCTTAAAGATGACATTATTGAGGAATCCGAATCTGAATACACTAGTTCAGTAGTTTTAGTTAAGAAGCGGGACGGCACAAATCATTTGTCTATTGACTAGAGGCGCATCAACAAGATTATCATAAGGGATCACTTCCCGCTACCCCTAATTAAGGATCAGCTTGACAGACTTCAAAACGCACGAAAATTAAGCTCAAAATATCTAAAAAACGGTTTCTTTCACGTTGGCATAGATGAAGAGAGTCGCAAATATACATCTTTTGTCACTCACAACGCACAATATCAATTTCTACGAGTTCCATTTGGTCTTTCTAATTCACCCAGTGTATTCCAACGCCACGCAACGGAATCAATCTAAACGCAATTTTTAGAGACCTAACGCGTAAAGGTGTAGCCATACCATATGTTGACGACATTATTATACCAGCAGAAAATGAACACGAGGCTGTAGAAAATATAAAACAAGTTCTTAATCGCTGTGAAAAGTACGGACTTATGATAAACTTTAAGAAATGTCATTTTCTTAAAACCAAAATTGAGTATCTAGGCCACATTATTGAAAATCAACGTATAAGCCCATCTCCATCAAAAACGCAAGCTGTCACTAAATTCCCGATTCCATGCAACCTGAAGCAACTCCAAAGTTTTCTTGGCCTAGTAGGATATTTGCGAAAATTTATACCTAATTTTTCAAAAATCGCTAAATCACTCGCCGATATGACGAAACAAAACACGAAGATTCTGTTTGTTGACAACGAATTAGCCGCTTTCAACAATTTAAAGACGCTCATCACACAGAAGCCAGTACTTAAGATTTTTCATCAGCAACATTACACTGAACTGCGCACGGACGCCTCCATTGACGGATTTGGGGCAGTTCTCTTGCAAAAGTCGCCCGACGATGACCAATGGCACCCTGTTTATTATATAAGCAAGAAAACGTCAGAAGCCGAAAGAAAGTTTACGAGCTATGAACTAGAAATTTTAGCAGTCGTAGAAGCCTTACGAAAATTTCGTGTTTATTTGATAGGCTTACATTTCAAACTCATTACAGACTTTAATGCTCTTGCTAAAACGATGGATAAAAAAGACTTATGCGCACGTGCAGCTCGCTGGGTCCTTCTTATGCAGGAATTTCACTATGACGTTGAGCACCGAGCTGGCACACGTATACGCCATGCAGACGCACTTAGTCGATACCCTGTAATGCTGATCAATGAGAGCAGCATAGTCAGCAATTTTAAACAATTACAAGCGCGAGATGACAATTTAAAAGCGATTATAGACATTCTGGCTGAAAAGACGACTCACAAAAACTTTTTCATGAAATCTGGCCTATTGCATAAATTAGTCAATGACAATGAAATCATTGTAGTACCGGTGGTCATGCAAAAAGAAATAATTAATCAGGCACACGAACGCGGCCATTATCGAAACTGGACGAAAAGATCGAAAAACACATAAGATGCTGTATACCATGCATTGTTTCAAACAGGAAACAAGGAAAGAAAGAAGGGGAATTACATCCGTTGCCCAAGGAGGAGCACCCCTACACAAGTATCACATTGATTTCTTAGGTCCACTCGAGTCAACACACAAACAATATAAGCACATATTGACAGTAATTGATAGCTTTACAAAATTCTGTTGGCTATACCCGACCAAAACGACGACCGCAAAAGATGTAATATCACGACTCCAAGAGCAGAGGAAGATGTTTGGCAACCCACTTCAAATTATCTCCGACAAAGGGACTGCATTCAAATCTAAAGAGTTCAAACAGTATTGCGACAGCGAAGACATAAAGCATCACACAATCACGAATGGCCTACCACGGGCTAATGGACAAGTCGAGAGGTTAAATTCAACAATCATCGCAGTTTTATCCAAACTCTCAATAGATGATCCAAGTAAATGGTACAGATGGGTGGACAACGTCCAACAAACTATCAACTCAACATTTTGTAGAAGCACAAAAACGACGCCATTCGAGTTACTCACTGGTACAAAGATGCGCATTAAGTCCGACATCAAATTACGAGAAATGATCGAAGACGAGATGATTCAACTATTCAACGACGGCCGAGATGAACTTCGAAAGCAAGCAAAACAACACATACTCCAGATGCAAAACGAAAACAGAAAGAGCTATAATCTAAGACGAAGACCAGCAACAACTTATAAAGTTGGCGATCTAGGTGTCATTAAAAGAACACAGTTTGGTGGTGGACTAAAGCTAAAACCAAAGTACCTTGGTCCATATCAGGTAACCAGAGCCAAACCCAACAATACATACGACGTAATTAAAGATGACGTATTTAGCGGAGGCCAGAAACAAACGAGCAACTGCGCTGAATATATGAAACCATGGATGCCATACGACGACGACGATGACGACGCATTCGGGGCGAATGCGATGTAGGATGGCCGAATTGTGGGAATGGTCTGGTATCGCCGCATGGGCAGCCCTAAAACGAACAGCTGCGAGCAGAATGACAACACTGTGGCAAGACTGCCGTAAAGAAGATAAACTGCCGAGAGCAGAAGGACGAGGTGGCAAGCCTGCCAAAAAGAAGAAGAGTAGTTATTAACGTGACCGTGAAGAAAGAAAGACGTGCGAGCATACAACGCGCTACGCAAATAAGAAACGCCAGTCCCACATATATCTATATATTATTTTATTACACCACATATTAATAAACCCTTAATATTGTATCATTTGTTAATCCCACATGTATATTGTTTTAAATAATTAGTTTTAAGGGACGATTCTGTCATGTAGATGCTATTATCAATGAATAAATAAATAAATAAATAAATAAATAAATAAATAAATAAACACCTAACTAAATAGGTACTGGGGAACGTCGTGCTGGTTTAGCGTTTTTGCTGCTGACAAGTCTTTTAGGTACGGAGATCTTAATGTTTTATCACATTATTCGAAAGAATGGTTTCTAGCACATTTCACGCATATGTGCTGTTTCATACAGTACTTTTCCTGACATCTGAAACATTGCGGTAAGTCCGCACGACGGCGAGGGGTCTCGAAATTCACCATGTGCTGGCAAATAACCTTTATGTCATAAACTTCCTTATTATTGCGCACGGCTCCAACTCTATGAAAAACAGGTTTATTGGATCACTGGACTTACAATTATTATTATTGAAAACATTTCACACAGTATGGCCTAAATTATGTAGTTCATCTTAAATATCCGAAGAAATTGTAGAAGAGTACAGGCCCTTAAGTACCACGCGGTAAGTACAAAATACGAAATTATGGCACGGTGGGCATCCGATGATGATACCATAATTCGCATAGTGCTAGGACAACTCACCTTCATTGGGAATGAATCAGTAGAAGTAACAGCACTTAGAGAATGGCGGAGACCGTTCAAATATGTTATAACGTCCAAAAAAATTGGCAGCGGCTTAGGCACTTTCGGTGTCAGAACCGAGATTGGAGGCTCCTTTCTGCCGACCGATGAAACTGGCACTGGATCATCTATTTCATCAAGATCAAGCCCCAAGGATAGCAAACGAATTTGAGAATCCGCTGTAGGTAGGTTTCGTGTTGTCCGGTTTCTTAGCTGATTTTTGCACATTGGCTGTTTTAGGTGACGAATCATTTTTTAATTGTGTTTCGTAGAGGCTCTAGTGCTGCGAATATTGGGTGACTTATTTGCCGCTTGCTGAGAAAAACCATTCTCCAAGTGTTCTGGCCGATAATTGATTTGCATAATTTGCTGGTAAGTTGTCAGAGCTAGCAGAACGACGAATAGTAATCGTGTCATTGGTAGTCATTGGTAGTTTGATTGAGTAAATATCATTCAGCGGAGGCGCATCATCAAACTCCATTTGTTTTTATTTTTTTATTATTTATTTATTTTTCAATTAAAAATTTTCCCGACAGTTTTATCACACATAGATTTTAATTATTTTTGGTCATATCAGTTTATTAACTTCGTGCGATTATTTTTGTTTCAACTTCATCAATTTAAGTTTGAATTTGAGTTTAATTATAAGCGTCTAACTGTTTTGTTTATTTGTTCTTAATTTTTCCCATTCTCGTTTTACCGTTTGTTTAAATTTTGTAGGAACAAGTGAGTTATTGCGAGCATAATATTAGTGTTCTCCCACTCTCGACTTTTGCTTTTTATACCGTTATTTCTTTTTAGTGTTATATATTTTTTGGCACTTAATATGGCCTGCCGTGATCCTCGTTACTAACACAAAAACAAGGCTTTCACTGAGCAATACCTTGCTTGTTGGTTATGCGATAATGTTTCGCACTTATATTGGGCTTGGTTAAATTGCCTTATTCTAGACGCCATTAACGAACGGAAAGGTCTTCGTTGGACTTGTTTCGGAGACAGAGATCATGAAGTTTATGAACCAGACTAGATGTGGTTTCTCTGAACTTAGGCATGGGTACAAATTTATAAATGACAACCCTCTAACCCTCCTACTGGCCCATCTCAAATGCAACCTGCATCCTATGCAAATAGCTTGACAGTGGTAGCTGTATTGTGTTTATATCACGTCTGTCTTCCGAAACGACTGCAGACAATATTAAGTCTTACAAAAATTCTTCCCTTCAATGCTCTTAACTTAATATATCTGTGCCTTGTTTAAGGTAATTGTTCCTCTTTTAAGGTAATTGTTCCCGTGCCCATTTTTGAAACTATCCTTTTGCCCCATTTTTGGCCGAATGGTATTGTTCACGAATATGTGTATAAAAATAAATGTTCTTCTGCACAGAATGGTTTTGTACTGCCTTATTTTTTACCGTAGTTGTCAAAAAACTGAGTCCTTTCCAAATCCATTATCAAAATGTGAGATGATTAAAAAAAGAATTTATATGTGAATAGTTTTTTTTTTAGTGGTGATATCATTGTCGTCACTGAAACTTGGCTTCGACCACAAAACCTTAATTCAGAATTATTTTGTGATAGTTTAATTTATTTTAGAAAAGATCGTTTCATTCGATCTGGTCGTAGTGTTCTAGTCGCAGTCAAATCATCTCTAATGAGTGTGGAAATTGGAATTCCAAATCAGGACATTGAATTTATATGTGTTAAAACTTCTTTTTATAGTTTTTACTTATTTGTGACCTGTTTATACATTCCGAAGTAAATGTTTACTGTCAACATGCTGCCGCGATCTCACTTGTTGATACTCTTTTACATGGAAAGATCATCTTATTGTCATGGGTGATTTTATTATACCAAATGTAAGTTGGTCAAATATGATTGACTCGTCTATATTAATTCCAGCTAAAAAGAATGAGTTTCTTGATACACTATTTGAGTTGTCCTTGCAATAATGTAACAATGTTCACAATGGCTCTGGTAGACTTCTTCTCTGGATTTGGTTGACGCTGGTTTATGTATATCTATCAAATACCAGACGATAATTGCCATCCAACTTGGAAAGCCACCTTTCAGCTTGATGGTATTTGCTGCTTACAGGATAGCAATAAATGTCTTTGATGTGTCAGAAATTTTAAAAAAGACTGACTACGTAATGTTAAATCACTTTTCAGTAGTGATCTAATGTCCCCTCTAATGTGTTTTACATATACAGATATCGATTACACATTTATCTCTAGCTCAAAAGACAACCTTTGCTTTCTCGCACCCTTTGCAGAATTAAGAATGTTAAGTCACGTTTGTTTACCATTGAATCAGTTTAAAAACAATTTCGTTTTTTTCCTCCTCGCAGTCTTAACTGCGATACCCATGTGAGTTCTCTGTCTTATAACGACAGATTAAAATTAATTGATCTTCCAACCCTTTCATCACGCAGATCTACGCTCTCTGTGGTTTGATTCTCCGTACTTTCTTCAATAAATTTCATTAAATGTCCAATTTTGTCCAATCTTTTGACCAATTTTGTGCAAATAAAATTGTTTTTTTTATACGACGTATTACGGTGTTAATAACTCACTTCAAGCTCTCTGTTCTATCTACAATAAACTCTCCTTTTTCTCTTTTTACGTCTTTGGGAGATGAGGATTCGACTACCATTCACTTGGGAATGGCCAACAATAAATAATTAAGTAGGCACTAATTTCAATGTTATTTCGTGGTGTGTAGGAAACAACTTCTTCGCCAAAAAGGAAAGAATCTTTGACTCAACTTTCGGAAAATTTAGCAGACACTACCTTCAATAATGTAGAGAGGCTAATCGATTTCGCCGCAGGTCGGAACATGGTAGGTCATTAGTTATACAAAATCTGTGACAAATTCTTAGTACGACGAGGACTGTCGCAATGCTACTGTAGAGAAAAACGTTTCCTATCAGCGAACTCGGCAGTTGGGAGTAAGAGAGTGGTTAGAGAGTGGTATCGAGAGAAATGGAGAGACGAGAAACTCCTTTTCAGACGCAAGAAAAAGGAGCAAGAAAGGCGGGTGTCGACGCGTGAGATGCCTTTTTTGGAAGTTGTAGTTCTTTTGTAAACAATATCAGTCGTTGCCTGCGTGCAACATATAACGAGATACCACTGTCTTTGTAATCGCTCCCCTACGTGCGACTTATGGTTAACCGTATTAATTCGATTTATTTCCAGCTTTACTTATTTCTTTTCGAACATGACAATTTTTCCAATAAAAAGCGGCCGCCATGTTAGGGCTCGCTCTCGTTTTGTTATACTCCTAATCGACGACTGACGTCTCTCTAAAATAAATGCGTTTATATTTACATTCAAACGCTGCTGTTTTTTTTTCCAACTGTCGGGGTTTTTGAATAAATTATAAAATAAATTACAACATTATTGTTTACATTCCGAGAGTAAGCCGCGATTAAACATTGGTTTTTCGAGCCATTGAAGAAATGGCTCTAAGAGTATTACAGTCCACATATATTATTCGCTATTTTTTTTTTTTTAAACGTCGCAGCGCTACAATGACGTAAAAGAAATCGGGAATAAGGTAAAAAAAGGAATATAAAGCCAGCTCGCTCATAAATAGTTCGTAAAGGTGTACAAACAGCCTAAAAAAGGGCAAAAAGTGTTCGAAACATTTTTCCATATAACGGCTCACATACTTTGATATATAATATATATTGTGGCTAAAATAATTTAAAAAAAGGTTCTTTCTGCACTAGGCTTTAGTTATTTTTTCTCTCTAAGAAACAACAGCCTAGTACACATCGGTGTATCCTACAACGTTTATAAAATTTATTTTATAAATTTTTTCGATTTTATAGAATTAAAAATTTTTTTCCCCAATAAATTGTCGAGTAGGCTACAGTTATTTTTGTCTCTAAGAAACTATAGCCTTACACGCAACAGTGTACCCTACATAATATATAGAACTTCTTTTATAAATTTGTTCGTATTGTGTAGAATTTTTTCTTTCCTCTTATAAAATTTTACTCGCTTATTACCCTGCAGAGCACCCTATAAAATTTATAATTTTTTTTCATAAATGTTCTATAATTTTATAGAATTGTTTCTATAAATTATCTAGTAGGCTGTAGTTGTTTTCCTCCAAGTAACTATAGCGTAGTACACTTCGGTACACCCTTCAATATTTATAGATTTTTTTTATAATTTTTTTATAATTTTATAGCATTGTTTCTATAATTTCTCTAGTAGGCTATAGTTGTTTTCCTCTATGTAACTATAGCTTATACACCCTAAAAAATTAATAATTTTTTTTTTTTTTTTATTAATTTCCTCAAACTTTTGTTTGAATTGTTTCTATACGTTCTCTTGTAGGATATAGTTGATTTGTTCTAAATAACTATACACCCTACAAAATTTATAATAGTTTTTAGGCCCTGTACCGAAGGTACAAGAGCCTATTGGTTTTGTGCAAATGTATGTAACAGGTAGAAATAATAGTCGGAGACCCCCCAAAGTTACCCCCATTATAGTCAGGAGTGATAGAGGAGTCGATATAGCCATGTCCGTATGTCCGCCCGTCTGTCCGTCCGACTGTCCGTCCGCCCGTCCATCTGTATGAACGAAAGGATCTCGGAAACGGTAATAGATAGAGACTTCGTGTTTTTTTGCATTCGACTAGGGCTGCTCCGGAATTTTACAAGTTTATTTTTAAATTTTGACCCCCCCTTCACCATAAAATCACCCGCAAGGCAAAATATTTCTTCAGCACAAAACAAATTAAGTCCCTCTTAGCCAAAATCCAAAAAGTTCATCAAAATCGGATAATAAATGACGATTTTATAAGCAATTGAATTTGAACGACCCTTTTTTTTCTTTTCATACATAAAAAAATGTTTTATAAGGCACTTATTCGTGCAAAAGGGAGTGGTCATAAGCTCGGGAAACATTTAATGTGTTTGTTAGGAAACCTGAACTGGTACAGGACCTCTTACAGTCGGTTGCGGCTGACTGTATTTTCTTACTTGTTTTTTTTTAAATATTTTCTAGATTTATAAAAATGTTTTTCTATAAAATCTCTCGTACGCCATGGTAATTTTCTCCCTAAACAACTATAGCATAGTACACTTGTATATACCCTATACAATTTATAAAAAAATTATTTTTTTTAAATAAATTTTCTGTAGTTTTATAGAATTTTTTTTTTCTATTATACCTCTCACAAAGTAAATTATTTTCTCGCAGATTTTGACGTGTTACAATTTTGTCTCGATAAAAGTGCAATAACGCATACTTAAAAAAAATATATATATTTTTTTTTTTTTAATATCGTCTTCTATATCTCTCTCTGGTGTTTATTATTTCTCATTAGTAAAAATTTGTTCTTTCTTTTCGAAGAAATCACATCGCTCAGTTTTTTCATGACTATCACGAGCGAACAAACTGAAGCCAAATTTGAAATAGAGATGATGGATCTCACTGAACTCTGGGAAAAAATAGAGACTGAATACGAAGATCTTGTGATCTCAAGTGATGCCGTTCTCACCCCTGAAATATTAATATAAGTTCGCTCTAAATTTCGGGATGCCAAGTCTCTGTTATTCAAGTTAAAAGCCCACTGCATTAAATTCCTCAAATACAGCCACCGAGATAGGCAAAGTGAAGCAAATAGTTCACAAATTTAGCGCGATATAGCCTTCTCTAATGGTATAAAGGTTGGTGCTTGTGACTGTGAGCCCTTTCACGGCACATATGAGACATGGCCCACCTTTCGTGACTTATTCACAGCGATTTGTGGCAATCACCCCCAAAAACTTTATCACTTAAGGAACAAGACTCGTGGCAAAGCTTGTGATATAGTGAAACGATATGTTCTTTGTGATGAGAATTTGGCTAACGCCTGTGAAGCACTCAAATTTCGATTTGAGAATAATAGAATTTTCATTGATGCGCAACTACACAAGCACAGAGTGAAAGTGGTTTGCAATTCCGAAGATCCAAGCTACTTTCAAGAATTCGCTAGCAACGCCCAACTCCGACGATGTTAATACGAGCAACTGGAATCCAATACTTGTATATCTGTGCTCCACAAAACTACCCGAAGACACTCTCACGTTATGGGAGCAATTACTTGCAGGTCAGTTTGAATTACCCACTTGGACCCAATTAGACGAGTTTCTCACAGGTAGGTTTGAGATCGTTGAAAAGGTCAACTCAATGAGACCAAAAGCGAAACCACAAATTCAGACACCACCTCCAAAAATTGTGTTTTCACAGAAGACACCCTACGTGAGAACACAAACATTCCCAGCAGAAGTATCATCTCCCCGATGCAGACTTTGCAAAGTGGCACATCACTCAAATTATGTCCGAAGTTTAAAGCAATTAAAATTAACCCCAACCTCATTTAAGCGATAATCAAAACTTTTCTTTTCTTTGCATCCATTTAAGGTACAGAAATGAAATTTGGTATACATGTTAAGAGGATCAGGAGATGTCAACCTGTTAACTTTCGTCAAAATTGCAGAGGGCGATACCCCATACACCATGTAAGCGACAATCAAAGTTTGTATTTCTTTGCATTCATTTAAGGTACAGAAATGAAATTTGGTATAAATGTTAAAAGGATCAGGAGAAGTTAACCTGTTAAGTTTGGTAAAAATTGCAGGGGGCAATGCCCCACCCCCATATAAGCGATAAACAAAATTTGTCATTTCTTTGCATCCATTTAAGGTACAGAAATGAAATTTGGTATACATGTTAAGAGGATCAGGGCAATGCCCCACCACTATTTAAGCGATAATCAAAATTTATCTTTTCTTTGCATCCATTTAAAGTACAGAAATGAAATTTGGTATACATGTTAAGAGGATCAGGAGAAGTCAATCTGATAAGTTTGGTCATATCTTTGCATATCTTTGCATTTATTTAAGGTACAAAGATTAAAATTGGTATACATGTTAATAGGTTCACGAGATGTAATCGTGTTTAGTTTGCTCAGAAACGGATGGGGCCATACCCTACCCACCATATAAGCGATAAACAAAATTTGTCATATAGTTGCACCCAGTTAAGGTATAAAAATGAAATTTGGTATACATGTTAAAAGAATCAAGAAATGTAAACCTGTTAAGTTTGGTCAAAATCGGATGTGGCGATACCCCACGCCCCATATAAGCGATAAACAAAATTTGTCCTATCTTTGCATTTATTTGTGGTACACAGATGAAATTTAGTTGGGAGATTGGGATCGTTTGCTCAAGCTCACATTGTGAGAAAAGTTGTTTACTGCCATTCACCTGGCAATGGCCAACAATGATTCTTGTGTTAAACGGTCCAAGCAACTCACACGTCCGCCAGTACATTTACCTCCTGGGTAGCCTCTGAACACCAGTTCAGAGGTGACATAACGTGAGAAGGTGAAGAGGCCCCCTCTCCTTTAATAAGGGGTTGGTGCGCGGGGCTTGGGACCCGCCACATTAAAAAATAAACCCCCAGTGAATACGAACAGGAAGCCTCGAAAGGAACCCTTTGATGACGACCCCCGCAAACGATCAAAGGATCATGAAATGAGGATATGCACCTGGAATGTCCGCACCCTTAATTGGGATGGTGCAGCATCCTGTGACATCTACTACAGCTGCCATGCGAGTAAGCACGAATTTGGATGTGGTTTCGTGGTGAATAGGAAACTAGCCGCAATACGCATCAAGGCTAAATATTTTTATATTAGCCTGATTTGTGCGCACGCCCCGACGGAAGAGAAAGACGACGATACTTAAGATAAGTTCTATGAGCGCTTGGAACGTATGTACGAGCGCTGTCCCAAACACGATGTCATAATCGTGCTTGGCGATTTCAACACCAAGATTGGGAAGGAAGGATTCTTTGGCCCAACCGTCGGAAAATTTAGCCTTCACGACACCACCTCCAATGATGGAGAGTGGCTAATCGATTTCGCCGCAGGTCGGAACATGGTAGTTAGTAGTACCAGATTTCAACACCTTAACATCCACAAGGCTACATGGCTGAGTCCTGATCAAATAACACGCAACCAAGTTGATCATGTTCTGATTGATGGAAGGCACGCATCAAGCGTGTTGGACGTGCGAACGTTATGTGGTCCCAACATTGAATCGGACCACTATCTTGTCGCAGCCAAGGTACGCACTCTCCGTCTTCTCGAGATATATGTGAGCAGTGGAAACATATCACCCGCTCCATGGATAGGGCTGCCAAGGATGTCATTGGTTATACAAAACCTGTGAAGAATTCTTGGTACGACGAGGAGTGTCGGAATGCTACTGCAGAGAAGAACGCTTCCCATCAGCGAACTCTGCAGTCGGGAGTAACGTGAGCTGTTAGAGAGCGATATCGAGAGAAACGGAGAGAGGTTCACCTTTTCAGACGCAAGAAAAAAGAGCAAGAAAGGCTGAAGTTTAAGAATGTTGAGATGTTACGTGACAGAAATGAAGCTCGAAAATTCTATCAAAAGGTCAAGCGTCTGACTGAAGGTTTTAAGGTTTTAACTTTCTGTAAGGACGAATATAGAAATCTGGTAACGGATGAACAGGAATCACTGAGATTATGGAGGAGTCATTTCTCCAACCTACTCGGAGGCGATGAAGCGCACAATACCGCCGATAGAGAAATGACACCGGAACCACCAGTTAATGATGGCACTATTGTAGAGCCACCGGACTATAACGAGGTCGATTCAGTTATTAAAAAGCTGAAAAATAACAAAGCGGCAGGCAGGATGGGCTGCCAACTGAGTTATTTAAGACCGGCGGCGAAGAGTTGGTTAGGAGTATGCACCAGCTTTTATGCAAGATATGGTTCGATGAACGCATACCCAATGACTGGAATCTCAGTGTTCTCCGTCCTATCTTTAAGAAAGGAGACCCCGCTGTTTGCGCTAACTACCGCGGAATAAGTCTCCTTTCCATTGGATATAAGACTCTGTTGCGCGTGTTGTGTAATAGGCTGAAGCCATATACCGATTCACTGATAGACACTCACCACCTATTTGTCGATTACAAAGCCACTTTCGACACGCCGATACGATCGAAGTTCTTCGACGCCCTGTCTGCACTAGATATCGCGGCAAAGATTGTCCATCTTTGCATGGCGACGCCATCTAACACACAAAGCGTTGTCAGGGTGGGGAAAAACCCCTCCGACCCCTTTGATACCAAGAGAGGTTGCATGCAGGGCAATGCTCTGTCGTGCGATTTTTTCAATCTCCTGATGGAATACATCCTACGCCAATGCCCGTACATACAGAGTATGTCGGGCTCGATCTTCCAAAAGGAAGTGATGCTGCTCGCTTATGCCGATAACATCGATATCATCGGTATGCAGGAACGGCGAGTCAGCAAGTCGTTCTCGGAGATTGAAAAACAGTCTCGGCTCATGGGTCTAGCGGTAAATGTAGACAAGACGAAGTACTTGGTGTCTTCTCGCACTCCGTCAACGCGTCTTGGACGGTCAGTGACGATGGAGAATTTCAACTTCAGTGTTGTAGAAAACTTCGTCTATCTTGGAACAGAGATAATCAGTAACAACAACGTCAGTCTGGAGATCAGGCGAAGAATCACGCTTGCAAACAGATGTTTTTTGGGGCTGAGCAAATGAGAAGTAAAGCCCTCTCTCGACGGACGAAAACAAAGATATATAAGACGCTGATACTCCCGGTCCTGATGTATGGCGCAGAGGCATGGACCGTGATTGAGTCGGAGGAGACAGCGTTGGAAGTCTTCGAGAGGAAGATTCTTGGCAGGATCTTTGGTCCTATTAGAGTCGGCGACGAGTTTAGGTCCCGTATGAACCGTGAGCTGTACGAGCTATTCGATGAGGTGGACATAGTCCAGCGCATAAAATTCCAGCGGCTGCACTGAGCTGGGCACCTCATTCGAATGGTTGAAAGAGCTCCAGCACGCATGGTTTACATGGGTGGCCCAAACTTGATTGGTGGACGCCGACATAAAAGACGACCGAGCACTCGATAGAATGGCCAGGTATGGAGAGATCTCTCCGTACTTGGCATTCGAAACGACTGGCGCCAGCGCTCACAAGACTATGGAGGCTGGCGCGCCTTTCTAGACGCGGCCATGACCGGCAGACGGTTGACTGCCACATAAGTAAGTAAGTAAGAGAAATTTAGTATAAATGCTCAGAGGTTCAGGAGAAATAAACTTGGTCAAAATTGGAGGGAACGATACCCCACCAACATATAAGCGCTAAACAGAATTTGTCATATCTTTGCATTTGTTTATGGTGCAGAGATTAAATTTGGTATACATGTTAAGTTTGGTGAAAATTCGGAGGGGGCAATATAAGCAATAAACAAAATTTGTCATATCTTTGCATCCATTTAATATACAAAGATGAAATTTGGTGTACATGTTAATAGTTTCACGAGAAGTAATCGTGTTAAGTTTGCTTAATAGGGATGGGGCGATATAACCAAAAAAAAAATTTTGTTCATATGTTTGCATCGGTTTAGTAAATATTTAATAGGATCAGGAGAAGTAAACGTGTTAAGTTTGGTTAATTTGGGAAAGGGCGATACCCCATCCCCGTATAAGTGATAAACAAAATTTGTCATATCTTTGAATTTATTTGTGGTACAGAGATGAAATTTAGTATACATAATAAGAAGATCAGGAGAAGTAAACCTGTTATGTTTGGTCAAAATCAGAGGGGTGATACCCCTTCCCCCATATAAGCGATAATCAAAAGTTGTCATATCTTTGCATCCGCATATAAGCAATAAACCAAATTTGTCATATCTTTGAATTCATTTAAGGTTCAAAGATAACATTTTGTATACATGTTAATAGGTGCACGAGAAGAAATCGTGTTAAGTCTGCTCAGAAACGGATGGGGCCATACCCCACCCCCATATAAGCGATAAACAAAATTTGCCATATCTTTGCATTTATTTGTTAAACGTGTTAAGTTTGGTCAAAATCGTAGGGGGCAAGATAGCACAATATCCCATCGGGTCTCTCATATCAAACCCGGCAGGATTATCCCACTTGGAAATTCGTAGAGCGATATACAAGTTGATTAGGTCATCCCAAGAAAGGTACTACCAGGCGGAATGGGAAGCAGTGAAGAGCTCGCAACAAATTTCGAGAAAAGCAGCATATTGTGCCTCAACCCATTCTTGGATAAGGATGGTTTTCTTCGCTGCAATGGTCGTCTAGCTAACTCAAACCTACACAACAACTCAAGACCTACTCAACTCAAGACCCTATAATAATACATCCGAATAGTCGTTTGTACTCTTATGCTCGTGTTTACCATTCAGCAGAAGCCCACTACTCGCCAGCAACGCATCACTCGCCATCGGAGTACAAGTTCCCATGCAAAGGAAAAACTAGACACTGCGATCCGTGCTTTGAGTGGTCTTCGGGACAAGCTGAAGATTGCACAAGTGGAAGGCCAACGCGTCAGATGCTTTTTTTGGAAGATGTATTTCTTTTGTGAAAAATATCGTTCGTTGCCTGCGTGCATCACATAACGAGATACCACTGTCTTTGTAATCGTTCCTCTATGTGCGACCAATGGGTATCGGTATTAATTCGATTTATTTCCTGCTTAACTGATTTCATTTCGAACATGACAATTTTGTTATACTCCTAATCGACGACTGACGTTTTGTATAAATTATAGCATAAATTACAACATAACAATCAGAGAGTGAGCCGCGATTAAACAGCGGGTGTTTGAGGGTGTGGAGATGTTTTGTGACAGAAATAAAGCTCGAAAATTTAATTACAAGGTCGAACGTCTGACCGATGTACTTTAACCCGGAGTAACTTTCTGTAAGGACGAATATATAAATCTGGTTACAGATGCTCAAGAATCACTAAGATTATGTAGAAGTCATTTTTCTAACCTACTTGGAGGCGATGCGGCGCACAATTCTGCCGATAGAGAAATGACACCGGAACAACCAGTTAATGATGGCACTATTGTAGAGCCACCGGCCTATAACGAGGACGATTCGGTTATTTAAAAGCTGAAAATAACAAAGCGGCAGGCTCTGATGGGCTGCCAACTGAGTTATTCAAGACCAACTTTTATGGAAGATTTGGTCCGATGAACGCATACCCAATGACTGGAATCTCAGTGTTCTCTGTCCTATCTTTAAGAAAGGAGACCCCGCTGTTTGCGCCAACTACCTTGGATTAAGTATCCTTTCCATTGGATATAATATTCCGTCGAGAGTATTGTGTAATAGGCTGAAGGATACGGAATCACTGATAGCCATATCAGTGTGGCCTCCAAGTACCCACATTGCACCCAATTTTGAAAAAGACCCGTGATTTTAACAAAGATCGTTCGTCTTTGCATGACGACGCTATATAACACACAAAGCGTTGTCAAGTTGGGGTAAATCTTCTCCGACCCCTGTGAAACCAAGAAAGGTTTAACGCAGGGTGATGCGATTTTTTTCATCTTCTGATGGAATACATCTTACGCCAGTGCCTGTATATACAGAATATGTCGTGATCAATCTTCCAACAGGAAGTATGCTGCTCGCACACGCTGGTGTCTTCTCGCACTCCGTCATCGCGTCGTGGACGGTCAGTGACGATGGAGAAAATATGCAGGATGGAGGAAATATCTATAAGATGATAGAGTCGGATGAAACAACGTTAGAAGTCTTCGAGATGAAGATTATCCGCAGGAGACGAGTTTAGGTCCCGTATGAACCGCGAGCTGTACGAGCTATTCGATGAGGTTGACATAGTCCAGCGCATAAAATTCTAGCGGCTGCACTGGGCTGGGCACCTCATTCAAATGGATGAAAGAGCTCCAGCCCGCATGGTTTACATGGGTGACCCAAACTTGATTGGAGTACGCCGAAATAAAGGACGAACGGGCATGCGTTGGAATGACCAGGTATGGAGAGATCTTCCCGTACTTGGCATTTAAAACGACTGGAGCCAGCGCGCTCTGGACTATGGACGCCGGAAGACCGTTGACTAATATTTAAGTAAGTAAGCAAATATAATTGTTTTACTCGTCGTTTGACAGCCAATAGAATAATTCGCATAGAAGGATGTTGTGTCACGCCCACTGAAGCCGCCACCATACTAAAAGGACTTACAACTAGGAAGTCCCCTAAAAAATCAACAAAATCTAGTGTCGAGCCTTTCTTGCACGACTAATTAATTATTTCTTAATTGCTGGATATTTTCCAAGTACGTGGAAATTGCAAAAATAGTTCCTATCCTTCAAACTGACAAACCTATTGATAGGCATAACAGTTATGGACCCATCAGATTACTATGCTGACTGTCAAAAGTTTTTGTAAAAATTATTAATATTATCTAATAGTTAGATCAGCACAATATTTTACTATCTGACCAGTACGGTTTCAGAACTGGGTACAATCTCTTTAATCTTCTTATTAAACTAAAATATTTCAATAATGAAAATATAAGTAATAAGATGTAAGTGTGTATGGTTACATTAGACATTGAAGCTGCCTTCGACACAGTCTGGCACCATGGATTGATACACAAACTAAAAGTGGCTAACGCTCTAGCATATATAATTAAAATCATAGTTTTCTCTATCAAAGAGAATTTTATGTTGAACTGAGGTGTTCAATCTTCTAAACGTGCCATAAGCGCAGGTGTCCCTCAAGGCTCTGTGCTAGGCTACATAAATCTGAAATTTGTACCTTATCTATATTCACGGATGGTTTAGTTATTTACAGCGCCGGCTTTCATAACAATGCAATAGAAAGTTCATTACAAAGTTTTCTAATTGATTTTGTTACTGTGCTCAAGCACATATTAAAAAATTTCAAATATGCCAAAACAAATTACTGATTCTCATTTTAAACTTACCTTTCCTTACAAGAACAACACACCTCTATAGAATATCAGGAGTTAGTAAATCAATGAAAAATTAGTATATTAAATATAGTAATAGTTTAAATGTGTGCACCGCACCACCGTGTAAAAGTTATCTTTGTAATTTTAAGTTAGTTTAAAGTATCAAGCTTTCTCTGCCCAAGCTTTCCTTATTATAATTTCGTATATATAAAATAACTGATTGAATGTAACCCAAAACTAAGTAAGTTTGAATCTGATTTCTCTTCGTGGTTTCTAATTTATTGATTTGTTTCTTTTCCTTGGTGTTGATTATTACTTGCTTATTGCTCTACTCGTCTAGTTGGGTCACTTTTATCCAGATTATTGGCGTCCGGAGTACTGGCGTCGATCTTGAATGTCTTATATGTACGATAGTTTGTAAACTAAGATTTAAAGTATCAAGGAATTCAAAAAACTAAATAAAATCTGTCTTAACTCATTTGTTGGAGCACTCTATTTATGGAATAGTTAAAATAATTTTATGTGGAAAACTGTTGAAATTCTTTTATTTTGATAACTAGTGTAATTTAAATTCTCTGTATTACATTACAATTGTATTGAACACAAATGAATTCAATCTCTCGCAACTCAATACTTTGTAAAGCTTTAACTACCGTTAATATTCATCTTCGCACAAATCAACTAGCATGCATTTGTATTTATTTTGAATAAATCAGTTGCTCTGAGTTAAGCATAGTGAATACACACTTATTCTCGTGTTTCTCATTTAGTTTATGACTCTACATTTTTGGCGCCCACAACTTAGGGCTCAGAGCATCGCACGTACTGTACCAAGTACATTCTTCTTACATTGGACAGATCAGATGCATTAAAATTGGCGGCAATTGTTTTTGCATTTGACTTCGATCAATTGCTTATCCTTTATTTGGATTTTCTTCATACCACTTCGTCACTTTTTCTTTTGGTTGTTGCATTAACCCATTTAAATCAAGTGGTAATATTCTGTGCATTTGAGTCCAATATAATTATGCAAAAAGTCGCATTAAAAAAATAGCCTGTTGACGAGCGTCTAGCCACAATACGCATCAAGGCTAAATATTTTTATATTAGCCTGATTTGTGCGCACGCCCCTAAGGAACAGACGAAGACGCTAAAAATTAATTCTATGAACGCTTTGAACGTCTGTCTGAGCGCTGTCTCAAACACGATGTCAAAATCGTGCTTGGCGATTCCAACGCCAAGATTGGGAATGACGGAATCTTTGGCCCAACCGTTGGAAAATTTAGCCTTCACGACACTACCTCCAATAATGGAGAGAGGCTAATCGATTTCGCCGCAGGTCGGAACATGGTAGTTAGTAGTACCAGAAACTCGCAAGAAAGGCGGGAGTTTGAGGATGTTGAGATGTTACGTGGGAGAAATGAAGCTCGTAATTTTATAAAAAGGTCTAGCGTCTGACAGAAGGTTTTAAGCCCGGAGTAACTTTCTGTAAGTATAATAATGGAAATCTGGTTACGGATGAACAGGAATCACTTAGATTATGGAGAAGTCATTTTTCTAACCTACTTGGATGCGATGAAGTGCACAATTCCACCGATAGAGAAATTACACCGAAACCACCAGTTAATTGTGGCACTATTGTAGAGCCACCAGTCTATAACGAGACCAATTCAGTTATTAAATAAAAAACTGCAAGATAACAAAACGACAGGCTGTGATGGGTTAGTTATTAGTATGCAACAACTTTTATGCAAGATATGGTCCGATGAACGCCTACCCAATGACTGGAATCTCAGTGTTCTCTGACCTATCTTTAAGAAAGGATACCCCGCTGTTTGCGCCAACTACCGTGGATTAAGTATCCTTTCCATTGGATATAATCTTCTGTAGAGTATTGTGTAATAGCTGATTCCATATACAGATACACTGACAGGACCATATCAGTGTGGTCTCCAAATATTCACATTGTGCCCAATCTTAACAAAGACACTCACCATCTATTTGTCAACTGTCAAGCCGCATTCGATACGCCCTCTCTGCACTAAGTATTCTGACATAGATCGTTCGTCTTTGCATGACGACGCTATATAACACACAAAGCGTTGTCAGGTTGGGGAAAAACCTCTCCGACCCCTGTGATACCAAGGGAGGTTTAACGCAGTGCGGTGCGCTATCGTGCGTTTTTTTTTTTTTCATCTTCTGATGGAATACATCCTATGCCAGTGCCCGTATATACAGAATATGTCGTGATCAGTCTTCAAACAGGAAGTAATGCTGCTCGCTCACGCCGATGACATTGATATCATCTTTTCGCAGAAACGGCGAGCAAGGTGTACTCCGAAATTGAAAAACAGTCTAGAGGTGAATGACGACAAAAAGTACTTCGTTTTTGTCTTCTCACACCACGTAATCGCGCCTGGGACGGTCAGTGACGGAGAATTTCAACTTCATTGTTATAGAAAACTTCGTATATCTTGGATCTGAAATAACCAGCAACAACAACGTCAACCTGGAGTTAAGACGAAGTATCACGCATGCAAACAGATGCTTTTTGGGCTGAGCAAGCAAATGAGAAGTAAAGCCCTTTCTCGAAATACAAAAATAAAGATCTTGTAACGAAGTTATTTCTAGCTGGGGTATAGCTCGCCGGATGGTCCAGGGTCGTTACAGAAAATTTGTCGTGTTACTGCTGTGATGTTGTGGAACCTCAAAAGAATAGACAGTGTTTATTATTTTTATTTAATTTATTCATATATGTTACGCATTGATGGTGTCGTTTCGGTGATCCCTCTGAGCCCAACGTGTAGATTTATGGATGCAGTGCCCTTGTAAGCGAGTTAGCGAAAGCGCGCAAGCGTAAGCGTGTTCGCGTAAGCGTGTTAGTGTAAGCGTGCAATAAGTAGCGTGTACATGAGTAATAAGTTGAGTAACTGGGTGTGTGCTTGTGAGTGTGTCTGTGCATGTGTGTATTATCTCGTGTCTTATGTATTATGTGTGGTGAGGTTAGTATACGAGATTTTCAAGTGTGAGCAGTGCAGCGTATGATATACTAGATATTTACTAACGTCACTCGCGGAGCTAGTTGAACGCGGAGCTATTAACCAAGGGGTTAATACTCCGTAGCGGTACTCGCGAAGCTAGTCGAACGCGGAGCTATTGGCCAAAGAGGCTAATACTCGTAAGCGGCACTCGCTAAGCTAGTCGAACGCGGAGCTATTGGCCAAAGAGGCTGATACTCGTAAGCGGCACTCGCGAAGCTAGTCGAACGCGGAGCTATTGGCCAAAGAGGCTGATACTCGTAAGTGGCACTCGCGAAGCTAGTTAAACGCGGAGCTATTGGCCAAAGAGGCTGATACTCGTAAGCGGCACTCGCGAAGTTAGTCGAACGCGGAGTTATTGGCCAAAGAGGCTGATACTCGTAAGCGGCACTCGCGAATCTAGTCGAACGCGGAGCTATTGGCCAAAGAGGCTAATACTCGTAAACGGCACTCGCGAATTTATTCGATTGCGTCGGGAAAATAATATTAACCAGAGAGGTTAATATTAGCACACTTCACTTTTACTACACTCCTATTGATTTACCCGAGGTTACTTACTTGGACTGCTCTCCGAAAATTGACTCTGAATTTGCATTGCGTCGCGTCTTTTATACCATGTACCGGTCATGTTTTTCAGTCTATCGGTTCTGAATCGGAAAGTATTACCGATTTGAATCGGAACGTATTACCGATTTGAACAGCTGATTAAAACAGCTGTCCCATCAATGAGGCCGTCTGTTGAAGAAATGGTCATGGCTTCGGGCACTTATTCGCGATCAGGGTCATGGTGTGATCACCTGCTCGCGTGTTGGGTCATTGGTTCCAAAACTTAATTTAAGAATGTTGTGTTAAACTTAACTACCTTCATGGTATAATTAAACTAAAATATATACAGAATAATACATTTCATAAATCAAGATAATAATTATATCTAAGTTGTGCGACACTATTTAGTTTCTTCGGATATCACCCTTTTGGCGTGCTTGAGCGTGATTCTCCCATTCTTTTCCACACGTAGTTGGTATAGGTTTGCTCCGCACAAGCTGGACAAACACTTCCCTTTGTTCCATAGATTTAACTTCTTGAGGACTTCGGCGCGGAGTGCGACGTCTGACATATTTGGGACGCACCGCATCCAATGAAGTGCCGACTGGTAAGGTGGTAGTGGCAGTGTTTGATGAGCTGTGGATAATGAGGCCGGTGGGTCGACTGCCACTTCCGCTTCTACGCCTTCTTCGTCGCTGATGGGGTGTAATGCATTAAGCCAATCTTCCTGGGATGTACTCCGGATTAATAAAACGTCGTCATCACCATTGTTGTACTCTTTTTCAGCAAGTGCAGTGTCACTTCGGGTGATATTCGGCGGTACGGCTGGATATGGTGGTCGAGTTGGAGTTGGTGCGGCCGAAATTCGGTTTCTTGTCGGTTTCATTTCTCCTGATGTGGAGGAGACCTTGGAACTGCTTTCTGGCCGTATGGGAGTGCCAATCACCGTGCCGTGGAAAGTAGGTGGTCGTCGTGGCTGTGTCGGCTTCCTTTGCACCATTCGCTCAGCATCTGTCTGCAACGTTGTAGCTACTTTGCGTTTGTACTTGTTGTTTAACGCTGCTGTCGTAGCTGTGCTTGCTATAGTAAGAAACTGCTCAACAGGTTTGACGGCCGATTTGACCGATGATCGTCGCAGGCTTCGGTGGCGGTTTTTTGGTTGGAATGAAAATTTCATCCATTTTGTTCGCACTCAATACCTTATTTGAGCGTGAATATTTCGGTTCTCGTGGTGTTGAGTCTGCCGACTCTCGACGCCTTAGGGAGCTAGTTCGGCGAGATCGATCACGCGGTGCGGAATATTAGTTAGAAGAAAAAGTTAATTTTCTGTCAGTATTCAGTAATCGTAAATTATTGCTTGTATCGTCTTCGTCTTGGTGGTACGGTTTAAGTTCTCTAATGTGCGCAGTACGTTCAGATTTCTCGGTATCTGACTTGAGTTGCACGATAACTGGAGACGAGAATGCAGTGACCCGATATGGCCCGTCGAAGCGGGGTGCCAACTTTGCTGCGAAGTTCTCAACCGCTTTTGATAAATGATGCTGTTTGAGCCAGACCAGTTCTCCCAGCTCTGGTTTCCAATCGCGTTTGTTAACGTTAAAATACTGTGCCTGCCGTGTAGCTGCTCTGGACATGTTAAGACGCACCTCCTCGAACACTTCCTCTAATTGTTCGCGGCGTGTGTGTGCATCATTGTCGGAAAAACCTGATCCCGGAGTGACCTCGTCAAAAAGATTACCGGGTAGGCGTAGCTCTCGACCATATAGTAATTGTGCAGGGCTGAAATTTGTTGACTCGGAGTTGCTGCTATTCATGGCGAGTGTTAGTTCAGGAAGAATCTCGTCCCATTTGGCATGATTGTCCCCTGTGTACTGCGAAATCATGGTTTTGAGGGTTCTATTTGCCCTCTCGGTCGGGTTTTCTTGTGGCGTGTATGGTGCAGTGAGTTGATGGCGTATTCCTAGCCCAAGGAGGTATTCTTTGAACTTCCTACTTGTAAACTGCACTCCGTTGTCCGAGATGAGGATTTTGGGGACTCCTCCCCTTGCAAGGATTCGTTCGGGAAACGCCTTTATTACTACGTCTGTGGTGGCTCTTCGCACGGGCACTAGTTCGACCCATTTTGAAAATTTGTCGAAGAACACAAGTAAGAGGCTGTTGCCATGTTTTGATCGCGGCATTGGTCCAAGAGAAATCGCAGCATATTGTTTCCCAAGGTGCGTTTGCTATGTTTGACAACATTTTCCCTGCGACTTGTTGTTGTGCAACTTTGTAGCGTTGACATGTACTGCATGTTTTGACATATCTAGCTACATCTCTGAACATACCTGGCCAGTAGTATTTGTTGCTAATTCTGAGTATCGTTTTACGTATCCCCAGGTGACCAGCTGTTGGGATGTCGTGGTTTTCTTGTAGTACTCTAGCTCGCATTGGTTTAGGCACACATAATTTCCAAGCCAAACATTCCTCGTTCGATGTTCTACGGCCGAAATTTCGATATATGTTCCCATTTTGCTTGACGTAGTCTGAGTATTTTTGTGGGTTGTCCTGTAAGTTGCGAAGCATTTTCTTGATGCAAGAACATTGTGGTGTTGCGGTTTCAGTTGTGCTACATGCTGTTGTCTGCGGTTGTCTAGATAGCGCATCCGCAACTGCGTTTAATTTACCTCTTCGGTAGCGTACCTCAAACGAGAAAGTAAAGTAATTCTAAGGCCCACCTTGCTATTCTTCCAGATGGACTCTCAATTGAATTAAGCCATAAGCCATCAGAGCTATATGATCAGTAATTACAACGAAATGATAGCCTTCAAGGTATACCCGCATCTTGCGGATTCCCCACAAGATGGCCAAGCATTCCTTTTCCGTCGCCGAGTAATTTATTTCCGCGTTTTTCAGTTTTCTGCTGGAATATGCAATTACCTTCTCTTCTCCATCGATCTCCTGAGTCAGCACAGCACCGAGGCCATAATTACTAGCATCAGTTTGCAATATGAACTGACGTGTGAAGTCTGGGCAAGTTAGAATTGGGGCTTCCGTCAGTCGTTGTTTGAATGTTTCAAATGCCGATTGTTGTTCCGAAGTCCAGTTGAATTTTACACCTTTTTTTGTGAGAGCAATTAATGGCTTTGCGAGTGAAATCAATAACGACGGTACCATGAAACTTTTTCGATGAAACTCTGAATCTCGCGTACGGACTTTGGCGGCTGCAGTTCTCTAATTGCAGAAACTTTGTCAGGATCGGTGTGTATACCTTCGCCACTGATAACGTGACCCAAGTATTTAATCTGTGTTTGGAAAAAATTAAATTTTTTAAGTCCAGAGTGCTGACATACTTCGCATCTCTTAACTGATCCAGGATAAAATCTATTCTTGGGAGCTGGTAAGCGTCTGGTATGGATTTGTCGTTCAGTTGTCTATAGTCGACACATAACCTCCACTGCCCGTTCTTCTTGCGCACTAAGACAATCGGAGCACTGTATGAGCTGTGTGAGGGTTCGACTAATCCCTTTTCGAGCAATTCGTCTACCTGTTTATTTATGACCGAATGTATGGCTGGATTCCGGGGAAAGTATCGTTGTTTCACCGGGTGGTCATCCTTCATTGTTATTTTGTGTGTGGCGATAGGGCTGAGTCCTTCAATGTTTTCGAAGAGTTTGGTTCCATGTTCTAGAAATTCCTGAATTTCTGCGTCATCGCTGTATTTAATTCGTGTATTTCCTTGTGGTTCCATGCATTCTGATAGAATTGACTCTTGCTCATCCATCACTCCGAGGGTTATGTCACATTCTTTGGGTGCAGATTTATGCAAGTCTATGGATACGCCGTTGCAAGCAAAGTTTGTGTCACTTCGCATTAAAAAGTCCATACCCAGCAGGATATGATCGGTGACTGCTGGTAAAATAAGGAAATCTATTCATATGGTTTTGTTGCCAAATCTTATTGGTATCTGTAGGGAGTGCTCAACGGAGCAATCGGAACCATCGGCCATGCGTACTGTCGTGTCTTCGGTGTAAAATGTAGCTGCGTTGTCGTGTATGAAAAACTCTGCAATTTCTCGGCTGATGAAGCATCTAGTGGCTCCTGTGTCGACCACTGCTTCGAGCGTCTTTTGTCCTAGCTTGATGGTTGCATAAAGGCGATGCCCTATGACTCTTAGTTTCGCGGTCTTGTCCCGGCGTGCGTGTCTCCGCGGTGTCCCGCGACGCCTTTTCCGTTTCCCGCCTCACGTCTGCAGCATTCGATCGTTCTGACACCAACCGTTCCGCAAGTCCAGCAGAATAATTTCGGTTCGTTGTGGCAGTCACGATATCGGTGTCCTTGCTGTCCGCAGCGTCTACATGCATCATTGGGGTCAACTTTTAGTGTTGTTGAGGTGATACCTAGCTTCGCCGGCCTGACCATGTCAATTCTAGGTTTCGTCTGTTGTTCTTGGTTCAACTCGGGGAGTAAATCTTCTAACTCGTCCGCTAATGTGATTAGCTCGGGCAAAGTCGTGAAGTCTCTGCGGCGAATGTGTAATTTGTATTCGTTGCGGCAATTCCGATATATTCGTTCCAGACCTTCGTCGCGTATATATCCTGCGGTCCGCATTAAGTTTTGTAATTCAAGGACATATTTCTTAAATTTCTCTGACGTGCCTTGCACGCGTCCTCTGATTTGATCATCGAGGTGATCAAAGTAATGGCTCGGCAAGAAAAATTCGAGAAATGCCGCTCGGAATTCAGTCCACTCATTCCAGCCATCATGGTTACTACGCCACCAAATTAAAGCGTCCTTGGTTAGTATCTCCGGCATAGTCTCGGTGATACTGTTTTGTGGCAGTCCATAGGCCTCTGTTAATTCCTCAACGCGCTCAATGAATGCCAGTGGGTCACCACTTCCGTCAAAACGAACGGCCCATTTCCTGACTTTGTCCATTATGTCAGTATATGTGCGCGTCGGCCCTATCGTTCTGCAAGTTGGCTTCATTTTGGCGCTAGTGGCGTATCCTGACCCCGCCAGACTGATGACTGAGCCATTGGGCGTTGTATTAATTATTCGAAGGCTGTTCGCTGGTGTGAGTACTTGTCCAGGTGGTTCCATGCGTTCTGCCACTCGTTGTCTAACCTCATCAGGTAGGTCATCTCTGTTGACATATTCACGCAATCGTTGTCTCAGCTCCCCTGGACTGCAATCCACGTCGATCTGGAACTCCTCACCTACCGCATATAACTCGGAGATGTTGAGGCGGTCAATCCATGTGTTGCTCATGGCTGTTGGTTTATTAGACTTTAGAATTTGTTTAAATTGATATTTTAATATTAGTTGGTTGATATTTCTTTTTCCTTCCTTGTCAGCAATGTTACCAGCTTTGTCCACCAGTCTTAGTTTCTGGTCGCCGACGTCGCTGTTCTTTGCTGTTGCTGCTGTCTCTGCTTTCTTTGTTTCTGTTGACTTTGAAGTCCTTGTTTTCTGTATTCGTTGAAGTCCTTGTTGTCTGTATCCTTTGAAGACGCTGATCTCTGTATTCTTGAAGTCCTTGTTGTCTGTATTATTGAAGTCGCTGATCTCCGTATTCTTTGAAGTCCCTGCTCGGGCGCCACTGTAACGAAGTTATTTCTAGCTGGGGTATAGCTCGCCGGATGGTCCAGGTTCGTTACAGAAAATTTGTCGTGTTACTGCTGTGATGTTGTGGAACCTCAAAAGAATAGACAGTGTTGATTAATTTTATTTAATTTATTCATACATGTTACGCATTGATGGTGTCGTTTCGGTGATCCCTCTGAGCCCAACGTGTAGATTTATGGATGCAGTGCCCTTGTAAGCGAGTTAGCGCAAGCGTAAGCGGTGTTCGCGTAAGCGTGTTAGTGTAAGCGTGCAATAAGTAGCGTGTACATGAATAATAAGTTGAGTAACTGGGTGTGTGCCTGTGTGTGCTTGTGAGTGTGTCTGTGCATGTGTGTATTATATCGTGTCTTATGTATTATGTGTGGTGAGGTTAGTATACGAGATTTTCAAGTGTGAGCAGTGCAGCGTATGATACTACATATTTACTAACGTCACTCGCGGAGCTATTAACCAAGGGGTTAATACTCCGTAGCGGTACTCGCGAAGCTAGTCGAACGCGGAGCTATTGGCCAAAGAGGCTAATACTCGTAAGCGGCACTCGCTAAGCTAGTCGAACGCGGAGCTATTGGCCAAAGAGGCTGATACTCGTAAGCGGCACTCGCGAAGCTAGTCGAACGCGGAGCTATTGGCCAAAAAGGCTAATACTCGTAAGCGGCACTCGCGAAGCTAGTCGAACGCGGAGCTATTGGCCAAAGAGGCTGATACTCGTAAGCGGCACTCGCGAAGCTAGTTAAACGCGGAGCTATTAGCCAAAGAGGCTGATACTCGTAAGCGGCACTCGCGAAGCTAGTCGAACGCGGAGCTATTGGCCAAAGAGGCTGATACTCGTAAGCGGCACTCGCGAAGCTAGTTAAACGCGGAGTTATTGGCCAAAGAGGTTAATACTCGTAAACGGCACTCGCGAATTTATTCGATTGCGTCGGGAAAATAATATTAACCAGAGAGGTTAATATTAGCACACTTCACTTTTACTACACACCTATTGATTTACCCGAGGTTACTTACTTGGACTGCTCTCCGAAAATTGACTCACTGAATTTGCATTGCGTCGCGTCTTTTATACCATGTACCGGTCATGTTTTTCAGTCTATCGGTTCTGAATCGGAAAAAATTACCGATTTGAATCGGAACGTATTACCGATTTGAACAGCTGATTAAAACAGCTGTCCCATCAATGAGGCCGTCTGTTGAAGAAATGGTCATGGCTTCGGGCACTTATTCGCGATCAGGGTCATGGTGTGATCACCTGCTCGCGTGTTGGGTCATTGGTTCCAAAACTTAATTTAAGAATGTTGTGTTAAACTAAACTACCTTCATGGTATAATTAAACTAAAATATATACAGAATAATACATTTCATAAATCAAGATAATAATTATATCTAAGTTGTGCGACACTATTTAGTTTCGTCACACTCCCCCCTTCTTCGGATATCGCCCTTTTGGCGTGCTTGAGCGTGATTCTCCCATTCTTTTCCACACGTAGTTGGTATAGGTTTGCTCCGCACAAGCTGGACAAACACTTCCCTTTGTTCCATAGATTTAACTTCTTGAGGACTTCGGCGCGGAGTGCGACGTCTCGACATATTTGGGACGCACCGCATCCAATGAAGTGCCGACTGGTAAGGTGGTAGTGGCAGTGTTTGATGAGCTGTGGATAATGAGGCCGGTGGGTCGACTGCCACTTCCGCTTCTACGCCTTCTTCGTCGCTGATGGGGTGTAATGCATTAAGCCAATCTTCCTGGGATGTACTCCGGATTAATAAAACGTCGTCATCACCATTGTTGTACTCTTTTTCAGCAAGTGCAGTGTCACTTCGGGTGATATTCGGCGGTACGGCTGGATATGGTGGTCGAGTTGGAGTTGGTGCGGCCGAAATTCGGTTTCTTGTCGGTTTCATTTCTCCTGATGTGGAGGAGACCTTGGAACTGCTTTCTGGCCGTATGGGAGTGCCAATCACCGTGCCGTGGAAAGTAGGTGGTCGTCGTGGCTGTGTCGGCTTCCTTTGCACCATTCGCTCAGCATCTGTCTGCAACGTTGTAGCTACTTTGCGTTTGTACTTGTTGTTTAACGCTGCTGTCGTAGCTGTGCTTGCTATAGTAAGAAACTGCTCAACAGGTTTGACGGCCGATTTGACCGATGATCGTCGCAGGCTTCGGTGGCGGTTTTTTGGTTGAAATGAAAATTTCATCCATTTTGTTCGCACTCAATACCTTATTTGAGCGTGAATATTTCGGTTCTCGTGGTGTTGAGTCTGCCGACTCTCGACGCCTTAGGGAGCTAGTTCGGCGAGATCGATCACGCGGTGCGGAATATTAGTTAGAAGAAAAAGTTAATTTTCTGTCAGTATTCAGTAATCGTAAATTATTGCTTGTATCGTCTTCGTCTTGGTGGTACGGTTTAAGTTCTCTAATGTGCGCAGTACGTTCAGATTTCTCGGTATCTGACTTGAGTTGCACGATAACTGGAGACGAGAATGCAGTGACCCGATATGGCCCGTCGAAGCGGGGTGCCAACTTTGCTGCGAAGTTCTCAACCGCTTTTGATAAATGATGCTGTTTGAGCCAGACCAGTTCTCCCAGCTCTGGTTTCCAATCGCGTTTGTTAACGTTAAAATACTGTGCCTGCCGTGTAGCTGCTCTGGACATGTTAAGACGCACCTCCTCGAACACTTCCTCTAATTGTTCGCGGCGTGTGTGTGCATCATTGTCGGAAAAACCTGATCCCAGAGGGACCTCGTCAAAAAGATTACCGGGTAGGCGTAGCTCTCGACCATATAGTAATTGTGCAGGGCTGAAATTTGTTGACTCGGAGTTGCTGCTATTCATGGCGAGCGTTAGTTCAGGAAGAATCTCGTCCCATTTGGCATGATTGTCCCCTGTGTACTGCGAAATCATGGTTTTGAGGGTTCTATTTGCCCTCTCGGTCGGGTTTTCTTGTGGCGTGTATGGTGCAGTGAGTTGATGGCGTATTCCTAGCCCAAGGAGGTATTCTTTGAACTTCCTACTTGTAAACTGCACTCCGTTGTCCGAGATGAGGATTTTGGGGACTCCTCCCCTTGCAAGGATTCGTTCGGGAAACGCCTTTATTACTACGTCTGTGGTGGCTCTTCGCACGGGCACTAGTTCGACCCATTTTGAAAATTTGTCGAAGAACACAAGTAAGAGGCTGTTGCCATGTTTTGATCGCGGCATTGGTCCAACGAAATCGCAGCATATTGTTTCCCAAGGTGCGTTTGCTATGTTTGACAACATTTTCCCTGCGACTTGTTGTTGTGCAACTTTGTAGCGTTGACATGTACTGCATGTTTTGACATATCTAGCTACATCTCTGAACATACCTGGCCAGTAGTATTTGTTGCTAATTCTGAGTATCGTTTTAACGTATCCCCAGGTGACCAGCTGTTGGGATGTCGTGATTTTCTTGTAGTACTCTAGCTCGCGTTGGTTTAGGCACACATAATTTCCAAGCCAAACATTCCTCGTTCGATGTTCTACGGCCGAAATTTCGATATATGTTCCCATTTTGCTTGACGTAGTCTGAGTATTTTTGTGGGTTGTCCTGTAAGTTGCGAAGCATTTTCTTGATGCAAGAACATTGTGGTGTTGCGGTTTCAGTTGTGCTACATGCTGTTGTCTGCGGTTGTCTAGATAGCGCATCGGCAACTGCGTTTAATTAACCTCTTCGGTAGCGTACCTCAAACGAGTAAGTAAAGTAATTCTAAGGCCCACCTTGCTATTCTTCCAGATGGACTCTCAGTTGAATTAAGCCATTTCAGAGCCATATGATCAGTAATTACAACGAAATGATAGCCTTCAAGGTATACCCGCATCTTGCGGATTCCCCACAAGATGGCCAAGCATTCCTTTTCCGTCGCCGAGTAATTTATTTCCGCGTTTACCTTCTCTTCTCCATCGATCTCCTGAGTCAGCACAGCACCGAGGCCATAATTACTAGCATCAGTTTGCAATATGAACTGACGTGTGAAGTCTGGGCAAGTTAGAATTGGGGCTTCCGTCAGTCGTTGTTTGAATGTTTCAAATGCCGATTGTTGTTCCGAAGTCCAGTTGAATTTTACACCTTTTTTTGTGAGAGCAATTAATGGCTTTGCGAGGCTAGTAAAATCTGGAATAAAACGACGGTACCATGAAACTACTTCGATGAAACTCTGAATCTCGCGTACGGACTTTGGCGGCTGCAGTTCTCTAATTGCAGAAACTTTGTCAGGATCGGTGTGTATACCTTCGCCATTGATAACGTGACCCAAGTATTTAATCTGTTCTTAAATTTCTCTGACGTGCCTTGCACGCGTCCTCTGATTTGATCATCGAGGTGATCAAAGTAATGGCTCGGCAAGAAAAATTCGAGAAATGCCGCTCGGAATTCAGTCCACTCATTCCAGCCATCATGGTTACTACGCCACCAAATTAAAGCGTCCTTGGTTAGTATCTCCGGCATAGTCTTGGTGATACTGTTTTGTGACAGTCCATAGGCCTCTGTTAATTCCTCAACGCGCTCAATGAATGCCAGTGGGTCACCACTTCCGTCAAAACGAACGGCCCATTTCCTGACTTTGTCCATTATGTCAGTATATGTGCGCGTCGGCCCTATCGTTCTGCAAGTTGTCTTCATTTTGGCGCTAGTGGCGTATCCTGACCCCGCCAGACTGACGACTGAGCCATTGGGCGTTGTATTAATTATTCGAAGGCTGTTCGCTGGTGTGAGTACTTGTCCAGGTGGTTCCATGAGTTCTGCCACTCGTTGTCTAACCTCATCAGGTAGGTCATCTCTGTTGACATATTCACGCAATCGTTCTCTCAGCTCCCCTGGACTGCAATCCACGTCGATCTGGAACTCCTCACCTACCGCATATAACTCGGAGATGTTGAGGCGGTCAATCCATGTGTTGCTCATGGCTGTTGGTTTATTAGACTTTAGAATTTGTTTAAATTGATATTTTAATACTTAGTTGGTTGATATTTCTTTTTCCTTCCTTGTCAGCAATGTTACCAGCTTTGTCCACCAGTCTTAGTTTCTGGTCGCCGACGTCGCTGTTCTTTGCTGTTGCTGCTGTCTCTGCTTTCTTTGTTTCTGTTGACTTTGAAGTCCTTGTTTTCTGTATTCGTTGAAGTCCTTGTTGTCTGTATCCTTTGAAGACGCTGATCTCTGTATTCTTGAAGTCCTTGTTGTCTGTATTATTGAAGTCGCTGATCTCCGTATTCTTTGAAGTCCCTGCTCGGGCGCCACTGTAACGAAGTTATTTCTAGCTGGGGTATAGCTCGCCTGATGGTCCAGGTTCGTTACAGAAAATTTGTCGTGTTACTGCTGTGATGTTGTGGAACCTCAAAAGAATAGACAGTGTTTATTATTTTTATTTAATTTATTCATATATGTTACGCATTGATGGTGTCGTTTCGGTGATCCTTCTGAGCCCAACGTGTAGATTTATGGATGCAGTGCCCTTGTAAGCGAGTTAGCGCAAGCGTAAGCGTGTTCGCGTAAGCGTGTTAGTGTAAGCGTGCAATAAGTAGCGTGTACATGAGTAATAAGTTGAGTAACTGGGTGTGTGCCTGTGTGTGCTTGTGAGTGTGTCTGTGCATGTGTGTATTATCTCGTGTCTTATGTATTATGTGTGGTGAGGTTAGTATACGAGATTTTCAAGTGTGAGCAGTGCAGCGTATGATATACTAGATATTTACTAACGTCACTCGCGGAGCTATTAACCAAGGGGTTAATACTCCGTAGCGGTACTCGCGAAGCTAGTCGAACGCGGAGCTATTGGCCAAAGAGGCTAATACTCGTAAGCGGCACTCGCTAAGCTAGTCGAACGCGGAGCTATTGGCCAAAGAGGCTGATACTCGTAAGCGGCACTCGCGAAGCTAGTCGAACGCGGAGCTATTGGCCAAAAAGGCTAATACTCGTAAGCGGCACTCGCGAAGCTAGTCGAACGCGGAGCTATTGGCCAAAGAGGCTGATACTCGTAAGCGGCACTCGCGAAGCTAGTTAAACGCGGAGCTATTGGCCAAAGAGGCTGATACTCGTAAGCGGCACTCGCGAAGCTAGTTAAACGCGGAGCTATTGGCCAAAGAGGCTGATACTCGTAAGCGGCACTCGCGAAGCTAGTCGAACGCGGAGCTATTGGCCAAAGAGGCTGATACTCGTAAGCGGCACTCGCGAAGCTAGTTAAACGCGGAGCTATTGGCCAAAGAGGCTGATACTCGTAAGCGGCACTCGCGAAGCTAGTCGAACGCGGAGCTATTGGCCAAAGAGGCTGATACTCGTAAGCGGCACTCGCGAAGCTAGTTAAACGCGGAGCTATTGGCCAAAGAGGCTGATACTCGTAAGCGGCACTCGCGAAGCTAGTCGAACGCGGAGCTATTGGCCAAAGAGGCTGATACTCGTAAGCGGCACTCGCGAAGCTAGTTAAACGCGGTGCTATTGGCCAAAGAGGGTAATACTCGTAAACGGCACTCGCGAATTTATTCGATTGCGTCGGGAAAATAATATTAACCAGAGAGGTTAATATTAGCACACTTCACTTTTACTACACACCTATTGATTTACCCGAGGTTACTTACTTGGACTGCTCTCCGAAAATTGACTCACTGAATTTGCATTGCGTCGCGTCTTTTATACCATGTACCGGTCATGTTTTTCAGTCTATCGGTTCTGAATCGGAAAGTATTACCGATTTGAATCGGAACGTATTACCGATTTGAACAGCTGATTAAAACAGCTGTCCCATCAATGAGGCCGTCTGTTGAAGAAATGGTCATGGCTTCGGGCACTTATTCGCGATCAGGGTCATGGTGTGATCACCTGCTCGCGTGTTGGGTCATTGGTTCCAAAACTTAATTTAAGAATGTTGTGTTAAACTAAACTACCTTCATGGTATAATTAAACTAAAATATATACAGAATAATACATTTCATAAATCAAGATAATAATTATATCTAAGTTGTGCGACACTATTTAGTTTCGTCACAATCTATAAGACGCTGATACTCCCAGCCCTATTGTACGTCGCAGAGGCATGGAGAGATCTCTCCGTACTTTGCATTAAAAACAACTGACGCCAGCACGAACAAGATTACGGAAGCTGACGCACCTTCCTAAATGCGGCCATGACCGAAAGACGGTTGAAGGCCTTTTGAGTAAGAATGTAACACTGCCTTTTATGGGTTTTGGGAATGGACTAAGACATAGATTTTCTGAGAGGATTTGTCGGGCTCAAAACCTTTCCATCACTTCAAGTTGTCGAGAAAATTGGGGTTAAAAATCCTATAAATAGCTAAATCCTGACGTGCTTCAAAGCTTTGCTGATAAAGGCTGAACCATGCCCTTTACTATGAGCTCTATGCGAAACTTTTCCCTTACACTCCTAGAGGGCTGGGTGTGAGTATATCTAGGGGTCCAAGAAAAAATGTAATGAGAAAATGAATATATTAAAATCAGAGCTCGCAAAATATGCTCAACCAAATTTTTTTGCTCGGTCTACTCACTCAAAAGACCGAAAAAATAAAATGCTATCGCTCACGGTCTCAACAGCAACCGACTTTTTCGTTACGTCGGTGTCCTCGCTCTCGAGTTTCGGGTTGAGCAAAACATGGTAGAGGAAAGGTGATAGGCATAATCTCATGCATACTTGCTGTTTACTTATCCACACACGTAATACACATGCATGCGCAACAGACCGTTTGCCGATTTTTTACGAAGCAATGAGTCTTGAGTGGACCGATGAGCAGAGACTGTAAGTCAAACCGTTCGTTGGTTGAGTGAAGAGCAAGCCGAGCAAAAACAATGTTTAAGTATTTTTTCAAGACCGTTTCGAATTGTGTCTGCAAGCGACAGGTTTTTTGCTGACAATATGTAAAAGAGGGACCATTTTTTGCGAGCTCTGATTAAAATTCATAAATTTTTAAACCTGAATTCAAATTCGTAATCAGCGACTCCAAAAACTCCTAGGTACCATGTTTTAATAATGAATGAAAAAATGTTTATTTTCTCATTCCATTTTTTTTCTTGCATCCCTAGATATAAACTCACCCAACCCGATTGAAAATAAGTGAGCCCGAAAACCCCTAAGTATAAAATTTTACTGAAATTTTACTGTTTAACTTTTTTTCTTCCATCCTTAGATAGAAAGGGAAAGAGAAACTAGAGAGGCGTTTACAGAAGCTCCTGTGTTGGCGTGTCTGGACTTCTGCAGACAGATGTCATTTACTATGGATTAGGCGCAGTATTATCGCAAAAACTGGAGGGCCAGGAAAGGTCGATAGCCCATGCCAGTCGTCATCTGACTAAGTCAGAGAAAAAATATTCAGCCACGAAAAAGGAGTCTTTGGTCAGCCAAGTGACAAAACGATATTACCGGTCAGGATTATTCCGATTGGAATGATAGAAATTTTAGGTTAACCAACGGAAAACAGTCGGGAAGATGTTCATACAGATCGCTCCGGTACCATGTGGCACCGTTTGTGAACAACTTGGTATGACCACTCGCCAGATCACCACACGGAAACACCCTATTGTTGGTCGTCGTTAACCGCAAGCTAGGTGAACTTAAGGAAAGCGTTCCGGTCGTATATACTGGCACGTAGGCAGTAGGGCGTCTAAAACGTTTTGGACGAAAGGGCGTGTTTTATCAGCTCAACGCGTCATATACAACACTCTACAAAACGTTTCATACAGATGATCAAGACGATGCTGGCACAATTTTCAGAGAAGAGTCACCCAAAATGGAATGATCATTCCAGGAATCACGCAGTCCATAAACACAGGTGTAGCGATCAGCACAAGCTACAGTTCGGTGTTTCTGACACAGGGTTGGGAACCAAGTCTGCCGAAAGTCTTGCATGACGAGGTGACCAACAATGAGCCACAGTCACGGAGGTCGTTGGTGTGACTTGAATTGGAGAAGGAAAGCCAGGATCAGGCAAATCATTTCCACCTGAGGAGACGAGACTGGAGACCAGAGTTGGACCAAATAGTACTGGTGAAAGAACATCATTTATAAAATGCTGCGGAGAAGTATGCTGCAAAGCTAGCACCGAAGCAGAGAGGACTAGTAGTTAGAAGGGGACAACTAGTTAATAACGGCATTTACTAGAAAGCCTATTTAAAGAGCCACTCAGGAAATTTTTTATTATAAGCAAAAATAACAGCAGTAGCGACGACGAAAATAACGTTAGCAACCACGGAAGCCGCACCTGCTTAAGTTGCAGTAGCAGCACTAGTAGCAGCAGCAGTCGCATTAGCAGCACTAGTAGCTGCTATGTACTATTTAGACTTTAAAATATTATTGCTGGTGAATAATGCAGCCTTCCGACTTAAATGTAAAAGTGACTTTTTTGCCGCCGAACACAACATCCTTGCTACAACCGCTCGATCAAGGAATTATAGTAACATTCAAGCGCTATTATTATATATGAAATTTACGCTTGATTGGGTTTTAAGTAAAACTGAAAACTCGTTTACTAGCACAATGCAAGCTTGGAAATTATTTTCGATTAAAGATTGTGAAGACATAATTGGTTTGGCAATGAAAAAATTAAAACTGTCCATACTTAATATTTGTTGGAAAAAAATTTGGCCGGGATTTGTTCATCAATTTGCAATGAAATTATTCGCACAGCAAACACTATAGGTGGAGAAGGATTCAATGACATGCACATACATGACATAAACGACTTTTTGGATGATGAAAAGCTGACCGAAGACAATTTAATTAATATTCTTTCTGTAAAACCAGAATCAGTCCTAAAGGAATTTTCTTTGGAAAAACTGCAACAATGTTTAACCCTAGCAAAAAAGTTGGAAGAGATGTTTGTTGACCAGTGTAGTGTACCGGCTATTCTTTTTCATTTAGGAACATTGGATTTGGGGATTGTGCACTATGCTGCGCTCTTTCCGCCTCCATTATCCCTCTATCCCACCAACGCAATAAAAATAAAGTGCACTAATACAGAATCTACAATCTCGAAATAAATCAAAACTTCATCAAACAAAAATAACTTAATATGTAAGAAATATGCAGAAATAGTACGTTGTAAAGTTTCCTCTGTACCCTACCTACCATGGTAATTTGTTTTAGTTTATCTATAAATTACCCCTTAAAGAACTGTTAATTCATATTACACACGGTACACTTTAGGCATGATGTACTTATGACTGAAAAATTAGTTTATTACAAATTCGTTTAAAAAAAAAAAAACCTTCATCAGATTTCAATTATATATATAGATACTGCCAATTATTTAAATTCATTATAAAATAAGAGTTAATGATCAAAGACCGGAATCAATTGTTTTACTTTTTTTAAATAGATTCATTTTGTTCTTCATTATCATCAGCCGCTTAGGCATTAATCAAAACAAATAGACCTTTAAAATAAATAGATCATTACATATGGTTACTCACAGATTCATATTTATATCTATCGCTGCGCACTCGTTGAGCCAACCGATGTCGCTGCGGAGGTAGCTGTAGACTTGGTGCTATATTTACTAATTTAAGTTGAAGATGTCACTACTATGTACTTCGGTATTTTCTCATTTCAAAACAAAAAGAATTGATTCTATACAATGCAATAGGGAAGCTTCAATTTAAATTTGCACATTTATAGATATAAGTATTAATTAATTAAGAAAAGTTATATTCAAAAAGTAATCAAAATTTATGATTTTTAGTTTGCTGCTTCATAGCGATGTGTTTCCACAATTAAAAGCTTTTAAGCAAAACTACTTTTTAAACAAATTTAAAAATATCTACGTATTGCATGCGCTTTGCCTCAACCAGGTGAGTCTTGATACGCTACACTTAAGTTGGCCGGTTTCTGCGACTGTAGTAAGGTGAACTGTTTATGTCTGCGGAGTTGTAGGGTACATCGGGGTCTGTACGAGCATGAATGTTATCTCATATGAAAATCTTCTACATTCGTCGGAACAGGATCTTTACAAGCAGCGCAGTCGAAAACACAACTGCCGCAACGTGTTGCAAATCGACTAGTGCCGCTGACGCAAATTATGTAGCGTATAAAGAAATATAAATGACTACGATTTATGCACTGAAATATGAATTAATGTTAGATATTGCATTCTCTTGAAAATTACACAATATCACCTTTTTAGGCGAATTAATTCGGCTTAATTTTGGTGCCGATAGCAAAGTCACATGCGTTGGTTATAAATTCTATTTGAATTGCAAACTCTTTAAGCTGATAACATACACGTCTTTCGTCGTCGGAAGTCCAACGCAAAAAGAAAGATGTGCGTTCGCTGCATCAATAAACACATCAACCCAAGCGTTAACAGATACCTGGCTGCCTCGGGGAGTAATAAGGGCCATGCCGTGATATTGGGGGCTATGTCACGGTGGACCTCAGCACCTCTATACTCGTGGGAACATACATGGAAATAAATAAAATTAAAAAACTAATGCGGGACAATACCGCCTCTCAACTCGCCGGTCTACTCACTCAAAAGACCGAAAAAATAAAATGCTATCGCTCACGGTCTCAACAGCAACCGACTTTTTCGTTACGTCGGTGTCCTCGCTCTCGAGTTTCGGGTTGAGCAAAACATGGTAGAGGAAAGGTGATAGGCATAATCTCATGCATACTTGCTGTTTACTTATCCACACACGTAATACACATGCATGCGCAACAGACCGTTTGCCGATTTTTTACGAAGCAATGAGTCTTGAGTGGACCGATGAGCAGGGACTGTAAGTCAAACCGTTCGTTGGTTGAGTGAAGAGCAAGCCGAGCAAAAACAATGTTTAAGTATTTTTTCAAGACCGTTTCGAATTGTGTCTGCAAGCGACAGGTTTTTTGCTGACAATATGTAAAAGAGGGACCATTTTTTGCGAGCTCTGATTAAAATTCATAAATTTTTAAACCTGAATTCAAATTCGTAATCAGCGACTCCGAAAACTCCTAGGTACCATGTTTTAATAATGAATGAAAAAATGTTTATTTTCTCATTCCATTTTTTTTCTTGCATCCCTAGATATAAACTCACCCAACCCGATTGAAAATAAGTGAGCCCGAAAACCCCTAAGTATAAAATTTTACTGAAATTTTACTGTTTAACTTTTTTTCTTCCATCCTTAGATAGAAAGGGAAAGAGAAACTAGAGATGCGTTTACAGAAGCTCCTGTGTTGGCGTGTCTGGACTTCTGCAGACAGATGTCATTGACTATGGATTAGGCGCAGTAGGTCGATAGCCCATGCCAGTCGTCATCTGACTAAGTCAGAGAAAAAATATTCAGCCACGAAAAAGGAGTCTTTGGTCAGCCAAGTGACAAAACGATATTACCGGTCAGGATTATTCCGATTGGAATGATAGAAATTTTAGGTTAACCAACGGAAAACAGTCGGGAAGATGTTCATACAGATCGCTCCGGTACCATGTGGCACCGTTTGTGAACAACTTGGTATGACCACTCGCCAGATCACCACACGGAAACACCCTATTGTTGGTCGTCGTTAAACGCAAGCCAGGTGAACCTAAGGAAAGCGTTCCGGTCGCATTTACTGGCATGATGTGGGGTGCCAAAGGTTCTCATATCCGACAATGGAGCCCAGTTTAGCAGTACGACGACCACTCGCCAGATCATCACACGGAAACACCCTATTGTTGGTCGTTGTTAACCGCAAGCTAGGTGAACTTAAGGAAAGCGTTCCGGTCGCATATACTGGCACGTAGGCAGTAGGGCGTCTTGGACGAAAGGGCGTGTTTTATCAGTTCAACGCGTCATATACAACACTCTACAAAACGTTTCATACAGATGATCAAGACGATGCTGGCACAATTTTCAGAGAAGAGTCACCCAAAATGGAATGATCATTCCAGGAATCACGCAGTCCATAAACACAGGTGTAGCGATCAGCACAGGCTACAGTTCGGTGTTTCTGACACAGGGTTGGGAACCAAGTCTGCCGAAAGTCTTGCATGACGAGGTGACCAACAATGAGCCACAGTCACGGAGGTCGTTGGTGTGACTTGAATTGGAGAAGGAAAGCCAGGATCAGGCAAATCATTTCCACCTGAGGAGACGAGACTGGAGACCAGAGGTGGACCAAATAGTACTGGTGAAAGAACATCATTTATAAAATGCTGCGGAGAAGTATGCTGCAAAGCTAGCACCGAAGCAGAGAGGACTAGTAGTTAGAAGGGGACAACTAGTTAATAACGGCGTTTACTAGAAAGCCTATTTAAAGAGCCACTCAGGAAATTTTTTATTATAAGCAAAAATAACAGCAGTAGCGACGACGAAAATAACGTTAGCAACAACGGAAGCCGCACCTGCTTAAGTTGCAGTAGCAGCACTAGTAGCAGCAGCAGTCGCATTAGCAGCACTAGTAGCTGCTATGTACTATTTAGACTTTAAAATGTTATTGCTGGTGAATAATGCAGCCTTCCGACTTAAATGTAAAAGTGACTTTTTTGCCGCCGAACACAACATCCTTGCTACAACCGCTCGATCAAGGAATTATAGTAACATTCAAGCGCTATTATTATATATGAAATTTACGCTTGATTGGGTTTTAAGTAAAACTGAAAACTCGTTTACTAGCACAATGCAAGCTTGGAAATTATTTTCGATTAAAGATTGTGAAGACATAATTGGTTTGGCAATGAAAAAATTAAAACTGTCCATACTTAATATTTGTTGGAAAAAAATTTGGCCGGGATTTGTTCATCAATTTGCAATGAAATTTTTCGCACAGCAAACACTATAGGTGGAGAAGGATTCAATGACATGCACATACATGACATAAACGACTTTTTGGATGATGAAAAGCTGACCGAAGACTATTTAATTAATATTCTTTCTGTAAAACCAGAATCAGTCCTAAAGGAATTTTCTTTGGAAAAACTGCAACAATGTTTAACCCTAGCAAAAAAGTTGGAAGAGATGTTTGTTGACCAGTGTAGTGTACCGGCTATTCTTTTTCATTTAGGAACATTGGATTTGGGGATTGTGCACTATGCTGCGCTCTTTCCGCCTCCATTATCCCTCTAGCCCACCAACGCAATAAAAATAAAGTGCACTAATACAGAATCTACAATCTCGAAATAAATCAAAACTTCATCAAACAAAAATAACTTAATATGTAAGAAATATGCAGAAATAGTACGTTGTAAAGTTTCCTCTGTTCCCTACCTACCATGGTAATTTGTTTTAGTTTATCTATAAATTACCCCTTAAAGAACTGTTAATTCATATTACACACGGTATACTTTAGGCATGATGTACTTATGACTGAAAAATTAGTTTATTACAAATTCGTTTAAAAAAAAAAAAACCTTCATCAGATTTCAATTATATATATAGATACTGCCAATTATTTAAATTCATTATAAAATAAGAGTTAATGATCAAAGACCGGAATCAATTGTTTTACTTTTTTTAAATATATTCATTTTGTTCTTCATTATCATCAGCCGCTTAGGCATTAATCAAAACAAATAGACCTTTAAAATAAATAGATCATTACATATGGTTACTCACAGATTCATATTTATATCTATCGCTGCGCACTCGTTGAGCCAACCGATGTCGCTGCGGAGGTAGCTGTAGACTTGGTGATATATTTACTAATTTAAGTTGAAGATGTCACTACTATGTACTTCGGTATTTTCTCATTTCAAAACAAAAAGAATTGATTCTATACAATGCAATAGGGAAGCTTCAATTTAAATTTGCACATTTATAGATATAAGTATTAAGTTATATTCAAAAAGTAATCAAAATTTATGATTTTTAGTTTGCTGCTTCATAGCGATGTGTTTCCACAATTAAAAGCTTTTAAGCAAAACTACTTTTTAAACAAATTTAAAAATATCTACGTATTGCATGCGCTTTGCCTCAACCAGGTGAGTCTTGATACGCTACACTTAAGTTGGCCGGTTTCTGCGACTGTAGTAAGGTGAACTGTTTATGTCTGCGGAGTTGTAGGGTACATCGGGGTCTGTACGAGCATGAATGTTATCTCATATGAAAATCTTCTACATTCGTCGGAACAGGATCTTTACAAGCAGCGCAGTCGAAAACACAACTGCCGCAACGTGTTGCAAATCGACTAGTGCCGCTGACGCAAATTATGTAGCGTATAAAGAAATATAAATGACTACGATTTATGCACTGAAATATGAATTAATGTTAGATATTGCATTCTCTTGAAAATTACACAATATCACCTTTTTAGGCGAATTAATTCGGCTTAATTTTGGTGCCGATAGCAAAGTCACATGCGTTGGTTATAAATTCTATTTGAATTGCAAACTCTTTAAGCTGATAACATACACGTCTTTCGTCGTCGGAAGTCCAACGCAAAAAGAAAGATGTGCGTTCGCTGCATCAATAAACCCATCAACCCATGCGTTAACAGATACCTGGCTGCCTCGGGGAGTAATAAGGGCCATGCCGTGATATTGGGGGCTATGTCACGGTGGACCTCAGCACCTCTATACTCGTGGGAACATACATGGAAATAAATAAAATTAAAAAACTAATGCGGGACAATACCGCCTCTCAACTCGCCGACAGGTTAGATGGACTGTCAAGGACGAGGACCTTCTAGGCAGGTCAACGCCTAAAAATAATGGAACGCCTCAGAGCACCAAAGAAGGAAGTGCAACTAGAGGTATAAGTGGTGATGAAACGCTCAAGCGTCCTGCTGAGCGGCAGGGACTAGCCCTGACTCGGGCGGAAACCGCTACCACAAGCAAAGGACTTAAGCGGCCAAAGCCAGAGGGCAGTCCAGCCTGCGTCACAGCAAAAGAAACGCGGCCGTGATACGCAATACCAGCCTGGTCATGGAGAGCCCGGAGGCCCTCCCAGATCCCGGAGTCTCCTGGATACTCAAAAGAGGATCGTGGAGCCGGTTACAAATGGTACCTTCGATACCTACAAAGGGGCTTTAGACCGGAGATAGCCTGGGAAAGGGCACTTGAGCACAGAGTTCAGCCTGTGAGGGTTCGGCCAACTGGTTGATGCCAAAAATTAACGTACTGGACAAGACACCCATGACGAAGTGCAGTGGGGACGAAATCCCCAGTATGCACATCATCACAGTAGCGCTAGGAAGCTGCCTACTGAGCTATACAAATTGCTCAAAATCCAGAACGCAGAACTTAACATTAAGGTGTGGAAGACACTGCGTTGCAAAGAGTCTGGAACTGGCCGGATGCTTACGATCGGAATCGATAAGCAGTCCATGAAATCTATTCAGAACCGGAATAATATTATCAATCAGTGCATGTTTACAAAAAGAGGGAAAGTAAACAGAAGAACGAAGCACCCGAACCGGCAAGCATGGTTGCGAACGAGCTATCGCCAATCGAGATACAGGCAGTAAGAGAAGCACCATCAGAGAAGGATTCGAAAATCGACCTTTTCCCAGGTGAGCTGGACTCGATCGACAATATGAATATAGCTTCGCTATATGACGATACGCCCATGTCGCACGAGGAGGCTGTCTCCCCTCTGGAAGGAAGCGATGAGCCCGTTGCTATAGTACGACGATTTCACAGGTCAATCTTCAGCAAAAGCAGCATCTGCAGTGATCGTTTGGTTCACCGTCAGGCTGGACCTGGGGTTAGTGCTAATCCAGGAACCTTGGATTTATAAAGGATGTATAAGAGGACTAGGAGACTGGGATCGTTTGCTCAAGTTCACATTTTGAGAAAAGTTGTTGACTGTCATTCACCTGGGAATGGCCAACAATGATTCTTGTGTCAAACGATCCAAGCAAGTCACACGTCCGCTAGGACACGTATCTCCTGGGTAGCCTCTGAACAACTGTTCAGAGGTGACATAACGTGAGAAGGCGAAGGGGCCCCTCTCCTTTAATAAGGGGTTTGTGCGCTGGGCCTGGAACCCGACACATTACAAAAATAAACCCCCAATGAATACGAATAGGAAGCCTCGGAAGGCATTCAATGAAGACGACCCCCGCAAACGATATAAGGATCATGATATAAGGATATGCACCTGGAATGTCTGCACCCTTAATTGCGATGGTGCAAATATCCACCTGGTTGATGTCCTCGAAAGATGAAGGGCTGACATCACCGCAATCCAAGAAATCCGCTGGATAGGACAGGGTTGCTCTAAAAAAGCATCGTGTGACATCTACTACAGCTGCCATGCGAGTAATCACGAATTTGGATGTGGTTTCGTGGTGAGTAGGAAACTTAGTGGCCTCGTCTCTAGGTTCACGCCTGTTGACGAGCGCCTAGCCGCGATACGCATCAAGGCTAAATATTTTTATATTAGCCTGATTTGTGCACACGCCCCGACGGAAGAGAAAGACGACGATACTAAATATAAGTTCTATGAGCGCTTGTAACGTCTGTACGAGTGCTGTCCCAAACACGATGTTAAAATCGTGCTTGGCGATTTCAAAGTGAATATTGGGAAGAAAGGAATCTTTGCCCCAACCGTCGGAAAATCTAGCCTTCACGACACTACCTCCAATAATGGAGAGAGGCTAATCGATTTCGCCGCAGGTCGGAACATGGTAGTTAGTAGTACCAGATTTCAACACCTGAGTCCAGATCAAATAACACGCAACCAAATTGATCATGTTCTGATTGACGGAAGGCTCGTATCGAGTGTGTTGGACGTGCGAACGTTACGTGGTCCCAACATTGACTCGGACCACTATCTTGTCGCAGCCAAGGTACGCACTAGGCTCAGCGTAGTGCACGCCGCACGTTCCAACATGCAACAAATTCCACCCTAACATTATAGCCCTACAAGAAATTCATTTAAAATCTACACAAAATATCCCAATCCCAATTAACTACTCATTGTACTCACTTAACACCTCACATCAATATAGCGGCGTAGCCATCTTAGCCCATAAATCTTTTCAATTACCTTTACAAAACTACTTTGACGCCATATGCGTTGAAGTAATCTAAAACCTACACACTTTACCACACACAACACATTTACCTACATCGATCTATCTATTTGTACCGCAGACATTACTACAGATATTTCCTGGCATATATCAGACGCCTTACACGGAAGTGACTACTTTCCAATAATTATATCATTCTTTCTAAGAAAAACCCACAGCACAAGCATTACAATATTCAAAATTGACAAAGCTGATTGACATAAACTTACCAACTCAACCATTTCTATCAACAATGAAAATTCTGAATCATCTAACATTAACAAAGAATCAGCACAACATTAACAAAATAAACCTACAAGCCGTTCATCTAACCTCAAGAAATAAACAAAGTCAATTCAAAGTGCCTTGGTGGAGCAATCACCTAGCCGAATTAAAAAAAGAAAAACTTATGACATGGCAAGCTCTAAAACACAACATAAATCAAAAAAATATTTTAGCATTTAGAAAAGCTAGTGCACTCAATAAATATGAAATTAAAAAAAAATAAGCAAGAATCATTGAAAAAACTTACAGAAGAAATTAATCCCAAAACATAATATAATTTTTGTACAACTGCGAACGTTGCGAATCAAACAAGTTAAGACACGCGCAGGCGTGGCAATGCGACGCAACAGCGTAGAAGCTTAGCAGTGCAGCGCGCCACGCCGCATCTTGCTTTCGCAACTACGCGAGGTTGTACAAAAATTCGAATATCTCGGGACCTAATAGAGTCTCCATTAATTTTTTTTTTAAATTAAAGGTAAAAAGGAATTAAAAAATATTAATAAAATTTCTGTCAGAGAGGAGTAAGTAAATAAAAAATGTAATTAAATTTTTTTTCTTCAAATTTTCAACATAAAAATTTTTTTTTTTTTCATTGACTTTATTTTCATTTAAAAGTATATGTTTTTACCTAAAACGTGTGTAAGTTTCATCGAAATCCCTTTATAATATTTTGAGATATTAAAAATTTTGTTGAATTAATGTTGATATTCAAAATGGCGTATCTTCTATAATTTTGAATTTTTTTTTAAAACAGTTTGGGGGGAAAATTTTCTTATATAGCAGTATGATGCCACGAAGTTTCAAAAAAATCGATGAACCCTTTGATAACTCTGATAGTTCTGACGTGAAAAGGCCCATATGCTCGGACTCTCTCTCATCCCTTAAATCTATAGCCAATGTACAAAACTACACATATTACGCTGTTACAATAAGAACAATCCTTGCTCACATAAAACTTGCTATGGATTTACCTGTGCTACACGAAACGTCGTTTGGATGGGTTCTATCTGGAAGGTACAAATCAATGCATAATCGAAAGATTGTACATTTCTTGACTACCACTGAACAAGATGCTAATCTCAATCATTCACTTCAATACATATGATCGTAAAAGCGTGTGGACTCACCACAGAATTGCCTCAACGAGCAAAAACAAATATGAGAATCATTTTTTATTTCGAACGTTGGTACTAATGATAGTGGTGGTATCAATTCTGAACATCTACTCAGTGTGGTCGTACTTTAAATATTTTCGTTTTCTTTAATTCTCTGTATTCAAACATTGTATTTATGCTACCGTATTTCAAAATTCTGTGTTATCATTTTGTGGATTATATTAATTTTCGTTTTAAATAAATTTATTATAATTAAAATTGTTTTTTATAAGTGCGCGCCTTATTTGTTGTTACTCTTTCGCTTTTTTCATTTCATTTTACCATAATATCTGATCTGAGTTCCTGGTAAGCATTTATTTGTTGCTGCTTTTCTTTTTACATTTGTCAGTAAAAAAAATTTCTTCAACATATGTAATAAATTCTTGCAGGAACCTTGGATTCCCGTCAAACGTGGGTAAGTATTTAATGGGGTCTGGTATCCTTACAGATTCAAAAAGATTGATTGGGTTTACAGGAGTTTCCTGAATATTAACACCGACTGATGGGTGAGTTGCTTGGAACTGGCATTGTTTGTATAGAAATAGGTGTTTCAATCTCACAATTTGTTTCCTCCATAGGTATAGCAGGACAAGAAATATTTACGTTATCTAACAATCTTGTTTTATTTCTTCTGAACATATTATTTGGGCTTTGTTTTTCTTGTTCATAAAAAAATTCTTCTCTTCTGTGATATGACAAAGAGTCTGTTGAAAAACAATTTCTGTTATTTGCGCTCAGGAACTTAAATTGGGCTTCAGATATACATTTGCCACCATATGTGGATCGATTAAAATTAATAGATCTTCCTACTCTATCTGCACGCCGGTCGATGCTCGCTGTGGTATTTTTTCATAAAATCATAATTGGAGAAGTTGACTCTCCGTACTCACTTCAATCTTTAACTCTTAATGTACCTTCTCGCTTCACGCGTAATTATGTGCCATTATGGTTGTCGTTTTGCACAACAAATTATGCTTCTTATGACTCACTTCGGTCTCTTTGCCTTATCTATAATATTTTCTCTCATCTATTTTCTTTTGACTCTTCTGTTAACTATATAAAACAAGCTATTCTCACCTCTGATCTACAATAAATTGTAAATTTAATTTTTAATTTTTTTCAATCTTTTGTTTGTAATTGCGGCTGCTTGGACCACATCCATAACTGTGAGTCGAGGCACAGTCGGTCAACCTGGCGGCCAAGTAAAAACCCTCCAACGGGTCTGAGTGGTCGTAACTTTCCTCATTTAGAGATAGGTCTTTAACGTTTATATGTTAGGTTATGTAGTATTGTAAGCAAATGTTTAGGTTACGATATGGTATTTTAAGTAACCCGCCCGGCGGCCAAGCAAGGACCCTCAAACGGGTCTGAGTGATCGTAATCTTTCCTCATTTGGAGATGGGTCTTCAATGTTTATATGTTGGGTTATGCACAATGGTCTGTGTGGTCATAACTTTCCGTCTTTAGTTTTAAGTAACTTTATATTAATATATGTATATTGTTTTAAGTAATTAGTTTTAAGCAACTGTTTAGCCATGTAGCTGCTATTATTAATAAATAAATAAATAAATAAATAGCTACTTATTAAGTACGACAAAAAAATATTTCAATAAAACAAAAAAATTTCAATAAATCTTTTTATTTTTTATTTGTCTTTAGTTTTATACGCTAAAATTGCCGTATAACACCCGGCCCTGCGCGATGCAGCATGCAGCGATAGATACCACGCGGACGTAAATATATTGCAAATTTCAGCGTTTTTTAATTTTTTTTTTTCCTTTTATATAAGTATTTGCGTGATACCTTGAACATTAACAGACTTCCGAACAAGCTGACGCAAATTACTTGACCTTTTCGCAATTATTAAGGCACTCGGATAAATGCGAGAAGCTATTCCGAATAAGAAACCCCAATGCGACAGACAATATTCGTATAGTTACTGTTTGTACACGTTTTAAATAATTTTCTCTTATTTTACCCACTTTCTTCACTACACTTTACAAAACCACAGATTCGATGCTTATTCTTACTTGTGTAATATTAATTTAATTATAATTAACATTCTTGTAGTGGTGGAGGTGGTTTCTTCTGTTGAGAAGTCCAGGCTGCGCCAATTACGAGTCGTTGCGGGAGGATGCAATGGATACCATGAACAATTTGGCTCCGTTGCTAAGTTGAGTAGATGTGTCTTTTTGTTTAAAACGAAACAGATTTGTTGTTTAATAAATGTTATAATTTTTATTGTAATAATTTGTTTCCGTAGCCAAGTTGTGTAGATGTGTTTAATTGTTTATCAAAATGAAACAGATTAATTCGCGTTTGTTCGATTTGAGCTGTCCCAAGTGCCTGACAGCTAGTGCGTAAGGAACTTCAATTTATACTCAATGCCGTCCAACTTGTTGGAGTTGTTTCTGCAGTTGTGCAGACGACGAAAGCAGATAGTGCAATAACTAAGTGCCAGATGTTGTCTGGCGTCTTTGATCTAAATGCAGACGTTCGGTACAGCAAAGATTAAGCGGCTGTTGGCGACAGCAGAATATTACAGACAGAGGTTGTATGATCGTCAGCGTTGATTTATTATAGAATATTACAGACAGAGGTTGTATAATCGTCTGCGTTGATTTATTTGAATGGCGCCAGACAGTTTTGTCCAGTTTTACTATGAGCATGTTCATGATGCGTCTGCCACTGGCACCAACAAATTCACACAACGTTGTGGTTGTTGCTGTTGCAGATTATCTGCTTGTCGCTGCAACTTTATCGTGGAAATTTATTAGTGATGACAGTGACGTGAGCGGCAATAGTTTAGGCGATTTTGTACCATGTTAACGGCACGGTAACTCACGCCTAAATTTTTCAGCATAATAAAAAATTACAAAATTATCAACATTGCCATCGATAGACTAAAACCAGCAAACGTGATAGAAGACAAGGACACTGCTACAGTAACGGAAGAAACTGGATCAAATCTAAACTAAAAGATCTGAAAACTAAAAGATGTGTCCGCAAACTCAAGCTGCCCATTAGATTCAAGATTTACCTTGGTTTCTGCGACCTACAGATTACAACTTGGTACAATCTTTAGTTAGCACCAATATAGTCCTGGCAACACTAATATTTCCTGTACACAAAAAACCGTTAAAACTTTCTGCAGTTTGGTATTGTAATTTGGACATTTATTATTCTAATTGAAGAGTGTGGTTTAGTTCAATTTTCATTCAATTTCTTTTAAAACTACACACATCAACAAGGTTAAAGTTTGGTATGATCAGAATGAAGTCTTTAGAGGAAATAAAGCAGCAGCGTGGAAATATAAAGAAGAATATTTCACGTATTAGAACTATTGTTCAAAAAAGCTTAAAAGAAGATGTTAAGCCATTGTTGCATGAAGAGCTAAGGTGTCGACTAGGAATTTGGAATGCATATTTTAATTATCGCTTTATTTTTCAACTTGCCGACAATCAACAAACCGAATTGTACACAACTGCGTAGTTTGGTCGATAATGCATCTGCAATCTATAGCTCACTGCAATCACTGGGTAGTGACAAACAGATTGCTCAGGTGATGATAATCTACGTTGTAATGGAGAAGTTGGATGCACAAACTAGGACCAAATGGAATGAATTGTTTGACTTCAAAGCATTACCTTCTTGGGATGACTGCACAAGGGTTTTGGAAGGCAATGTCAGTTTTTTAATAACCTAACTAATGGGGATTCTACTAAAAATGGGTCACGTCCAGCTAACTGCAATAAATCTCGCAACCAACTACAACATCATAGGTATACATTTAGTTTTCCTAGTACATCGTGTACGTTTTGTTCCAGCCTTCATCACAAACTACCAAATTACGCTTGGTTCAAATCAATGAAAGTTAATCTAAGTTTTGATTATATAAAGGAAAATGGTCTTTTCATAAATTGCCTTGCGAGAAGACAACAAATGAACAATTGTTCCTCTAGTTATAAATGCCTTTGCTGCGCTCGATCTCATCACACCTTGCTTCATCGTGATTGGATTAAAGGCTCTTTGAGAGCTCCTTCACAATTATAGGATCACATAACGCAATCTTCGAAAAATGTTGCAGTTCACACAAGTACAAATGGTTCGTCGGAACAAATCATTTTGTCAACTGCAATAATACTAGTTCGAAATTCAACTGGCTGTTACAAGATGGGTCGTGCACTACTCGACTCATGCTCTCAGGGATACTTTTTCTCAAAATCTTCGTCTTTCTAGAGAAAACCATCATATGCAAATAAGCAATATTGACGAGACGCTCACAAACACTAGGTATCTTACGTTTACAAGAATTAAGTCACGCACTACTGCTTTCAAGATACCGCTACAATTTTGCGACACATGTCATATTGCCTATCAACCTGAGTCTGAAATTGATTCGTCCTCGTGGAATTTGCTTCAGAACAGTCCTTTTGCGGATGAAAGGTTCTATCAATCTCGTATCGATTTGCTGATCGGTGCTGAAGCCTTCTTCAATATCTTGGCAATTGGCCAGATCAAACTCGGCTTAGATCAGTTGAGCGTTGTCTCAATCGTTCTCCTAATTTAAAAAAGCATTCATGGCTGAATACGAGAAGCTAGATCACATGACTTTTATACCTGCACCTGAAGAACAGAACATCTACTAAACTATGAGTGGTTTTCGACGCGTCATATCAGACAACATCATAACAATCGCTGAACGATCTGTTTATGGTGGGTCCGGAATTGCAAAACGAGCTCTATATAAATTTGCTTCCATTTCGCGTTCATCGTTATGAAATTATTGCGGACGTCATTAAAATGTACAGGCAAGTACAAGTTGATTCAAATGATCGTCAATATCAATACATTGTTTGAAGGAATCCCTCAGAGGAACAACACCGTGCATAACAGCTAAAAACCATTGCATAATGTACATCCGCTGCGCAATATTTAGCTAAACGCAGTTTGATTAACTTAGTTAATCAACATAAAAATTAATTCGCCATTGACGCCGAAGCTATTAAATCATCGATTTACGTGGACGACTTTCTTAGTGGTGCTGACGACGTGGACTTGCTTGCACGGATGAGAAGAAATACTTGCTACAGGTAAATTCAAATTAGCTAAATGCCATTCTTATCACACTGATTTTATGGACGATCAGTCGAGGAAAAATTTTAACATAGACGATGAATCGATCACTAGCGTTTTGGGAATCACCGGCATAATATCTTTCTATTTTCACTTAAGCGCCCACGATACGATGAGACGGTAACAAAACTCATTATGCTGTCTACAGCATCGTCTTTATTTGATTCGCTAGGGCTATTGTCACCACTCATCATAGCCGCAAAAATTGCAATGCAATGGTTACTTCGGCTTAATTGGCTGTAGACATACAGTTACATGGCTTCTATGATGCATCTATACGCGCCTATGGATGTTGCATCTACGTGCGAACAATTAATGCAATGGTGCCACCAACAAAGAAACAATCGTTACCAAAACTCGAACTATGTGGTGCACACTTACTTGCGTTGTTGTATTCAAAAATCAAATCTATTTTTGAGGGTCGACCAGTAACATCGTACTTCTGGTGTGACTCACAGATTGCGCTGCATTATTTACTCCAGCACTCTGCAACTTTATCGACATTCGTTGGCAAATCGAGTATCCGACATTCAAGATTTGACAACTAATTGGGTTTAGAAGTTCGTACCAACACAATTTAACCCAGCAGACATTAACAGAATTGCAAACTTCTATTTGGTTTACTGGACCATAATTTTTGTTTAAGAACGAGCTACAGATGCAAGTCAAATGGACTAAGGTTACACCAAACATCGAATCAGGTACGTTAGTCATCATGAAGATAACATGCCACACAAGCATTGGCGACTGGGACGTGTTGAATAAGCCATTTGTTAAGGCATTTCATCAATTACAATATTAAATCATAAATTAATTAATTATTTTTAAGTCAATTGAATTAGAACACATATTGTAGTAGATTAACTTAATTGAATAGTAACAGTCAAAACTGTCAAGCAGTAACTAGTACAAATAGCATACAGTATTTTTAAACTCGTTCGCATTTTTTAACCGCTTGCATGCGGCGCAGTTACTGTAACAAGTTGAAAGGAATAAACCAAAGTTAGTTGTCGATCAACTGCTAAACGCAAGCCAAGTGCCTTCTTAATTTCACTTTTTAATAAAAAAGCATTAGCCACGACTACCACGAAAGTTGCAATAACCTAGAGTTAGCCCTACGAGTTTGGGTCTGCAATAATTCTAAACATTTTGGCGCCCCCGGGTGGACTAGCCGTGGCTTTGCCAATTAAAATAATCAAAAGTGAATTAAAATAAAAATTAAATTTGTAAAAAACGGCATTAAACGGCGGCAGTGCAAATATATACACACGTACATACATATATCTACGCTGCGCTTCAAATCGTCATCGTTGCTGTGGGCATAAACGGCTTCAATCTGCGCTGCGCTTCGATCATCTCGTCGCTGTGGACATAAACGGCTGAAATCTACGCTACGCATCAATCGTCATCGTTGGACATACTTCGTCAACATTTGTGCTCATCGTTGGATTCACGGAATGACATCAGGATTATAAGAGCAGTATAAATAACCAGGTAACAAGTGCAAAATTACTTGATATTACGGCAGTGGAAAACATAGAGTGGCATACGTACATACATACATATATGCAATACCTGCTCGTAGTGTGGAATAATTTGGCATTTGGAAATGAATTTATTATATATACAAACATATACATATATAAAAAAACAGCATTTGAAGGGGATATAAAATTCATGAAAACCTAAATTAGCAGTTTGCATAAGTACATATGTACATATATAATATATAACAACAGTATTATTTCGGTAACTTGCAAATTTCTTCGTTCGTTGGAGTCGGTATATATTGAAAAACGTTCAAACATATTTACCGCTCATTTCGCTCTGCTTGCGCATCTTCTTTCGTTGTCGTCGCCGCAGCAGACATTCATTGCAGTACCGCAAACATATTGTATGTATGTATATCTGTATGTTTCATTATTTATCCAAATCTTGCTTCATCTCGCTGGAAGTTACATATCTACATCGTCATCGATTAATTGCTCTGTTGCGCGTTACCTATCGTCGTTCGTATAGCTGTTAATAACATTAACAGTTTCCATCAAAAAAGGTCTGTCGCAGCAGACTATACAAATTCGTCGTGCGCTTCTAATACTTAACAGCGCAGATCTATGTTAACAAAATAAAAGTAGTTAGCATAGATATTCAAAGTAACAGCTTTCTGCTAATTTACAGGCAGCAAAGATTTAATGCAAGCAGCGCAGTCGCTTGCGCGTAATTATTTTGTGTGCTAATAAAAACACAACTACATGCTTTCGTTTTGAAATATTTAAAATCTTATTGAAATTTTTGCATACATTTTGAAATTTTTGCATACATTTTCAAACATTTGCATATACATATATATATTTTTTTTTGGAATAATTAAAACTACATTTCCATATGGCTGGACATAAGAAGAAACTAAAAAATAGTTCATCTGTGGATATGGACTCAATATTATTTCAACGCGAAAACGTACTAGCAGATATTCGTCGTATAAAGGAATTTGTCAGCGAAAATGAGGATTCAATCGAATCTTACGAATTGGAATGTAGGCTTGATTTTTTGAATGGTTATATTGAACATGCTTTTCAACTGCAAGCGGAGCTAGACAATATAAATCCAGCTATAGCTTCACGAGCGGATTTAGAAAATGAGTGCATTTCAGCAAAATCTTTGCTTATGTCGATTAAAGGTCGAGCTCAAAAACAAAATGTATCCGGCATTTCGCACAAATTGCCGCATATGAAGTTGCCTAGGTTCGGTGGCAATTATTCGGAATACAAAAATTTCATTGGACTGTTTGAAACCCTTGTTGATAAGGATCCAGGTTTGAGCAATATTGAAAAATTCAATCACCTTTTATCGTGCCTTCAACATGAGGCTTTAGGTACTGTGAAAGCATTTCAAGTAACAGGAAGCAATTATCCTAAAGCGTTGGCAGCTTTAAAGCGGGTTTATGACAATAGTTGCTTAATCTTTTTTGACAGCATCGCAAAATTATTTGAGTTACCTTCTATGGCAAATCCATCAGCATTATCACTGCGCACATTGATCGATACGGTTTCTGCCATTTACGGGTCATTGCTATCCATCGGTAATAACAAACAGATAGCAAATGCAATGCTGATTCATATTGTTATGTCGAAAGTAGATCAGAAAACCAAGACAAAATGGGAAGAAAATCTTGATTATGAGAGTATTCCATCGTGGATTGGAATGCGAAAAGGCACTGAATAAGCGATATCAACACTTGTCAGCTGAAGAGACTTCGTCGGGTCGAACTAAACCTCGAAAATCTGATCGGGAAGCGTATAACAAACGAAGTAACAAAACTTCAATGTCAATTGTACAAAATAGCAAACCACAAGAGCCTAAATGTGTTTTCTGCAAATCGAATGAACATTTCATTCAGTTTTGCAATTCATTTGCTGCAATTCCAGTAGCAAATCGATTCGAATTTGTAAAAAATGCACCATTATGCATTAATTGCTTAAGAAGAGGACACAGTGTGTCAAAATGCAAAGCGTCACATTGCAAAGTATGTTCTCAACCACACAACTCGTTGTTGCACAGGTATACAACTGATACACAACAAAATATAGCAACAAATACTAATCAAGTATTGTTAGCTCAAGCAAAATCGTCTAAACAACAACTCGACCCTGTCTCAAGCGTTAGTCATGCAACTGCAGAAACGGACCAAGTTATTTTGGCTACTGCATTAGTCAAAATAAAGAGTAGACAAGGCAATTTTCATATTGCAAGAGCTTTATTGGACTCCGGATCCCAATTGAATTTCATTACTGAAGATTTAGCGAAAAATCTTCAATTAAAAAAGTATAGAAATCAAATTAATTTGTTTGGCGTAGGCAAAAGTACCTCGTCAATTCAACACTCGGTTGAAACAATAATCGGATCTCGAATAAATTCGTTCGAAATGAGGGCAGATTTTGGAGTAATGAAAACCATTTCAACAAATCAACCAAGTAAAGCAATCTCTTCTACTGGATGGAATCTACCGAATGATACCCAGCTTGCAGATCCCTCGTTTTTCAAACCACAACACATAGACCTTCTACTCGGTGCAGAAACATTCTTCGATCTAATTCGTCCAGGTCAAATTAAGAAAGGATGCGACGGCACAGTTCTTCAAGAGACAGTATTTGGGTGGATAGTATCGGGTCGACATAAATCCTCAAATAACATCGAATCTCAGGCAAGTTCGTTCCTCAACGTAATTCAAGAGCCATGTCAGCTAGACACACTTGTTCGAAAATTCTGGGAGCTTGAAGAAATTCCCAACGAAAATAGAACTACGATGTATTCTCCAGAACAGCAGCTTTGCGAAGAATCATTTAAAAACACAACGTTGCGGTTACCCTCAGGTCGATTTTGTGTATCGTTGCCGTTTAAGTCAAGCGAAAATGCTCTCGGCGCATCTTACGAAACTGCAAAAAGACGATTTTTGTCTCTGGAGAGACGACTGTTAAAGCAACCTGAAGTTCGTACAATGTACATTGCATTCATGAAGGAATACATATCGATGGGCCATATGACATTGCTTAGTCCACAAATCCTTTCAAGCTCACATTATGTTATACCTCATCAATGCGTATTAAGACCACAAAGTTCGTCTACAAAGTTGCGAGTAGTCTTCGACGCATCTTGTAAAACATCAACTCAAATTTCGTTGAATGACTTGTTGATGGTTGGACCAACCATTCAGCCAAGCTTATTTTCGACATTACTTCGCTTTCGATTTCGCTTATTCGCTATGACTGCTGACATCACTAAAATGTATCGTCAAATCGAAGTTGACGAATCTCAGCGAAATTATCAGCTAATAGTTTGGAGAGAGCAATCTACAGACTCTCTACAAATATATAGACTGAATACAGTCACTTATGGCACGGCAACTGCTCCATTCTTAGCTATCCGTTGCCTGAAACAGCTAAGCGAAATTTATTCAGAATCGCACCCCATTGGTGCATTTTCGGTTTGTAATGATTTTTACGTAGATGATCTACTAACTGGTGCTGACACTGTAAAGGAATTAGATCAAATACGCCACGAAGTGTCATACATACTTGAAACCGCTGGTTTCAATCTCGCTAAATGGACAACAAATTTGTGTAGCATGGATACGAATCAAACCATCACGGCCATTGGTACTACAGATTCTACTTGCACAAAGACATTAGGACTGGGTGAACCCTCAGGACGACGTCTTCAACTACTCAACGAAAGAATTAGATACAAATGCGGTAGCCACAAAAAGGTCAATCTTATCTTTTACTTCTCGTTTGTACGATCCTCTTGGACTACTGTGTCCGGTCGTAACTAAAGCCAAGATATTAATTCAAGACATATGGCTTCAAAAACTTGATTGGGATGAACAAATTCCTACCCAACTTCAAGAAACTTGGAAAGCAATTTCAGAAAATTTCGCAGAGGTAGATTCAATTTCAATACCTCGACACATCGGTGTTTTGAAATCAAATACTTGTCAAATTCATGGATTCTCAGACGCATCAACTCGAGCATATGGATGTTGTATATATGTACGAGTTATTCAATCGCAAGGTGTGTCGGTACGGCTACTTACAGCAAAATCTAGAGTCGCGCCATTAAAAACAAAGTCGCTACCGAGATTAGAACTCTGCGCCGCACACTTACTGGCTAAACTATGGGAAAAGGTTCAAACGAAAATTGACTTTCCAGTAGAAATGGTAGTTTTTTGGTCAGATTCAGAAGTCGTCTTACACTGGCTGAAAACACAACCATCGAATCTTACAACTTTCGTCGCAAATCGAGTCTCAGAAATCCAAGAAATCACTACAGCCGTGTCGTGGCGACACGTCCCAACTAAAGAAAACCCTGCTGGTGTCACGCGGATGCACAGTTGTGGAATTAAATAAATCAATATGGTTCGATGGCCCGGATTATTTAAAACAGAATCCAGCGCAATGGCCTAAGAATACACATTTTGAATTAGATACCCAGCAATTATCGCTAGAAAAGCGCAAAGCTGCAGTGGTCCTCACCGCGGCCGATACGATAGAAAATCCGTTGCAGGAACTAATACAAAATAATTCGTCATATTTAAAATTGCTGCGTATTGTCGTATATATGCGTCGTTTCACAACAACAAAGGAGTTGACTAAAGCAAACACTCTTTTGCCAACGGCACATGAACTCGATTTAGCATTTTTAACAATTATACAAAGCATTCAGCAAGAGTCATTTCATTCGGAAATGGACAAGCTAAAAAAGTCTCTTATGTTGCCGGCGTCATATCAGAAATTAAATCCGTTTATCTGTACGTATAAAGACGCCAATACCACGTTTACACTTCTACGCGTAGGTGGACGCTTGTTACAAGCTCCACTACCACACAATGCAAAGTTTCCATTACTTATGCCAAAAAATTGTCGTTTTGTAAATTTATATATACAACATTTACACCGCACCAACTGCCATGCAGGACCTCGAGCATTGGTTGGTCTGTTGCGGCAACGAATTTGGTTAGTGAACGCTCGAAAGACCTGCAGTACAATCGTACGTCAGTGCGTGCATTGCTTTCGATACAAACCAAAATTATTATCGCAAATTATGGGAAATTTACCGGCTGATCGGCTCTATAGCATTAGGCCATTCGAAATTAGCGGAGTAGACTTTTTCGGTCCAGTCAAAGTCTCATTGAAAATTCGTGGAAAACAACCAGTAAAAATGTACATAGCGGTGTTCGTCTGTTTCACTTCAAAGGCTGTCCATTTAGAACTTGTAGATGATTTAACCACTGATACATTTATTATGTGTTTGTCTAGATTCATTGGACGGCGCGGGCACCCAGCTCGCATATATTGCGACAACGCTACAAACTTTGTGGGAGCAGCGCGTCAACTACAGGAGCTCAAGGACCATTTCGACGCACAGAAGGATGATCTGCTGGCTTACGCTGCAACTCGCGGCGTAGAATTTGTTTTCATTCCACCCAGATCGCCACATTTCGGTGGGCTTTGGGAGGCAGCAGTCAAGTCAGCAAAGCACTTGATGCTGAGAGCTATGGGCAACGCGTTGCTTAGCAGAGACGAGCTCGAGACAATTATCATAGAAGTCGAAGCGGTTTTGAATTCGCGCCCTATCGCGGCCGATGGCGACAATCCAAACGACGGTGAAGCCATCACTCCAGCTCATCTACTAGTCGGTTCAACGCTTACAGCACTTCCGCCAGGTTCGGTACGACCCGAACTAGATGACAACTTATCACATTTGAAAAGATGGCGGCTTATATCCGCAATCAAACAACGCTTTTGGAGAGACTGGTCACGAGACTACTTACTGAGCCTACAACAGCGCCACAAGTGGAGTACAGAAAAGGAGAACGTAAAGGTGGGCACCATCGTAATCATACACGATGACAACGCGCCTACACAACATTGGAGATTGGGCGTAATAACTGCAGCCATTCCGGCATCAGATGGAAAGGTGCGAGTGGCCGAGGTCAAAACCAAAAATGGAATCCTCAAGCGAGCAATACACAGGCTAGCGCCACTACCAATTAATTGAAGGCCTGCAGCCTGTCAACGCGGCCGATGTTAAGGCATTTCATCAATGCTTATAATTACAATATTAAATCATAAATTAATTAATTATTTTTAAGTCAATTGAATTAGAACACATATATTGTAGTAGATTAACTTAATTGAATAGTAACAGTCAAAACTGTCAAGCAGTAACTAGTACAAATAGCATACAGTATTTTTAAACTCGTTCGCATTTTTTAACCGCTTGCATGCGGCGCAGTTACTGTAACAAGTTGAAAGGAATAAACCAAAGTTAGTTGTCGATCAACTGCTAAACGCAAGCCAAGTGCCTTCTTAATTTCACTTTTTAATAAAAAAGCATTAGCCACGACTACCACGAAAGTTGCAATAACCTAGAGTTAGCCCTACGAGTTTGGGTCGGCTTTAATTCCAAACACCATTCATGGCAAAGACAATCGAGTTGGAGTTGCTGATGTTCGCACCGCTAAGGAAAATATTCGTCGCTCGGTACACAAATTGGCCATTTTACCATTATGTTGAAAGGTGGTACTTTCAAAGGGGCCGGAACAGTGGAGGGCATACTGTCTCGTGCTCGAAGAGGAAAACGTTCCTCTTCGTATCAACATTTTGGCTTAATGATCAAACGCTCAGCTGCAGTAATCCATGCTTGACCATTGAACTGCTGCTAGCATGCTTCTATTTAAGATAATGGTGGATAATCTTTGTGTTGTAACAAGAAACACAATCTATTTATGAATGGAATACTGTTTTTGTTGTATTTATGTTGTTTGTTGTCAATTGATGTTTGTACAATCAGTGCATAATATATTATTGTGAGATAATGGTGCATTGATATGTGTGTTGTAACAACAAACACAACTGTTTATCAGTGAAAAATTGTTGTTGTTGATTGATGTTTGTAGGGTCAGTGCAGAGCATATTGTTGTATGCTAAACTCCAACATACTCCCGGCCGTTGAAACATTGTTTCAACTATCTCTTACGGTAATTGTAGAAGGTGGAGAGTTGAGCAGGGTTTCTTTCGCGTTGTTGTCCGTATTTGTAGATGGACGTGATTTAGTTTTTATAAAAATGAATTTTGTAGCTAAATATTTAAACACTATAACTAAAGAAACTAATAGTGGTACGTATTAAATAATGTGACGATGCTTAAACGTATTGAAGTTATGTGGTAGTGTGTACTGCATAGACGGCTGAGCTGATTTCGAAGACTTTTTAACTCCTCCAAGACAAAATGTGTGTCGTATGTTGTAAAATTATTTGTTGGCCTGGGTGATGTTGACTTCTAGATCACCAAAGCGATCAAATGACGATGTCATAGACCTAAATGCAGAACTATGAGCGGTGATAGCTATGGTTGGATTACGAACAGTGCAACTAGCACCTAGAGTCAAAAATCCTGAATGGTGAAGTTTTACGTTGGATACTTCGCCGCTGCATACCGCTGAAAGATTCATCGGTGATTGTATCGCAAAAATCCATAGGTTTCAATGATGCATTTTACACTACACAAAAGTCTTATTAATGTGTAAAAAATTAAGATTAGTTGTTAAGCATCTGAAACTCGCAGTTATTTTCCATGGTCAACATTGCGTGTTCATCATAACATAGGTATTCATTACTGCTCTACGATTGGCATTTCTCAAATCGGCATTAATAAGTCCCAAAAACTTATCGGTATGCATAGCTTGATCATACTTATTCCAGAATTGCTTATGACTGCGATAGGAACTAGATTGCAGAGGTCCTGCGTTTGTGCTGATAGTAGTGGAAGTGCTAGCTTGAACACCATGTGGTTGTTAATTATGGTTCCTTCAGCCTTCATTAACTTGTATAGTTGTATAACATTATTGTCTTTAATTTGAAGAAACTTACCATATTGAAGATGATCCTTTATTTGATTTAATTGTTCTTGTAGTTGCCGTGGTGTATTACGGCGAACTTCAGCTAAATAAATCTATTGATTGATCAGATTGCATTCTCAGCTAGTTTGCTGCCATTAACTTCAACTGCGTTGAAAGTGTCATATACTTACTTATTTATATGGCCGTCAACCGTCTACCAGTCATGGCAGCGTCTAGGAAAGCGCGCCCGCCTCAATAGTCCTGTGTGCGCTGGCGCAAGTCGTTTTAAGTGCCAAGTGCGGAGAGATCTTTCCATACCTGGTCATTCTATCGAGTGCCCGGTCATCGTCTATTTCGGCGTCCACCAATCCAGTTTGGGCCCCCCATGTAAACCATGCGTGCTGGAGCTCATTCATCCATTCGAATGAGGTGCCCAGCCCAGTACAGCCGCTGGAATTTTATGCGCTGGACTATGTCAATCTCATCGAATAGTTATTACAACTCGCGGTTCATACGGGATCTAAACTCGTCGCCGACTCTAATAGGACCAAAGATCCTGCGAAGAATCTTCCTCTCGAAGACTTCCAACGCTGTCTCATCCAACTCAATCACAGTCCATTCCTCTGCGCCATACAATAGTATCAGTGTCTTAAAGATCTTCATTTTCGTCTTTCGAGAGAGGGCTTTACTTCTCATTTGCTTGCTAAGTCCAAAAAAGGATATGTTTGCAAGCGTGACTCTTCGCCTGATCTATAGGCTGACGTTGTTGTTGCTGCTTCCAAGATAGATGAAGTTTTCTACAACACTGAAGTTGAAATTCTCCATCGTCACTGACCGTCCATTCACCGCTAGGCCCATGAGCCGAGACGGTTGTTCAATCTCTAAGAACGCTTGGCTGACTAGCCGTTCCTGCGTACTGATGATATCGACGTTATCGGCGCAAGTGAGCAGCATCACTTCCTTTTGGATGATCTGTATGTACGGGCAGTAGCGTATGATGCATTCCATCAGAAGATTGAAAAATCGCATGACAGAGCATCGCCCTGCCTTAAAACTCTCTTGGTATCAAAGGGGTCGGAGAGGTTTTTCCCCACCCAAACAACGCTTTGTGTGTTAGATAGCTTCATCATGCTAAGACATACAATCTTTGCCGGGATACCTAGTGCAGACAGGGCGTCGAAGAACTTCGATCGTATCGGCGTGTCGAAAGCGGCTTTGTAATCGCCAAATGGTGAGTGTCTTTGTTGAACTCACGGGTCTTTTCCAAGATTTGGCGTAATGTGAATATTTGGTTACTGGTCGACCTTTTTGGTCTGAAGCCACCCTGATATTGTCCTATCAGTGAATCGGTATATGGCTTCAGCCTATTACACAATACGCTCGACAGAGTCTTATATCCAAACAGCGGGGACTCCTTTCTTAAAGATAGGACAGAGAAAACTAAGATTCCAGTCATTGGGTATGCGTTCATCGGGCCATATCTTGCATAAAAGTTGGTGAATACTCCTAACCAACTCTTCGCCGCCGGTCTTAAATAACTCAGCTGGCAGCCCATCAAAGCCTGTCACTTTGTTATTTTTCAGCTTTTTAATAACTGAATCGACCTCGTTATAGTCCGGTGGCTCTACAATAGTGCCATCATTAACTGGTGGTTCCGGTGTCATTTCTCTATCGGCGGTATTGTGCGCTTCATCGCCTCCGAGTATGTTAGAGAAATGACTCCTCCATAATCTCAGTGATTCCTGTTCATCCGTTAACAGATATCCATTGTCATCCTTACAGAAAGTTGCTCCGGGCTTAAAACCTTCAGTCAGACGCTTGACCTTTTGGTAGAATTTTCGAGCTTTATTTCTGTCACGTAATATCTCAACATCCTCAAACTCCCGCCTTTCTTGCTACTTTTTCTTGCGTCTGAAAAGGCGTTTCTCCTCTCTCCGTTTCTCTCCATATCGCTCTCTAACAGCTCGCATTGCTCCCGCTGATAGGAAGCGTTCTTCTCTGCAGTAGCATCGCAACACTCCTCGTCGTAACAAGAATTCTTAAAAGATTTTGTATAACCAATGACATCCTTGGCTGCCCTATCCATGGAGCGGGTGATATGTTTCCACTACTCACATATATCTCGAAAAGACGAAGAGGTTTCCCGGGGCAGCCGGGAGAGTGTGTTTGAAAAGGCTGCGGCGGTCTGTTCTGATTGCAGCTTGCCGACGTCTAGCTTTCGTTGCATGTTGGAACGTGCGGCGTGCACTACGCCTAGAGCCGAAAGCGTCATATATCATTGAAATAAATGAAAATTATCCTTTTCGAAAGCCATTTTATTAATTGGCTGCTCCATAAGGCAAATTTTCTTTGAAGTTGTCATCTCGCTTCTTTTCAGCACATTTATTGTTGAGTCAATCTTCTCGTGACTCATCATCAATCAAAGGGCGTTTGTCGGAGCATTCATCCTCTGATAATAATGCTGCCTACTTGTGTACTGCTTTTTTGTAAGTTCCAGCTGCTGTTCGTACGTCAACAATGCAAACATAGTTGACTTGAATCTATTTTGAGGACTTTTCCCATTCGCCACTGCAGAACAGGAACGTTGTCTTATTTAATTAAAACCAGGTCAAATTCTTTAATATTGGTTGAAGACCTCTTCCATATTTGACGTTGTTGAAGCTGCTGAAGATATTCTAGTGACCATTGCTGTGTTTTAATTTATAAACAAGCTGCCACATTTGCACTAATAATTTACGTTGTTGCGATGGTTCACTGTTGACCTGTGCCTTTTAAGGTTCACCAATAAGAAAATGTCCCGGTGTAAGCGCAGTCAAATCGTTTGGGTCATTGGCATTTGAGTTATTGGCCGTGAATTCAATATGACATCAATTTCAACTAAAGTGTCTCCAATTCTTCGTATGTTAAAGGCTCTGGTTTTTTTTTTTTTTGAAACACACTATTTGCAGATTTGACTGCAGATTCCCAAAATCCACGAAAATGTGAAGCTCGAGGTCGGATGAATTTGAACGCCAGATTATTTGTATTGCAAAACTCATTGATTTCGTTTCTAGCCTTTTCAGAGAAGTTCTCCTAACTCATTTTTTGCACCAACAAAGTTAGTTGCATTATCGAAATGCAGCGTTTGACATTTTCCACGCCGGCAAATAAAACGTTTTAGAGCTCCGATACTGACCAATTCTACATGCTCAGCTTTTGTAGCAAAATACGGCGATGTATGCTTTATGAGGCCGTTCACCTCTGAATTTATGGTGAACTGGAAAAGGTCCACAATAATCGGAGTGACACATAATGAAGGTAGATATCCATTATCTGCTGTAACAATTGTGGTCTTTCCTTCTGAATTTGACACAGTTATGCACTATATTGCGTGCGACAGACTTGCCATATAAGATCCAATATCGTTGACGAGCTATTGCTAATAGCGTTTGAGGTCCACAATGCATAGTTTCCTTATGAATGTGATAAAGCAGCAATTTTACGAGTGGATCATCGTTTGGTAGTAACATTGGTTATTTTGCATCGAGTGATATTTCAGCTGCTTGTAATCGACCTTCTACACGAATGATTGAGTCATCGTCGAGATATGGAGTTAACGAGCTAAGAGCACGGCTTTTATCAACCACTCCAGATTTCTTCAACTGTTTCATTTCGTACGAGGAGTCGTTTATTTTTGTATATTTAGAATGATAATTTGGATTTTTTAAGTTCCTCAGCAGATATTTGTATTGAACTGAACCCCTTTTTTTTTGACATTTGGTTTCGTTTGCTCAAGTTCACATTGTGAGAAAAGTTGTTGCCAGTCATTCACTTGGGAATGGCCAACAATGATTCTTGTTACAAACGGTCCAAGCAACTCACAAGTCCGTTAGGACACCTGTTTAGAGGTGAGCTAACGTGAGAAGGCGAAAAGGGGTCCCCTCACCTTAACTAGGGGTTGGTGCGTTGGGCTTGGGACCCGCCACTTTAAAAAAAACTCAAATGAAAATTAACAGGAAGGAACCCTATGATGACAACCCCTGCAAAAGATATAAGGATCACGATTTACGGATATGCACCTGAAATGTCCACAACCTTAATTGGGATGGTGCAAATATCCAGCTGGTTGATGACCTCGAAAGATGCAAGGCTGACATCACCGCAATCCAAGAAATCCGATGAATAGGACGGTGTTGCTCTAAATTAGCATCCTGTCACATGTGCTTGGCGATTTGAACGCCAATATTGGGAAGGAAGGAATCTTTGGCCCAACCGTCGGAAAATTTAGCCTTCCCGGTACATGTCTGAGTTTAGATCAAATTACACGCAACCAAATTGATAATTTTTGGATTAACGGAAGGCACGCATCGAGCGTGTTGGACATGCGAACGTTACGTGGTCCCAACATTGACTCGGACCACTATCTTGCCGCAGCCAAGGTACGCACTAGGCTCAGCGTAGTGCATGCCGCACGTTCCAACATGCAACGAAGGCTAGGCGTCGGCAAGCTGCAATCAGAACAGACCACCGCAGCCTTCTCAAACACACTCTCCCGACAGCTCCGGGAAACCTCTCCGATTTCTCGAGATATATGTGAGCAGTGGACACATATCAGCCGCTCCATGGATAGGGCTGCCATGGAGGTCATTGGTTATACAAAACTTGTGAATGATTCTTGGTACGACGAGGAGTGTCGCAGTGCGAGCTGTTAGACAGCGATATGGAGAGAAACGTAGAGAGGAGAAACGCCATTCAGACGCAAGAAAAAGGAGCAAGAAAGGCGGGAGTTTGAGGATGATGAGATGTTACGTAACAGAAATGAAGCTCGAAAATTCTATCAAAAGGTCAAGCTTCTGAATGAAGGTTTTAAGCCCGGAGCAACTTTCTGTAAGGATGACAATGGAAATCTGGTAACGGATGAACAGGAATCACTGAGATTATGGAGGAGTCATTTCTCGAACCTACTCGGAGGCGATGAAGCGCACAATACCGCCTATAGAGAAATGACACCGGAACCACCAGTTAATGATGGCACTATTGTAGAGCCACCGGACTATAACGAGGTCGATTCAGTTATTAAAAAGCTGAAAAATAACAAAGCGACAGTCTCTGATGGGCTGCCAGTTGAGTTATTTTAGACCGGCGGCGAAGAGTTGGTTAGGAGTATGCACCAATTTTATGCAAGATATGGCCCGATTAACGCATACCCAATAACTGGAAACTCAGTGTTCTCTGTCCTATCTTTCAGAAAGGAGACCCCGCTGTTTGCGCCAACTACCACGGAATAAGTCTCCTTTCCATTGGATATAAGACTCTGTGGAGCGTATTGTGTAATAGGCTGAAGCCATATACCGACTCACTGATAGGACGATATCAGTGTGGCTTCAGACCAAAAAGGTCGACCAGTGACCAAATATTCACATTACGCCAAATCTTGAAAAAGACCCGTGAGTTCAACAAAGACACTCACCACCTATTTGTCGATTATAAAGCCGCTTTCGACACGAATACATCATACGCCACTGCCCGTACATAAAGAGTATGTTGGGCTCGATCTTCCAAAAGGAAGTGATGCTGCTCACATCGATATCATCGGTACGCAGGAACGGCGAGTCAGCCAGGCGTTAACGGAGATTGAAAAACAGTCTCGGCTCATGGGTCTAGCGGTGAATGAAGACAAGACGAAGTACTTGGTGTCTTCTCGCAGTCCGTCAATGCGTCTTGGACGGTCAGTGACGATGGAGAATTTCAACTTCAGTGTTGTAGAAAACTTCGTCTATCTCGGTACAGAGATCACCAGCAACAACAACGTCAGCCTGGAGATCAGGCGAAGAATCACGCTTGCAAACAGATGTTTTTTTGGGCTGAGCAAGCAAATGAGAAGTAAAGCCCTCTCTCGACGGACGAAAATAAAGATATATAAGACGCTGATACTCCCGGTCCTACTGTATGGCGCAGAGGCATGGACCGTGATTAAGTCGGATGAGACAGCGTTGGAAGTCTTCGAGAGGAAGATTCTTCGCAGGATCTTTGGTCCTATTAGAGTCGGCGACGAGCTTAGGTCCCGTATGAACCGCGAGCTGTACGAGCTATTCGATGAAGTTGACATAGTCCAACGCATTAAATTCCAGCGGGAGAACTGGGCTGGGCACCTCATTCGAATGGATGAAAGAGCTCCAGCACGCGTGGTTTACATGGGGGCGCAAACTTAATTGGTGGACGACGAAATAGAGGATGTAATCCGGAGAAATCTCTACACGGTATGTAGAGATTTCTCCGTACTTGGCATTCAAAACAACTGGGGCCAGCGAGCATTAGACTATAGAGGCTGGTGCGCCTTCATAAATGCAATTATGACCGGAAGACGGTTGACGGACATTTAAGTAAGTATGTAAGTAAAACCTTCTTATTGCGAAGTCGAATTATATATGCTATTATCCGTTGTAGTTTACTTTACTTACTTACTTACTTACTTAAATGGCCGTCAACCGTCTGCCGGTCATGGCCGCGTCCAGGAAAGCGCGCCAGCCTCCATAATCCTGTGCGCGCTGGCGCCAGTCGTTCCGAATGCCAAGTACGGAGAGATCTCTCCATACCTAGTCATTCCATCGAGTGCCCGGTCGTCCTCTATGTCAGCGTCCACCAATCAAGTTTGGGCCCCCCCATGTAAACCATGCATGCTGGAGCTCCATCGTCCATTCGAATGAGGTGCCCAGCCCAGTGCAGCCGTTGGAATTTTATGCTCTGGACTATGTCAACCTGATTGAATAGTTCGTACAGCTAGCTGTTCATTCGGGACCTAAACTCGTCGCCGACTCTAATAGGACCAAAGATCCTGCGAAGAATCTTCCTCTCGAAGACTTCCAACGCTGTCTCATCCGACTTGCATAAAAGCTGGTGCATACTCCTAACCAACTCTTCGCCGCCGGTCTTAAATAACTCAGCTGGCAGCCCATCAGAGCCTGCCGCTTTGTTATTTTTCAGCTTTTTAATAACTGAATCGACCTCGTAATAGTCCGGTGGCTCTACAATAGTGCCATCATTAACTGGTGGTTCCGGTGTCATTTCTCTTTCGGTGGTATTGTGCGCTTCATCGCCTCTGAGTAGGTTGGAGGAATTACTCCTCCATAATCTCAGTGATTCCTGTTCATCCGTTACCAGATTTCCATTCTCATCCTTA